>JAJEJH010000139.1:237560-694585 GCA_026122585.1 Anacardium occidentale
CAGTTTTACAACAACCCACCATGCCAATACGCTTCAGGAAGCAGTGTGAATCTTTTGAACTCATGGAAAAGCAACTGGGCTCCATCCTTGAAGGGACCAGGGAAGCTGTTTTTGGGGCTACCAGCAGCCCCAGCTGCAGCAGGAAGCGGGTATATTCCTCCTGATGTGTTGAAGTCTCAAATACTTCCTGAAATTAAGAAATCAGCCAATTATGGAGGTGTAATGCTATGGTCCAAGTTTTTTGATGATCGAAATGGGTACAGTGCCGCCATTAAAGCTAGTGTTTGAACTTTGAAGCAGCATATTAACTTCGAGGAAAATGTACCAGGCACTAAACAAGTAAAATAAAATCAATAAAATGAACAAGCTTATCTTTTCATGATTTGCTTCTTTCCCTGTTAATCTTATGTGAATGTTTAGTGCTTTGTTGACTTCTGAAGTCTTTGCTTCAAGATCAGGCAAAGAATGGTGTCTCTTTCAGCAGAAGCATTATTGACTATGTTCAGCAATATAGACCAAAGTCGTTCTCATGGACTGATTGAAGACTTTCCTATTTAAATTCTAACCAGCGTGGGTGCAATCCAAACCGAGGGCCAATTTGACATTGAATCAAGTTAAGAAAAGTCAGTTTGACATTAAATTTAGTTCACTCAATGGGGGCAGAATCGGCTCACATATAACCAATTTTATGTTGAAGATCCTTTTATTAAAATTTTACCTTGAAAATAAACTTAAGTAATTTGAATATAAAACTAATTTGAGATCAGTTCAAATTCAATGTTGTTAATTTAAGATTGAGTTCAACTTTACTAAACGAAGCTAAACATTTTTATAAAAATTATAATTTAATCTGATTTGATTTAAAAAATAATTTAAAATTAATTTAAGTTTAAATCTGTCAATTTTAAAATTGAGTTTAATTCAATCAAATGAAATAAGACTGATATGTGTATAATCTGTTATATGGAGCCGTGTCATGCCAAACTGCTAAGTATTATATTTTTGGGATTCTATCAAAGCTCGTGTTTGAACAACTTTTGTTAAAATCTAATAATTTAATAGACAATTTTTTTTTTTTTGGTCCAAATTTGACTAAAATCGGAATCTATTTGGTTTTAATCTAAATTTTTTGAGGTAAATAATCCAACTTTGTTTGACCCAATTGACACCCTTATTCCCATCTATTTTGTTTGTATATTTCTTAATTTTAGGACAGAAACACTGAATAAAACAATGATACTATTTATCACTTTTAATATTATTAAAATTAAAAACACACTGCTCCAAAACTTTAACATATTTTTATACTTAATTTGTATTAATTTTAGAATTAATAATTATAAAAACTAAATTTAAAAAATTAAAATAAACACTAACAGTAATGATATTACTCACAGATAAAAATCATATTAATATGATATGATTTAAATTAAATTTGATTTTATCAAATCTAATACACTAAACACTCTAAGATTTTTTTTCATTAGTTAAAATGCATAATCGTGTACTTGACAAACATATGCTAATATATTAAAGTCAAAATTCATGTTTCGATTTTTAATCTAATTCAAATGAATCTAGCAAGTCCAATACAACAAAACTCGAATATCATATCTATAAGGATAACAATCTTTCGTCTAGAATCCAATCAAATCCTATTGTATGTAACCTGCGAGAGCCATGGTATCAAGGTGATGCTCTCGCTTCGTGGGGGAATCGGTAACTATAGTCTTACTTCTACAGCTGACGCAAGAACTGTTGCAGATTATATATGGAATAATTTATTGGGAGGAAGTTCAACTTCCAGGCCTTTAGGTGATGCAGTTTTGGATGGAATTGATTTTGATATCGAGCGTGGTTCAACTGCGAATTGGGATAATCGTGCTCGGTTCTTATCAGCTTACAGTAAGCCTGGAAAACAAGTGCATTTGACAGCAGCTCCACAGTGTCCATTTCCTGACAGATTACTAGGAACTGCAATCAACACAGGGCTTTTTGACTATGGTTGGGTTCAGTTTTACAACAACGCACCGTGCCAATACGCTTCAGGAAGCAGTGTGAATCTTTTGAACTCATGGAAAGGCAACTGGTCTCCATCCTTGAAGGGATCAGGGAAGCTGTTTCTGGGGCTACCAGCAGCCCCAGCTGCAGCTGGTAGTGGGTATATTCCTCCTGTTGTGCTGAAGTCTCAAATACTTCCTGAAATTAAGAAATCAGCCAGCTATGGTAGTGTAATGCTATGGTCAAAGTATTATGATGATCGAAATGGGTACAGTGCCGCCATTACAGCTAGTGTTTGAACTTTGATGCAGCATATTAGCTTCAAGGAAAATGTACCAGGCACTAAACACAAGTAAATTAAAGTCAATAAAATGAACAAGCTTATCTTTTAACAATTTGTTTCTTTTCTTACGTGAATGTCTGGTGCTTTGTTGACTTCTGTAGTCTTTACTTTATGGTTAGGCAAAGAATGGTGTCTCTTTCGGCAGAAGCATTATTGACTATGTTCAGTGATATTCATTTCTCGAGGACAAATTAAATCCACTTTAAAATGGTCAATTTTGATATTGAATTTAACTCACTTAAATGAGGTTGAATTGGCTTATATATAAATTATTATATATTAAAGATTTTTTTATTTAAATTCTAACATGAGATGAATGTGATTTGACTTGAATATCAATTCAAAATCAGATAAAATTTAAAATAGTTGATTTGTGATTGAATTTGACTCATTTAAATAAAATTGAACTGATCTATATATAATCTATTATATGTTAAAGATTTTTTATTTAAATTCTAATATGAAGTAGACGTAAATCAAATCGAAAGTTAGATTGAGTTTAGAATGATCAACTTTAGATAGATTTTGACTCACTCAAATGGGGTTAGATCAGTTATATATAATCTATTATATGCTGAAGATTTTTCTATTTAAACTTTAGTCTAGGATGGATAATATGATTCGAGTGAAGCATTAATTTGAGATCAAATCAAATCTTGAATGATCAGCTTAAGATTGAGTTTTAGCTTGCTTGAGATTTGAGTCAGCTTAAAATTGAGTTTAGCTTGCTTAAATGGTAAGAAAAAGAAGAAGAATAGTTGGCAATTGGGTGCTATTTTAAAACAATGGAACCGTGCCAAACCGCCAATACAGTTCAGGAAGCAGCAAGAAGCTTGTAAATTCATGGAAGAAGTGGACCAAGTATGGAGGAGCGACGCTTTGGTCCAAGTACTTGAGGGAAATAAGTGGCTAAACTTCCGCCATTAAGAAGTGTGTGGGACTCCTATCAACTAAGAATAACTTTGTCAATGTCTACTAAGTGTTTAATAAGTTAGAATAATGACACTCCCTGGCCGACAAGCAGGTCAGCATAGAAGAGAATTAAAATAATTATAATTTAGTTTATTTAAATTTATGTGATATGGTAGCTGTCAAAAGCTACTCTAAATAATAGAGAGTTTTTGACAAAGATAATTAAATCTGTTTATCTTCATTTTTAACGATGATCGAAAACGACAAATAGATTAAATGATTTTTCTAATCATTTAAAAAAATTTTTGATTACCAAAGTTATTGATAATGTTATTGATGATATTGATTATTTTTATTATATTTTTTAAATTTTAAATTTTTATATATTTTAATAATTTTATTAATATTTAAAAATTTATTTTATTAATGATTTATATTATTTTAATATTATTATTTTTACAAAATTTATTTTAATTTTTTAAATTCTTTTATTTCAAAAAATTAAAATGCCTTTTTAATCTTTACGATTGATTTTAACGAACAAATAAATGTTTGAATTTGCAATTGGATGAGATTAAATCTTTTACCAAATTAACACGAGAAGATGTGAGTGTAACTAGTTTATGCATGTTGTTATATATTTGTCGTTTTATTCATTTCTTCTTGGCGTTTTTATGATTGATGAACAGCATGATCGTCTTGTATTTTTCTGCCAGGCATAAGCTAGCTCAAAATTTTGTTCCTAGGAATGAGAGATGTTCATGCAGAGTGTTATTATTAATAATAAATTTCAACTTATTAATATTAAAATACATGAAGTTTTCGTCCAACCCTCCTTGCTTCTAAGCAAAGAGATACGCAGCGCCTGATTGCACCGCCAGTGTGACGGTGATCATGGGTTAGCCCCACATGCATGAACCGCGACACCCGAGTTTGGGATGAATATGAAGTAAAGAGACAGACATACGCAGCGCCTAATTGCGCCGCCAGTGTGACGGTGATAATGGGTTCTAGTGATCTACATGGTGGCCTGGTTTTTCCAACGATTGAGGGTTGATTTTGGGGCTCGTGATATGTTAGGCTTGGCAGTGGAGGCATCTGCCCAAGTGGGGTTGGTTCTCGGGGCTGAATGAGGAAGTGGCGGCTCATCCTGCAGCCCCTATCGGTCCCGCGATGTTGTTACCGATTTAGAAAGGCCAAGGGGGCATTTTATAGCCATGGTGGGGTGGCTCTTCCCAATTTGTCATCCAATTGACGTGGGTCATAAGTTGGTCTTATGATATGTTTTGGGTTTGTAAACTGGACTCGTAAGACAAAATAAAAAACAAACTGAATTTATGTGCTGAATTTGGTTTGATTATGGTTTCATTGATATTAATTTCAATAAATTTAAAATTATTCTTATAAATTTTTAATAAAATATTTAATTAGAAAATATTTGTTTATTTAATTTAAAATTCAATGATATTATAATATGATAAAAATATTTGTTCATAATATTACAATAATAATTGAGTTGTATAATTTATTATTTAATAAAATAATTAAGTATTTTTTTTATTATTTAAAATATATTTATAAATCATATTTTATCAAAAACGTAAATTATATATTAATCACTTATAACTATTTTAATTAAACATGTAACGGTTTAAAACAAAACAAATTACATTAACTGCATAAGGTCTCTCCCTAGCTAGGGTTGAAATCAATAAAAATAAATCAAAAAGTAAAACAGACGTATTAAAACAGAACGGTAACCTGGAAGCATGAGTAGATTACAACCATCTAACCCAGAAGGCCATCCCCATGGCTGATAAGATCACTCTTCAAGTTGGACTTACGAGGCCCCTTCTAGTCTATTCTTTGCGGACCTGAATATTGTGAGTCGATTGGAACCGCCAGATGGGTTGTCTGCTACTCTGAACAAGTGCAATCTCCTCGCCTTTGTTTACCATTCCTTGAGTCTGCATTAGCAAGACGTATTAGAAACGATAACAGCTAACAAAAATACGATGATGCAAATAATGTTACTTCGGACCCGTGAAAAGCTGCTTAAGAGAATTGCAACAACAGATGGAGCATCTGTTAGGAAAATTCTGAAACAATCTACCATTTGTTTTCAGGGGAATGTTTCTTTAAACACTGTCTTAATAAATTATTTGTTCTTTTTATTGTTGTTCTGTCATGAAAAATTGTCCAACTTGATTTTTCCAAAGAATCAAACAGAGCTGGTTCAGGTTAAATTATGTTTGTAATGAACACTGACCAGCAGTAAAGCTAAGGCCTTTGAGAAGGTTTCTTCGGCATCATCAGAGAGCTCCAAGTATATTGGGCATACTCCTTGATACAAAGACAACCTCTGTTGTATCTTCTTCCTGTATGGCCATCAAAGTCATTATAAGAATGACGTGTCAAACTCATGTAAAAGGTCTCTCAATACTACCATTTTGATTGAAACATTGGGCATAAATTCTTTAGCATTTAGTTTCTATGTTTTAAGTTTTCGAATATTCAGAGTCATGAAGAATAAGGTGATGACTAATGCCGGTATTTCCAATAATAAATAAAGCGGAAGAGTGCACAATCCAAGCATACAGCATGTAATCTTCACCACTCAGAAACCTCAGAAACAACATATGCACAAGATAATAAAAACTGGGAACTCAGGCAGCAGAAGAAATCAAACTTGATCATTTGTGAAGGCAAATATAGTGCCAGAGGGTCGATAATGGCTCAGCAATATAGCCATGAAACCAGTTCTAGTGAAGACAACAATTGAGGTCCCAAGGGTGTTAGACATCATTGTTGCATGGTAAGCAAACATCTCACTCATGTCGTTCTACAAAAAAACCAAGAAGCTTCCAGTAAGTATCAGGGATGAAAATCAAAATGAAAGGAAAAAAAATACAGGATCAACAATAAATTAATTTATTTTAAAGTGATCTTAAAAGCTTGACCAAGATTAGATGGCATAGCACCACTAGTTACGGTTACCTCAGTCCGTAAAGAAACAGTATGCATAACTTTCACAGCTTTCAACGGAAACCTGCACAGAAGAAATTGCTTCGTTATCCTGTCTAAAACTAAATTTTGTTTACAACCACAGTAGCCAAAGCATGAAAAGATAGAAAAATGTGTTAATGATTGCAGATACCACTAAATTTTAGCAACTCCAACAATTCTAACCGTGAACTCAAACTTTAATATAATAACTTTTCAGAGAAAATAGGATGGGAGGTCAGATTCATGCTGTAAGCCACATAATGACATTCCTACAATGCCATAACTTGGGAATATTGCAACCACCACGATATTGAGCGGAGGAGTTTGCAATGATTCAAATTGTTATTCAGTATCTCTGTCTTTTTAACATTTCTATCCTAAAAATTATGAGGTTTACTAACAGAACAGTTGGGAATAGGACTGTCGATTGGGTAGATTATGATATAACCGCAATTTATTTAGATCCTTCTCAAAAAAAAAAAAAAAAAACAAAACAAAACTTCAATATGAACAGAAATAAGTAAAACCAGTATGATAGTTGGTCAGCAGTCCAAGTACTCCCTCAATTCAGCCAAGGCTATAATTTAATTATAAGCCTATGTCCTTTGGCCTTGTAACAAATACATGGTTATAGAGCCAGTGCTAGCACATCCCACGCAGGTAAGTTGACGTAGGCAACAATTCATCAGCACCCGCTCATTAAGGCTTTAACTCTCTATATAAAGGACCAATTGCTGCATAGAAATAACCATAGTTGAAAACAAAATGGTTACAAAATCGCAGTTCACACAGGTATTTCTCTCCCTGCTAGCACTTTCACAGTCCATTGGAACCTCTCATGGCGGCGGCATAGCCATCTACTGGGGCCAAAGCGGCAAAGAGGGCAACCTTGCCTCAACATGTGCCACAGGAAAGTATGCCTATGTTAACGTGGCATTTCTCAACAAGTTTGGTGGCGGGCAGACCCCGCAACTCAACCTTGCCGGCCATTGCAACCCTGATTCTGGTGGGTGCAAAATTGTCAGCACTGGCATAAAATACTGCCAGAGCCAAGGTGTCAAGGTGATGCTCTCGATTGGTGGGGGAATCGGTAACTATACTCTTACTTCTACAGCTGATGCAAAAAATGTTGCAGATTATTTGTGGAATAATTTCTTGGGAGGAAGTTCAACTTCCAGGCCCTTAGGTGATGCAGTTTTGGATGGAATTGATTTTGATATCGAGCTTGGTTCAACTGAGAATTGGGATAATCTTGCTCGGTTCTTATCAGCTTACAGTAAGCCTGGACAAAAAGTGTATTTGACGGCAGCTCCACAGTGTCCATTTCCTGACAGATTACTAGGAACTGCAATCAACACAGGGCTTTTTGACTATGTTTGGGTTCAGTTTTACAACAACCCACCATGCCAATATGCTTCAGGAAGCAGTGCGAATCTTTTGAACTCATGGAAAAGCAACTGGGATCCATCCTTGAAGGGACCAGGGAAGCTGTTTTTGGGGCTACCAGCAGCCCCAGCTGCAGCTGGAAGTGGGTACATTCCTCCTGATGTGTTGAAGTCTCAAATACTTCCTGAAATTAAGAAATCAGCCAATTATGGAGGTGTAATGCTATGGTCCAAGTTTTTTGATGATCGAAATGGGTACAGTGCCGCCATTAAAGCTAGTGTTTGAACTTTGAAGCAGCATATTAGCTTCGAGGAAAATGTACCAGACACTAAACAAGTAAAATAAAATTAATAAAATGAACAAGCTTATCATTTCATGATTTGCTTCTTTTTCTGTTAATCTTATGTGAATGTTTGGTGTTTTGTTGACTTCTGAAGTCTTTGCTTCATGGCCAGGCAAAGAATGGTGTCTCTTCCAGCAGAAGCATTATTGACTATGTTCAATAATATAGACCAAAGTCGTTTCCATGGACTGATTGAAGACTTTCCTATTGCAATTCTAACCAGGGTGGATGCAATCCAAACCGAGAGCCAACTTGACATTGTATTTCATATTAAAAAATTTTTTATTAAAATTTTAATTTAAAATAAACGTAATTTAAATATAAAATTAGTTTAAATTTAATGTTGTTAATTTAAGATTGAGTTTAACTCTTTTCAATTTGAAAGACAATTTAAAACCAACTTAAGTTTAAATCTATTAACTTTGAAATTGAGTTTAATTCAATCAAATGGGATTAGATTGATACGTGTGTGATCTGTTATACGGAGCCGTGCCAAGCTGCCAATACAGTTCAGAAAGCAGCCAGAATCCTTAAAGTCACGGAAGAAGTTGACCAAGTGTGACTATGATTGCGCCATTAAGGAGTGCGGGGGGCTCCTATCAACTAAGAATAACTTTGACTAAGTGTTTAATAAGTTAGAATAATAATAGTCCCCAGGAGCCAACCTCCTCTGATTCAAGTGGAAAGGAGTTTGGTTCTCTTTAACCATTGAATTCCAACCTTATAAATGGACTAACAGGTATTGGGAGACTTTTCTTACCCAATGGTGCCTTACCTGACTCGGCTCTGAAGTAGTCATGGCCCAATATGGCTCTTAGAGACCGAGGGGTTTAAATCAAAAAAAAAAAAAAAAAAACAGTTCCCGAAATTTGCAGCGTGACAAGCAGGTCAAACGTATGCTATACATGTAAAACTGTTAGATTGAATATCAAGAGATTGAAAATAATTATAATTTACATTTATTTGAATTTATGTGACATAGATAAATGGAGAACAACTATTTCTCACATGTTTTTTTTTTCTTCTAAGAACTTTTTCTCAGCTAGGTTTGTTGATCGAGCTTATTACATCAGATTTAGTTTAGTCAAGTATGAGTTTGAAAAAAAAAATTTGGGTTAAAGGTTTGGGTTTACCTATTTGGATTTCAAAATTTTTGTTCAAATTGGATAATTAAATTTAATTAGGTTTCAAATCTATTTTAGATTTATCCGTATAACTTTAAAAAAATATATAAAAATGGAGAAGGCCGATCTAACCTCCTCTGACAGCCCTATGAACTAGGAGGCCATTTTCAGCCTTCTAGTTCTTTTATAAATAGTCATTATCAACGGCAGCGATGTTTTTTTTTTTTTAAATAATTTTTATTTAAATATGAAATTATTTTATTTAAATACGCACGCTTGTGTGTCCATATTTCTCTACATGGTTACGGCGGTTGTGTAGAGCATACATGACTAAGATCAGTGTGTCAATGCCTTCAAACACATGATCGTGACCCTTACTTACACGTGTAAGTAAGGGTCACGATCATGTGCATTTTCCCAATTGTGCATGATCATGTCTTGATGAAGTCACTATCGTGTAAATACTTTGTTGTAGGCTTGTGTAGATGGGTTCATTTTCATATTCTCAAAAATCATGTACGTGAAATATACTCTAATACTGTTAAGAAGCCAACATAATTTTGGTAGGCAATGATGTGCATGTTTTACATTATTTAAGGAGAAAATCCAAACCCAAAAGTTGTATTTTCATATATATATTCTGTAGCTTAATAGTAAATATATCTTCAAAACAATTTGATAAATAGAAAACGTTCAATATTTTACTAATCATTATTTTCCATTGTAAAAAAGGCATGTTACCATTTATTTTAATGGAATAATTAGAACAAAATAATGAGGTCACAAGATAATTGATTTACATATATCAGTTTAGTTGTCATTGGTCTTAGGAAACTTGTTCAGAAAATGTGACCAATACTAATATTCAGACTCTTAACATAACATGAGAAACCTACATCAGTATTAAAGAGTAACCAATCTGAACAACGAAAAAAAAAAAAATCTTTTCATACAAAAAATTAAAACGCTAGTTAATTTTGTATTATTGAATCCCATAAAAGATGGTGTCATTTTCATATTAAAGAGAATATCCAAACCTAGAAAATTTCTAACAGCACCCGCTCATTAAGGCTTTAACTCTCTATATAAAGGATTGATCGCTGCGTAGAAATAACCATAGTCGAAAACAAAATGGTTACAAAATCTCAAGCCACAAAAATATTTCTCTCCCTGCTTACCCTTACACAGCTCATAGGAAACTCCAAAGGCGACGATATAGCCATCTACTGGGGCCAAAACGGCGACGAGGGTGACCTTACCTCGACATGTGCCACAGGAAACTATGCCTATGTTAACGTGGCATTTCTCAACAAGTTCGGCGGCGGGCAGACCCCGCAACTCAACCTTGCCGGCCATTGCAACCCTGATTCTGGTGGGTGCAAAATTGTCAGCACTGGCATAAAATACTGCCAGAGCCAAGGCATCAAGGTGATGCTCTCGATTGGTGGGGGAATCGGTAACTATACTCTTACTTCCGAAGCTGATGCAGAAGATGTTGCAGATTATTTGTGGAAAAATTTCTTGGGAGGAAGTTCAACTTCCAGGCCTTTAGGTGATGCAGTTTTGGATGGAATTGATTTTGATATCGAGGGTGGTTCAACTGAGCATTGGGATAATCTTGCTCGGTTCTTATCAGCTTACAGTAATCCTGGACAAAAAGTGTATTTGACGGCAGCTCCACAGTGTCCATTTCCTGACAAATACCTAGGAACTGCAATAAACACAACGCTTTTTGACTATGTTTGGGTTCAGTTTTACAACAACGCACCATGCCAATACGCTTCAGGGAGCAGTGTGAATCTTTTGAACTCATGGAACAGCGACTGGGCTCCATCCTTGAAGGGATCAGAGAAGCTGTTTCTGGGCCTACCAGCAGCCCCAGCTGCAGCTGGTAGTGGGTATGTTCCTCCTGATGTGCTGAAGTGTCAAATACTTCCTGAAATTAAGAATTCAGCCAATTATGGAGGTATAATGCTATGGTCAAGGTATTATGATGTTCAAAATGGGTACAGTGACGCCATTATACATGAGGTCTGTAACTTTGATGCTACATATTAGCTTCAAGGAAAATGTACCAGGCACTAAGCAGTTAAATTAAAATCAATAAAATGAACAAGCATATCTTTTAATAATTTGTTTCTTTTCTTGTTAATCTTATGTGAATGTCCGGTGCTTTGTTGACTTCTGAAGTCTTTGCTTCAAGGTCAGGCAAAGAATGGTCTCTTTCAGCAAAAGCATTATTGACTGTGTTCAGTGATATTCAATTCTCATGGACCAATTAAACCTGTGGTGGGCTTGGCATGGGTTTAAAAGAGTCATTTTGAGATTGAATTTAACTCACTTAACTGGGGTTGAATTGGTTCATTTATAATATATTATATATTATAAACTTTTTTATCAAAATTCTAACTTGATATAGTTTAAGGCAGGGATAAAATTCTATCCTCTCACTTTTAAAAGCTCAAAATCTCATCTTTGAGCCAAAAATTAAATATTTTTTTATAATTTTTTAAATAAAATAACTAAAATATCATTTAAAAAATAAAAATTTATAATAAAATTATAAAATAATTTTTAAATATAAAAAATTTTAGAATTTTAAAAAAATTAAAATAGCCACCGCAACCAATGCCGGCGACGATGACCACTGATAACGAAACCAAGTGGCCGTCTTTAGCCACTTGGTTCTCAGGACGGCCAGAACTGGCCACCTTCAATTTTGGAGGAGGAGGCTAGATTTGATCTCTTCCGTCGAAAAAAATGGTCAAAAACAGTCGTTGGGACCAATACCGACCCTTACCGGCTATTTCTAGTGGTCAGATCTAGCCGCCTCCACTGAACAAAGAGACCAAATTTGGTCTCCCCTGGAACCATGTGATCGGAGACGACCACTTGGTTCTATTATCAGTGGTCATCACCGACGGCATCGATAGCGGTGGCTATTTTAATTTTTTTAAATTTTAAATTTTTTTAAATTTTTTATACTCGTATAAATTTTATATTATTACTGTTTACTATTATATATAATATTAAATTTAATTAGAGGGTTAGATTCTGAACTTTTAAAGGTTAGAAGGTGAGATTTTGTTCTCACCTCAAACTATAAATGGGAACATGTCCTTTGGCCAATTTAAAACAGTTAACTTGAGATTAAGTTTAACTCACTTAAATAAGGTTAAACAAATTTATGTATAATCTATTATATGTTGAAGACTTTCTTATTTAAATTCTAATCTGAGATAGCATAAACTAAGTCGAAAGTCAGATTGAGATTAAGTCAAGTTTAAAACAATCAGTTTAAGATTGATCTTGATTTATTCAAATGAGTTAAATCAGCTATTTGTAATCTATTATATATTGAAAATTTTTCTATCTGAAATTTAGTCTAGAATGTATATGATTTGAGTCAAACATCAATTTAAGATCAAATCAAATCCTGAGAGGTTGGCTTAACATTGAGTTTAGCTTGCTTAAATGGTAAGAAAAAGAAGAAGAATAGTTGGCAGTTGGGTGCTATTTTACAACAATGGAACCATGCCAAACTGCCAATACAGTTCAGGAAGCAGCAAGAACCTTGTAAATTCAAGGAAGAAGTGGACCAAGTATGGAGGAGCGACGCTTTGGTCCGAGTACTAGAGGAAAATAAGTGGCTAAAGTTCGCCATTAAGGAGTGTGTGGGACTCCCGTCAACCAAGGATAACTTTGTCAATGTCTACCAAAGAGAAAAGAGAAAAAAAAAAAAAAAAGACGCTGGAATAATAACACTTCCTAGCCGACAAGCAGGTCAGCACCTGGGAGAACTAAAATAATTATAACTTACTATTTATGTGACATAGATAAAACTTGAAAAACGACTGCAAATAATTGAAAAAAATTTTACTAAAATGATTAAATTTGATATTTTTATTTTTTAATAATGATAAAAAATAATAATTAAATTAGATAATTTTTTTCAACTATTTAATACAATTTTTAATGACTATCATTATTGATAATGTTATTGTAACAATTTTTTTTATAATTTTAAATTTTTAAATGTTATATATTTTGATAATTTTATTAATTTTTAAAAACTTATTTTATTAATGATTTATATTATATAATGATTTTTTAATATTATTTTAATAATATTATTATTTTTATAAAATTTATTTTATTATTTTTATTTAAAAAAATTAAAATTTCTCTTTGATCTTTATCTCTTGATTTTAGTTAATAATAAAAAAAAGATTTTTAAATTTTTGAAAGTATCCTTTGAGAAAAACTTGGATGAGATTAAATCTTTTATCAAATTAATACAGAAAGATGTGAGTGGAACTAGTTTATTGCCAACAACATAACACCTAAGCTTTATGCATATTGTTATATATTTGTCGTTTTATTCATTTCTTCGTGTGTTTTTATGATTGATGAACAGTTTGTTCGTCATGTATTTTTTTGCCGGACATCAGCTAGCACAAGATTTTGTTCCTAGAAACGAAAGATATTTATGCACAGTGTTATTATTAATAATAAATTTCAACTTAATATTAATGCTGAGATAAACGAAAATACTTGAAGTTTTCGTCCAATAGTCTTGCTTGTAAGCAAAGAGATAACGCAGCGTCTGATTGCACCGCCAGTGTGACGGTGATCATGCGTTAGCCCCACATGCATGAACCGCGACGCCCGAGTCTGGGATGCATATGAAGTAAAGAGATATATGCAGCGCCTCATTGCGCGGATGGTGGCCCGGTTTTCGCAGCTATTGAGGGTTGATTTTAGGGTTTGTGATATGTCATCTGCACAAGTGCGGGTGGTTTTTGGGGCTAGATAAGGAAGTGACGGCTCATCCTGCTGCCCCAATCAGTCCAGCGATGTTGTTGCCGATTAGAGGGGCGAATAGGGCATTTTATAGCCATAGTGGGTGGCTCCGCCCCAAGTGTCATCCAATTCACGTGGGCCAAGCGTAATCTTTGCTTACAATAAGACCAAAAAAAAAAAACTGAAGTTATAAGCTGAATTTATTTTACCAAGCTTTTATTATATTAGTTTTAATTAATATAAAATTATTTATATAATTTTTAATAAAAATTATATTATAATGTAATATAAAAATGTTTTTATAATATTATATAAAAATTAAATTAATATAATTAATTATTTAATAAAATAATTTAATATTTTTATTTTAATAATAAAATATATCTATAAATCATATTTTATTAAATACGTTAATTGTTTTTTAAGAATTTAATCGAATCACTTAATAGCTTAAAACACTTAAATGCATAAAACATCTCTATAGCTATGGGTTGAAATCAACAAAAACAAATTAAAAGCAATACAAACGGATCAAAACAGAACGGAACCCTGGAAGTATGAATAGATTACAAACATCTAACCCAGAAGGCCATCCCCATAGCTGATAAGATCACTCTTCAAGTTGGAATTACTAGGCCCCTTTTCTTCTAGTCTACACTTTGCGGACCTGAATATTGTGAGTCGATTGGAACCGCCAGATGGGTTGTCTGCCACTCTGAACAAGTGCAATCTCCTCGCCTTTCTTTACCATTCCTTGAGTCTGCATTAGCAAGACGTATTAGAAACAATAAAAGCTAACAAAAATAAGATGACGCAAATAATGTTACTTCGGTCCCATGAAAAGCTTCTTAAGAGAATTGCAACAACAGATGAAGCATCCGTTAGGAAAATTCTGAAAAAAATCTACCATTTGTTTTCAGAGGAATGTTTCTTTACACGGTCTCTTAATAACTTATTTGATATTTTTTTTGTTATTCTGTCATGAAAGATTGTCCAACTTGATTTCTCCAAAGAATCAAACACAGCTGGTTCAGATTAAACACTTACCTGCAGTAGAGCTAAGGCCTTTGAGAAGGTTTCTTCTGCATCATCAGAGAACTCCAAGTATATTGGACATACTCCTTGATACAAAGACAACCTCTGTTGTATCCTCTTCCTGTATGGCCATCAAAGTCATTATAAGAATGACGTGTCAAACTCATGTAAAAGGTCTATCAATACTACCATTTTGATTGAAACATTGGGGCACACGCTGGGCATAAATTCTTTGGCATTTAGTTTCTATGTTTTAAGCTTTCGAACATTCAGAGTCATGAAGAATAAGGTGACGACTAATGCCGGTATTTCTAATAATAAATAAAGCAGAAGAGTCCCTTACAAGTGCACAATCCAAGCCTACAGCATGTAATCTCCACCACTCAAAAACCTCAGAAACAACATATGCACAAGATAATAACAAATTTGGAATTCAAGCAACAGAACAAATCAAACTCACTCATTTGTGAAGGCAAATATAGTGCCAGAGGGTCGATAATGGCTCAGCAATATAGCCATAAAACCAGTTCTAGTGAAGACAACAATTGAGGTTCCAAGGGTGTTAGACATCATTGTTGCATGGTAAGCAAACATCTCACTCGTGTGGTTCTACAAAAAAATCAAGAAGCTTCCAGTAAGTGTCAGGGTTGACAATCAAAATGAAAGGAAAAAAAAAATACAGGATCAACAATAAATTAATTTATTTTAAAGTGACCTTAAATGCTTGACCAAGATTAGATGGCATAGCACCACTAGTTATGGTTGCCTCAGTCCGTAAAGAAACAGTGTGCATAACTTTCACAGCTTTCAATGGAAACCTGCACAGAAGAAATGGCTTCATTAACCTGTCTAAAACTAAAGTTTGTTTACATCTGCAGAAGCCAAAACATGAAAAGATAGAAAAAAGCGTTAATGATTGCAGATACCCCTAAATTTTAGCAACTCCAACAATTCTAACAGTGAACTCAAATTTTGATATAAAAACTTTTCAGAGAAAATAGGATGGGAGGTCAGATTCATGCCGTAAACCATATAATGACATTCCTAGAATATTATATCTTCATATGAAAACCAAGAGTCGCAACTGTATCTGAACACATTGAGATCCCCGGGGAACAGCTTCATATTGAAGAATTAGTCAAATAATATGCTTTGTTGTGTCTTATGGCAGGTCCCTTCAAATATGATTCTCAATGTGCATGATTGTCAGCAAAAGCATCCTCCAGTAACTCTTCTTAACAGCCCATAAAGTATTTTTCCTAAAAATAAAAAATAAGGTGTCACTTACTTCCCATGAGCAGTTTCACCAGAAAGCATGACAGCATCAGCACCCTCTCGAACAGCAATGGCAATGTCTGATACCTCTGCTCTGGTTGGTGTTGGATGAACAATCATGCTTTCCAACATATTGGTTGCCACAATAACAGCTTTCCCCATACTACGACATGTGCTTATTATCTCTTCCTGCATCATATTGTAGCTTTGAATCTTAGAAGATAAATCACATCTTTTTAAACTATACAAAAGTACTGCAGGGACATCATTCTTGACAAAACTCTGATATTACAAAAGATCACTACCTGCAGAAGTGGAACCTCCTCGATAGGAAGTTCTGCACCAAGATCTCCTCTTGCAACCATTGCCTAAAATAAGAAGAGCAAGCATTCTTTTAGTAAATAATGCAAATTAGTAAAGATAAGAGGTCTTCTTAGACACAATTATCCAAAATCTTTACTAAACAGGGAATTTGCAAGATGGTTCAAAGTTATCTGAATTAAAAAGCCTCACCAGCATGGTAGATGCAGGATTTCGTCTTGATGGGCTAACATGGGCACAAGAGACATTCAAATAAACATAAATTTAAGATTCATCTTAATGCTTAGGAAATGCATAAATGTGCACATATGGGAAGAATTCTCAAGATCTTGGGGAAACCAATAGCAACTTCAAAGACATGCCTGCCTCCTCCCTCACTCCAAACCTTTGCCATTTACTTTGACAGGGAATTTCAATGACTTTTACATCCACAAATCATAATACAATTGTAAAATACTTATGAATTTTTATATTTCAAAGGAAATCAGCTTCAGCAGAAGATTGCAAACAAGTTTTGTTATAGAAAAAGCAAAAGTAGAAGGTAGAATTCCTTTCAATAAGATAGGAAGAACTGAAAAACAATTAACACTAGTAAACCAAGCTCTACTAAAATTCCAAGCAATCAGGACCACTGCATTGATGTCTGTATGTTAAAAGAAACATCAAATACAGCATAAAGTCAAAGGCCTAAGCAAAGATTTAGGTGTTCACCCCATCAGATGCTGTGATAATTGAATGCAAATTTGGAATGGAGTCTGCACTTTCAATCTTTACGATTACGTGAATATCTGCATCACGACCTGGAGTTTCCAAAGAAACAAAGTTACATATGATAAACCTAACCAGACAATTAAGCACGTAATTCATATTTATTTCCTCAACATAGGTTCTAAAATCAAGAATTTACTTTTTAGATAATTCTTCAGTTCATGAACCACTTCTGCATCTTTAACAAAGGAAACAGCATAGAAATCAACTTTGTTGTCAACTCCAAATTTGATATCATCCCAGTCCTTCTCTGCAGAAACAAATGAAAACATTTATGCCCATTTGCAGAAGTAAATGCCTCATTATCTGCTCAGAGAGCGAATGGCTGAGGAATGAAAAATTATTATTGAGGAAATATATGATAAGGTTCAACCAGTTATGGAAGGCAGTGTTGCACTTTTTCCGCGAACGTTCAGATGCCGTCTAGACTTAAGCTCTCCTCCATCAATGACTTCACATTTTACAGAATCTTCTGTCTTTGATTTCACAGTCAGTGACATCATACCACCTATATCATAGACAGTGGAGCACACAGACGGTGTCAAGAGATATACCAAGTGTTCCAGATAATTTGTTGCTTATACATAATCTCACCAAAAACGCTATGCCAGAACTTCAGGAAAATTAAATAATATAAAAGAATAAGTTCTTAAGTTATACTTTAAATCTAGAAACAACTTTAGAGCATCTCTGTATCAAAAAACAAAAAGTAAATAACTCCACACCCGCAAGAACAAACATATGAGATACATATAAGTGACACACAAGCAAAATTACTGGGCTTTATCACTTGACACCATATAAACTCAATAAGAATGAAAAGCAACCAAAAATCAGATAATAGCATGATTTAAAAAAAAAAAAAAGTTTATATGACAAATACTTCCATGAACATACCATCAACAAGAAGCATGTCACCAACTTCTACATCATTAACAAAATCATCGTAGTTGACACTGACACAATCAGCTGTGCCAACCCCTCTGCGAATTGTAAAGGTGAATTCCTGCCCAGTTGTTAAATTGATTGGTTGTGGTAAATCCCCACTCCTAACCTCTGGGCCCTGATAACAAAATAAAAAATAAATAAGATTACAATTTACACCAACAAGGAATGAAATGAAGTATCTCCATTATCCATGTTAATAATCATGTTATATGATGGATGGGGCTTATGACAATATCACTAATAAAAAGCCCACTGATATTTATAGTAAAAATAATCAGTCAAATATTATGTATAGCCTCAGTAACGCAAAACTTCGCTTAATATAGGAATCTTGCATAGTAACCATATATAAAAGAAACCAAAAGAAAATAAAATGAATGGAAACCTGCCTTTGTATCAAGCATAATTGAAATAACATTGTCTTTGGACTGTGCATTATATTCTTTGACCAAATCAATAACTTTCTGATGAGATGCATGGTCTCCGTGAGACATGTTCAAACGAGCAACATTCATTCCAGCCTCAGCCAATTTCCAAATCATTTCTCTTGTGTTGGTGGAAGGACCAATTGTACAAACTATCTTTGTCTTACGTCTGACTGTTGGCTTGGTCCACATGCCTACTGATGTGTCACCTAATTGCTGAAGGCTATCCAAATGCTGAAACTGTTCCTCCCTCTAATCATAATCAAGATAACAAATCTTTCAAATTCATTAATGCTTCCAGTGTCTATACCATTTGCATTATAAATTAAACATTACTATTCATCCATCAAATTACACTTAGCACAGACCATCAATTCTTCTAGCTTGATCAAGGAACCTTTTACCATCTAGACAAATATATAAAATTTAAATCACAGATTTAAATTTTAGAATACTCCACTGTTGGAATATAAATCCCAGAATCATTACCGAAATAAGGCTTTTGTAGTGTAATTTTACTTCGCACAATGTGATACTTGTAAAATTCAAAGTTGAAGTGAAAACAGACTATAAACGCACGTAGCTTGCATTCACTCATTCAGATAAAAATTAGCAAAATTCACTTTATCCATTTCAAAAAGAATATATATGAATTAAAAAGTTCAAAAAGAAAATTATAACTCTTATTTTCCCACATTTTCTCAACAACCATACATCATAACACACAAGATCACTTATAATAACACAGAATTAGCACAAAAAAAACCTTAGGTACATCCTCAGGTGACACAGGAATCACTCGAGAATCAGATTGCGTGGATCTCTTAGCATTGATTCGAGTACTTGCACGAACAAATGTAAGTCTCCTCTTCTCCTCACGTGCCAACACTTTCGAGGCAAAGCTTCGAGGCTTCAATTTCTCAGCTCGCTCTTGTACGGATCCCGAGCTAGGGCGGAAAAATGAAGTCTGAATCGAACGCGTGGCGACCACCTGAGCCATTGCCAGCGAATAACGAAACAAAAGTAGAGGAAAATGCGTGGACGAAGAAACGAAGTGTGCTTTTA
Source organism: Anacardium occidentale (assembly GCA_026122585.1). Lineage (NCBI taxonomy): Eukaryota > Viridiplantae > Streptophyta > Magnoliopsida > Sapindales > Anacardiaceae > Anacardium > Anacardium occidentale. The sequence goes on from JAJEJH010000139.1 coordinate 257,316, forward strand.
AAAGGAGAAACAAACAATGAGTGTCGTTTTGAGTGTGTGTTTGGAGAAATCGCCGCTAAGTTTGGCGGAAGAAGTAAAGAGGAAGGACCAAGGAGGGGAGGGGAGAGGTTCACAGTGAAAGAAGGCGGGCGCTTAGTTCGTATCGAAAGACATTACAATATTATTTATTTTAATTGGTTTGAGATGTTTTGGGTTCACTTTATTCCACCCGGTTGGTTGTAGGTTTCGCAATCAATGGGAGCGCTTGAAATTGTCAATGAATTAATAATGTGGTACGGAGCCAAGTCGATGTCTAGTAGAACATGCGGCGTCGTTTAATCACTCCATGAAATGTATCTTGTTCTTGTTTCTTTTCACTTGTTTTTTGGAATTTAATGGAAGTTCGTTAAATCCTTAATATGGGTATTAACATTGAAGGTTTCTATTTTCTATTAATATAATAACTAGAATCCTTGTTCCCCTCTAATTTGAGGACTTCTATTATCCGATAATTCTACCGTCATAGACAACAACTTGCTCGATCCAAAGAATACCATATTGGTGGCCGCTTTATGTACTAACAATGCATTATAGACATTGAAAGGAAGAGCACGCAAGGATAAAAATACCGGGGAATTGGTAAAGTTTTTTGACCTTTCAAGTAGTAAGTGGAGCATTTGTTGAAGAGACAGAATTCCCTCAGGCACCCGACTCCAAGGCTTCAATTCGTCAACGTACGAGGGGAATCCTGAATTGTACCGCTTTCCATTTCTACAGGATATGAATCTGTCATTAACAGTGTTATTATATAGTCGGTGAAAAAACCATACAACAAAGAATGAATGATGCTTTATAACATGTAATATGAATTACAAACAAGGAAAAACCATTCCATCTGGTTGAAATACAAACAATAAAAGATGCATCCTCAAGGGTAGGTACACTCCGATGTGTGAATTTTTTCAGCTGTAGAAAATTCCACTCCAACTTCTATCTCACCAGAAAATACATTAAAAGAACATGTAAGATTGAGAGAAATTACAAAATGGATGTTACTCTAACTGAGTGATCAGCTGAGCCTGTCAAAAATATGGGCAAGGTTGGGTGCCAGTCCACGGTTGTTATAGCTGCAGTGTGGGCAAGAGTTCTGAATCCGCTTCCATGACCTTGAACCTGAATCATATTAATTTAAAAAAAAAAAAAAAAAATCACTTTATCATGAGAGCAACTGTCTACCAGGCAGCTTAATCTATGGTCTACAGAAAATGTAGAACAAAGCCAAAAACATTGCAAGCAGACTGCATTTATGTAATATAGTGTAAAATAGAGAGAAAGAGAAAGAGACGGAGAAAAACCTGATATATTGGTGCCCGTACTGAGCCCGATGTTACCAATAATCTCCTCCCACTGGCATCCAAAGCCATCTCATTTCCATAGTGTTTTGAGGTCTCCGATTCAAGAAATCTACAAAACATCAAACACTCATTTCAACAAGCAAATATACAAAAAAATATGCAGAAATGCTAGCATGTGATATTATCAACCACCAATGGATTTCAATTCTTTCCACCATCATGGACAGAGGTTCTCAATAAATTTTGTTCAAAAGTTGTGAACATTAAAAGATTTACTTGTTATTCTCTAAATGAACAGAACTTCATAACATGAACAGAAAGCTATCACATAACTTTTTCTTTGACATGTAGAATATACCATAGTCACAGAAAATGAGGTACCAAGTAATCAAAATACCTGCTACAATTCCTTGACCAAAGGACCTGACCTTGGTTTTGCAAGCTCCACTCAATTATCTACACAGCAAATCAATTCAATGAAGAATTCAGATTCAGCTAAATGGGGAAATGAACATATAACATTTTAATGAAGTAATGCACAGGCCATAAATTTTAAACCACAATCTATAAGGGAATGAAAAAACTTGCCTTTCCATCTGACCCCAAGCTAAAAATACTAGTTTCATCACGACCAAAATGAATTGAGCTAATAGCAGAATCATGTGCAGGCCACCCAGTAATTTGTAGACCGGCAGACATGTCTTTGTTAATTAAGGGCATTGTATACAGCAGCAGACATGTAAGCACACTCCTTTTAAATGTTCAGAAATGGGACAGTATTCCTTTTTACTGACACTGGTACCCTCTCAAAAGGGGTGCAGATAAACCATTTAATAAACATGACAGAAAAAAATACAAAGAAAGGAAGCTCTTTAACTTCACATAACTGCAACTTCAAACATCAAAGGTAATCAAATCATGTATACAACACTGAGAAATGCCAAGGACACTCTGAATTTGATCTCTGTTTTCCATGCAAACATGTGCCTTAACTCTTTTATCAATATGAGTTGATTTAATAGCACCTCATCTAATTCTCTTATCAATGTGCCATTTAGTAATTAAATTTGTATACATGTCAACATTTAAGGGAGAGCATGAAAAAGAGAGTATACAAGAGATTTTCGCTCAGAGTTCCCTTAAACCATTAGCTACTTAAAAATTACATCAGACACTATACTTGTAGAAGGATACCAAACATGTGGATCATTCCATCGATTGCAGAAGCTGCTAGAATCTTTCCATTGTGATTGAAGCATAAGGAAGTGATTGCTGGTGGATCATCACCAAGGGGTAGGACTGTCTTCACAGAAGCAAAATTTCTTTAAGGCACAAACTGGTAACAGTGTCACAAAAAAAAGTTCAGGCCACATACCATAGCTTTCCATGTCTTCATGTTCCAGACAGTTAAAGAGGCAAATCCCCAAGTATCAGCATAACTTGAGCCATATCTGCAAATTAATATTGATCAAGATCATCTCTTGCATTCAAATGAAAACAATAGAGATAAAGAGAGAGACCACATAGTAATTATGCATAAATGATGAATCTCTTAAACAATATGTGCAAAATAAATGACATTCTCATATAATACCTCCAGGTAGAAACAAAATTTATACAATCTAAATATTGCAATTAAGTAATTGATAACTGCTCACCAACACCCATATATCAGTGACTTTTTTCCTAGTTAGCAGAACGCCCCTTTCCTTTAGCTATTCATATTTATATGGCCAAGCAAATGCAATCATCAGTCCATGTATACAGAACCAGAAGTTGGAAGTCTGATGATACCAAGAAACAACAAAAACACAAACAATAAAGAGAATAGAAACACTTTTTTATTGATAAAGGGGGTTTATAATGAATACACTGGCAATTCTAGGAGTCAGGGCCTCTCATTTCCAGCCATTCGGGGAGTTGGAAACCTCCCAATCAGCCCTAAGAGGCTGCCTAAAAGATAATGATTTTCTTCTCCTCTTTACTTTTCCTCTTGTTGCCCCTTTTGTTCTCTCATATCTATAAATCTTATTCTAATTCAAACTTATTAAATTCCTTGATTCTCTGGAGCTAATATCAAACTAATTCAATCATAATCTTTAATTATGATTTCAATTCCATTATTTCCTAATCTTATCATAGTCTTTAAATCTTCAATCGTGATTTCAATTAAATTATTTCCTAATCCTATCATGATACAACAACACATATAAATTATCATTATCCTCTATTTTTCTTTTACAAGAAACAAACAGTTAGAATAAAAAGATTAGTACTTGAGAAAACTAAAGCTATTGTTTGATTCATAAATTAAATTCGTATCAGAACAATCTCAGTGAGCTTTTACTCCAGTACATCAATGTTTCATTGTTCAATCTTTGTTGAGCTCTCAAAAAATGTAGCATAGCAGCTGATCAGCTCAACTCATCAACTGGGGATTCCAAGGATGGCTGGCAAGTTAAGCGTCCGAAAGTACCATTAGAGACTAAAATCAGCCACATTAATAAGATTCAAACGAATTATCATTAGTTCAAATCTAACTGGTTTTTTGGTAGACATATTTGGTAATACCATTAGAGGGAAGCAAATCCTTTAATCCAACAGCTAAGAATATCAAATTCATGTAGCCATATTAATAAGATTCAAATGAATTATCATTAGTTCAAATGTAACAGATTTTTTGCTAGACATATTTGGTAATACCATTATCAGAGGGATGAAAATCCCTTTATCCAACAGCTAAGAATATCAAATTCATGTGAGCCTTGTGTTCCTGGCTTGGGATAGAATTTAGTTTCTGCTATTAGTTGTTGGCAAGCTAACTGAAAGTGGGAAATCAAATAGCAGGGAGAATGGTTCAAAATTAATTTTGTTGCTAAAAAACATGGAAACCAAAATACAGAAATTATCAACTTTGTATCCATGAGTACAACTAGTATCAAAAAAGAAACTTGCGAGCAATCGCTTATAAAGCATAGCACTCATACATACAGACTTTTATTCGGGTGATATTAGAAATACTCAGTTGAAGATTGAGATAGAACAAATACCCTCTAGATGCTGCAGCAGAAACAAATATTGGTTCTACTGGACTGCACGTTAGGTCCAAGACACTGCAGCAAAACAAAAATGTGAATCAGGAGCACAAAGTATTTTGATCTTTATTTGCAAAATGTCTTCACAGTACCAGGGAAATGCTTCAGTTGTATTGAGATCACAGACAACTCTCTTAGCATCAACATTCCATGCTTTAATGCCTCCATCAGCAGTACCTATCAGAAGCTTTTGTCCAAAAGAAAATATAACTGAGAAGCCTGAACTAGTAATCTCAGAGAACAAAACATATAATGTGACATCATATACCAAACGGTCAGATTTACATTCCCACTCAAGCGACATAATCTCTGCCCCACAGTATATTGTTGCATTTCTAGAAGCTGGAGTTGAAGAGTCATATGTCCATATCCTTTGTTGTATATGCACAAATCCAAAAGAAGTAAATAAATTAAATGCCAAAAAATAATCAAGTAGTTTAAGAACAACTTTAAATAATTGAGGCACTCCAGTTCTCCTCAAGCATGTTCAACAAATTAGGTAGTTAATGTCACTCAAAATCAGGTGTTAATGTTGAAACATTTGAACTGCAGTCAGAATTAATTCATTTGAACAGACCAACTAATTTAAGAGATCAAACACAAATGAAATTTGATTACATCACTAGAGGAGCAAATTGGACAACCTAGCCAAGTAAACACCCTAGTACTCTCATGCTAGGAGCACCAATGTATTACTTATATACATTTAGTATGGAATATATAATTAGGCAGCCTGAAGCCATCAGAGAGGGTACAGTTAATCTCTACACATCACCTACTTCTATTAAGTACCTGACAGTGCCATCCACAGAAGCACTAGCTATATTATTTCCAGATGCAGAAAAGCGGCAGCTGCTGATGGGACTGGTGTGGCCCAAAAATGTCTCCTTCAATAACATAGCAACAAAAATTACACATACACAGTCAGAAAATAAACCAGAAATAGCAAAGGAGAAACAAATTCTGAAACGAGAAAACCATAATTCAATGTGAAAATATTGCAACTAGAATAATCTTTTAAACCAATTTACCTGGAAATCTACTCTCACTTCAGGGAAATCTTCTTCTCCTAGCAATTCTCTACCATTCTCTGCCACATACCAATCAAGAATTATTTGTACGAACTACAAGTTCCTAAATTATAAACTGCAACCTATTGACCTATTCAAGACACAAGGATATATTCAGATTCTCAGCAAGAAACAAATAGTCCTGCATGTAACTTCAGTTTCAGTAGCCATTTCAATGCTTCAATAAGTGGCTTCTTATACTTCTTGATTAAAGTTACGACAAAAGAACCTCAACTCAAAATTAATAAATTCAATTTAATTTCTTTGTCTCTACCAATCGACTACCCCAACTGCAATCTTCTCTTGCTTTTTAAATCTAACATATTACCTACTTGCTTGTTTATAGAATAAACAGCACCCAGTTATTTAATTGCAGATTAACAACTGATCTACCCAATAGCTTTTTTCTAATTTTGGTAGTTTTGGCAAGGATATTTTCCTTGCTTTCCAACATCACACCTAGAAACCCTCACCCTTGACGCACTTAAACGACAGTTAGGCCAAAACTCAGATGTCTATCATGTGAATATCAGAGCGTCAACACCCTTGTCATTTAAGCAATACAATTTCTTTAAGCTGCATGAAAGATGGTACTGAAGAATTATTTCTTGATTGTCAACTCTTAAACTCAACCAATGAAAATAGTCACCTACCACTGTAAAGAATATCATGGTACATTTGAATGGAATTACCAGCTCCAGCATCTTCAGTATCAAAAGTTGAACAAGAACTTAAACCATTTCCAGACTTTGATCCAGTGAGTCTCAACAAAACTTTGGCAGGTAGACTAGTGGCCAATTCCTGACCCGACTCTATCTCATCCAAATCTTTGATAGCAGTAGGTAAAGCTTCTTGACTGTTTGCAGAAAGAACATTTTCTTCATGCAAGCTAATTGATGAAATAGAACACTTAGTTTGTCCCACGCTTGCATCCTTCATTAACTCAGCATTACTGGCACTATTAGATGCCAAAATCATGTCAGCTTCCTCGTGAACAATGCAGTAAGCAGACCATCAAGTCCCAAGAGAAAAGAAAAAGATAGCTCTTACTTCCTTAACCGGTTTAACTGAGCCTCCTTTTCCTCTAGTAAGGCCTGAAGTTGTGACAGCTTAACATTAAGTTGTTTGATGTCCTTTTTGAGACGGTTTACAGTGTCCTTCTCTGAACTGATCTTCAAGAGGGCAGGGAGACTTAATTTAGTTAAGGAAACATTCTTCAAAATCTCAACTGAAAACATAGTAATTTATTGTCAAGAGGTGAAAATAGCCACATGATCATACTTGTGTAACAATTTGTCTGAAATAAGTTAAAAAAAAAAAAAAGTTGTTCTTCTAGCATTGGATCTAAATGATGGAAAGACTTCATTTAGAGTAAGTATATGTAAATTTGCGATCCTAAATAGTGAGGCTATTAGGGAAAATCACATTTTCTATGTGTGAGGATAAAATATAGTAGAACTGAAAAACTCAACCAAGTCTATCTAGGCAGCAATTATATGGCCTCACAATAAGACATAAAAAATTCACAGTAATTCAGCCAATATTATGTCAAAAGGATATGAGTTCCATTGAAGATCTCGCTAAAAAAATTCTTCACAGCTAGTCGCAAGGCTTCAACCCATTCCTTCGAGAAATATATGCGAAATTGAGGATCCAAGCCTGGATTTTTTAAATAAGGAATGGCTGCATGGCACACCCATGATCATCAATGAATGATAAATCAGTGCTTGAAAACTCATTTTAAAGAATAAGAGACAAACCCACCAAACCATGGAGCCCAATCTTGGCCCCGCTCTAGCAAATTATTTCCATTCATTCCAAAAAACTCTACAACTTTGTCTTTTCTTCCTGATTGTAAGGCATGAATAATATAGTGGCGTAGAATAGAGACCTCCAGTTTTGATAGAGTAGCATTAAAAACACTCTCAGATGATGATGAAAAGCACTTCTTGAAGAAACTCAGCAGACTAACCAATTTTTCTGCTTGAAACTTGGGAATATATACCAAGAAGATTAACTCCAATATCTTATCCACTTGAAACCCTTTGCCTATATCTGTGCTCAATTCAGTCTCAAGAGCTTGCAAAGTATTCGTAAACCCTCTAAACACAAGAAACTCTCTCACCAGCTCCTCAGCATATAGCATATTCTCCATCTTATCATGCTAGACCTGTGATTATAAGCATGACATCAGGTACAGAAACAACACGTTCCTATTCCACTATAAATATTTCTTCATTACAAATGTACTCACCAGCACATATCACACACTATACAGGCTATCAACAGTAATTTTATATAAGAGACACATATAAGCCCATAAGTTCAATTATTGAAATGAATTACCCACAGGAGATTAATAATGCATTTCTTCCTGTAAGTACTTAAGAATTCTAACCGAAGTACAATAACAAAAAAAATAATTGATAGGGTACAAAAGGAGTATATACAAATGGATGATACTCTAAGACTATTGCTAGAATACTGTGACATCTTTCCTTCTTCATGTAAAATCGTGTAACTAAATGAGGAGCTAATTGGTGATAAGTGCCATAAAGATGCATGCTTGTTGCTCCCTACAGAAGATCTTCGTATGATAGTTAACATAATATTAAATAAACATTTCACCGAGTACCTCTAATGGTTATAAATTTCCCCAAATTTGTAAGATCCTCTCTAAATTTTACACAACTTCTCGACATTCCAAATAAAGTCAATCCACCAAATTCGATCAAATGTCAGGGATTAAAAAAATTTTACATCAAAACTTATAAGTGAGAGGCGGGAAATAGGGCAGATGTAATGCCACATCAGAAAAAAATATTATCAGTAAATATCCTAATGGAATTTTTTTTGCTAATAACATTTATGAGCATTAAATACTACAAAATTACGCAAACCCGTATTAACACAATTGCAAATCAATATTTCAAAAAATTAAAAATAAACAAGCACCTTGCCGGCAATTCACTTGCCATAATATGCGAATCAATCAATATCAGAATTCAGTAATTGCTTCACTGATAACACGCAATTCACTTAAATGGAACAGAAATCACTTCAATTTTACACCGAAATTAAGTAAAATTGGAACTAAATGAAACAAAAAAAAAAAAAAAAGCAATTAGCTGATGAAATAAAACATCTAGGGTTTATGGTAACTAGAATTTCATGCGGTTGAAGGTACAATAATAAAAAATGTAAAATAATAATAATAACAATAATAATAATGCCATGAATCTGCGTACCTTGTGGAATTGGAGAGGATTAGTAAATAAAATGCGATCCGATTTCCTGGAATTGGGGGTTTCTGTGACGAAGTATATAAATGGGTGACATGTCTTGGCGCTTAAATTATTGTTTCCCAACTCCAGTCAATCACTTCATGGCACGTCGTAACATCTTCTTCTCGCCTTCTCTTATGGTATGACATGAATTTAGCCGCAAATGGGCCGGGTCGGACTTCTGATTGACCTAGGTTTTGACTCATAATATTTTATATCAAAATAATATATAAATTTAAATCCAAGATTGTATGTATCATATAATTGCGTCAGCGATGAAAAGCATTGTCGCTATGAGGTAACCGCGTAGGGAGTTGAAGTTTCGTACGAATTTTATTATTGACTCAAGTTATGATGAATTTTTATGATTTTTAAAAATACAATTTTTATCATATTAATTTAATTTAATATAAAAATTTAACTATTTTAAAATAAATTTATAATGTATTTAATATTTAAAATCATATTATGAAATTTTGGATGAGAATTCTAAATTTGTGCTGACTTTGATAAAATGTGTTAGAATATTTGGTTCAAATTAAAAGAGTTAATTCAGTTTTAAAATTAAATCAAATTTGATCTATAAAATGTTTAATTTGATCTAGTTCATGGGTTAGAAAAATGACTTAATGCAATTAAAAAATAGTTTATAATTTATTTTATATTATATTAAAAATTAATATAACAATATTATTTTATTTTTATTAAATAAAAATAATATTATTTTATTAATAAATTATAAATTTAAAATAAATTATTTTTATTTAAATTGATTTTGAATTATTTTTAATTTTGATTTAATAAATTTGTATCTAAACTTAAATTAATCATTTTTATCTACCCGTGAAAAACATACGTGCACGAGAACGCTTAATAAATATTGAATTGAGAGCTTTGGCATTTGAAAAACAAGAACACGGAGGCAGACTTTGATTTGTATTTTTCTGTCTGCGGAAACGTTTTACATTACAATTTCGTATACGGAAAAGTCACAGAAGAAAACGAAAGCCAGGCAACTTTAAACCGTCAGACACGCAAGTTGCTAGTCTGTCGTATTATTCAAATCAAAGCTCTTATTTACTTCCATCAGACTGCACACTGAATCGGCAAGCGTCATGGGGACAGCGAGTGGATCACCGGAGCTGGACTATCGTTACACAGAAACGACTGACATGCAAATAACACGGTAACCGTCAACACAATCAAACTGAAAGCGATTATTGAAATGAAAACTTTGCGCTTAAACAGCTGAAACACGTCAGGCTTAATGACTTCATGGTAGGGTCTTTTCTCAGTGCTCGAAGATTCTGCGATTTGTATAGAGGTCTGGGCGATTTTGCTCATGTATATCTGCTTGTTAATGAGCTCCTGCTCCATGTAGTTCATATCGAAATGATAAAGGGTATTGTAGCACGAGATGACAGCTTCGAGGAACGGCAGGAAGAAGATTATGGAAGATGATAGAGAGATTGTGAAGGGTACCCACCAGCGCTTACAATATTGGTTGGAGGAAGAGAGGAGTGAAACTGAGATTAGAATCAGTCCCTGGAAAATAATGTACATGATTGTTAGGCGATGTGCTCTCGTTTCATGGAAGCGGACTCGTTTCTCTTGTTTCTCGTTGATCTGGCCGAGTTCCTTGAAGGTAGTTTCAAGCTCTTCAAGTTCCATTGCGTTAAGTTGCTGCTTCCTGCTGGCCTGCCTGCATGCTTATTTGTGAAACTCCTTCATATATACTGCAGAAAAAACAGACGAGACTTAGAAATTTCTCACTGTCTTCCTCTGTCCTCTACTGTTCAAATTTGAATGTTTTGGATTGCTTGACTATTTAATTGTCGTGAAAGACAAAATGAAGTTGCGGGGAAATTCAGGTGAAGCTGCTATGAAGTTGCAGTCTTCTAAAAACGTGTCACTAACAACTCCCAAATCGTGATCAAGACTTGACATACAAGTTTTTGCTGTTTTTTCTCCGGAATTATTGCCCAGGAGCCCCACCTTCACGACTTCCATGCAAAGTTTGATGAAATAACACCTTTTTTAAATTTAAATTAAAAAATAATTTTTACGGTTAAAACTAATAATTTATTTTGACAAATAATGAAAAAAATAGTTTCTTCAAACTTAAATTATAAGAATCATTTACTATAAAAAAACACATTTGATACTAAATAAAATTAGTATTAGATTAAAATTATTATCTGATATTAATCTATCTGTTGCTAATTTCATTAGTATCAAAATAAAATACGATTCTAATTAGAATCATATTACCATCAGATATTGTTACTAATTACATCCATTGTTATTCTGATGTTAATTGTGGAATATGATTTTGATTTAAATCGATGCTAATCTATTCTTATTCTAATTTTAATTCAAGTCAATGCTAATTCGATTCAATTCTATTCTAATACTAATTCGCAATGTTATGCCATTTCTAATGTAATGATAATTTTATTCAATGTTAATCTGATTCTAAGTTGCAATGCTAAGTCGATTATGATCCGATGTTAATTTTGTGTATTATTGATCCGATTCTAAACTCATAAACCAATCCAATCTTAATCCGTTTCAAAATTTTACCAACTCAAATCTGATGATAATCCAATACTAATTTACAACACCAATCCAATGTTTGTCCAATTTAAATGTTTTCTTGTGACAATTTTGAATTTATTCTTAATCAATTTATTTCTAATTCAATGTTAATATTATTAAGGTCGAACAACATATTGACACCTAAGGTTTCGTTTAATGATAAATTGTTACTTACAAAAGTTTTTAAAAGTTAAGTATCCACTTTTATTCGGTGAAAATACCAATATACTCTTTATAAAATTCAAAAATATTAATATTAAAATAAAATTTAATATAAATTATATTAAAAACAAACTTAAAATAAAATAAAATAAAAATTTAATAAATAAAATAAATAATGTCGACATAAACCTCACCAGGTGGTTAGATTCTATTGACAGTTAGATCTGGCTATCACGATGGCACAGACGACCAAATCTGATTGTCAAAAATCTGACAAAAGTAGTTAGATATAGCTCCCTCTACCATCGGAGAAAGTTGGAAACAACCAGAATGTTTAACACTAGTCGTTTTCAACATTCTTCAATAATAGAAATGGCCAAATCTGGTCGCCTTTGTCAAATTTTTTATGGCTATCAGATCTGGCTGTCAATAGGACTAGATGGTTGTTTTCGACCACTTGGTGAGGTTTATGTCAGCCACCGCTACCAACGGTGGTGGCTACTTCTTAATTATTTATTTTATTTCTTAAAATTTTATTAATTTATTAAATTTATATTATTATTTTAATGTTATTTTATTTTAAATTTATATTTTAATATTTGTATAAAATTTATTTTTAATTTTAATTCAACAAGACAAAAATGTCTTTTTAACTTTAATCAACGGGTGAATATTTAACTTCTATAACTTTTGCGGATAATAATTTACCATTAAACGAAACCTTAGATGGTAATATAGTGTTTGGCCTATTATTAATTAACATGTACCGAACTTACCTATAACATAATAACGTGACAAAAAAAATTCAATATTGTATAATAATAATAAACTCACATTTCATCAGTAACATAATAAGAGTCATGTCAGAGATAGGATTCTGGTCTCTTGGACTTGCAGAGATAAGAGATATCCTAATTTGTCTGCAGGAGGGTTTGAAGTCGTCTATGCATCTCTTGACATATCTCTTTCTCTCATCAATGGTGTTTTTTTTTTTTTTTTTTTAAATTAGACGCTTAAAAGTGTAACATTGAAGAGATACATTCATATTCTTGGTTATTAGATCAATTTCTGAAATGCTTCTGTTTCTTGTAGGGAGAAGTTTTACATGAAAGCACAATTGTGGTGAAGGAGATCTTCTATGAATTTAGACTATCTGGGTGACATTGTGGAGTAACTGCAGGTAGCATGTGAATGTGTATGGGATGAAGAAAGACTGTTGATGGTGAAGGAGCTTAATTGATTGAACTCCCTCTTCATGGCTCTGTATACATGGTCTAAGCCTTCTTCAATCAATTCCAAGACTGTCTGAGGCATTGGCGGTGTGTTTATGGCAATTGACCCTTCTAGCATCTTCACCACTTCTCCCATTGAAGGCCTCATGGAAACTTCGTCTTGAATGCACCAAAACGCAACTTTCAATGCCCTCATCATCTCTTCTTCATCAACCATCCCCGCAAGTCGTCTATCTGCAACTTTCAATGGTGTCCCATTTGTCATCTCCTGCAGGCGGCAAAATGATATAAATAAGCATTTCTCATGTTATGTGCTGAATTAGCAAAAGTAAGCATTTTGAAAATACCTTGAAAGCCCATCCAGGATAAAAGAAGTCATCTGCATCACAAGACATATCAAGGTTTCTCCTGCCGCCAACAATCTCCAGAAGAAGCATTCCATAACTGTAAACATCAGCTTTTACTGTTACAGGCCGGTTGCTAACCCACTCAGGAGCCAAATAGCCTCTGGTTCCTCTGACCATTGTGACAACTTGTGAGTGCTCTTTTCCCATTAACTTAGCCAGACCAAAATCCGATACTTTGGGGCAGAAGTTCTCATCTAGCAAAATATTTTCCGGCTTGATGTCACAGTGAATTATCCGATTTCTGCACTGCTCGTGAAAATATGCAATCCCTTGTGCTGTGGCAACTGCTATATTGAAGCGAGTAGACCAATCAAGCAGCCTGTCCCGGGAACTGTATGAAGGAAAGATCCATTTGTCTAGAGATCCATTTTTCATGAACTCATAGACTAAAAGACTGCCAGTAATAAGAAAATGAAAATTTCAATGTTAATTGTCTACCCTTTAGTTGAAAAAAAGTAAGATGGAATTGCTTACCGGTGTGAACTCTCAGAGCAGTAACCGCATAGATGAACCAAGTTCATGTGGTGCATGGAGCCAATGGTGTTCACTTCAGTTATGAACTCCTTCTCTCCATGGGGCAAAATCCTGTCAAGTTTCTTTACTGCAATCAAAGTTCCATCTCCAAGGCTTCCCTTGTATACACTCCCAAATCCTCCTGTAAGACAACATCCGGAAAAACTAATTTCAACTGCAATTTCTAACTGCTAGCAATGAATAAACACTTCAGTAATCTGCACTAACCTGTTCCAAGAAGCTGTGAAAAGTTGCTGGTACGAATTTGTAAATCACGGTAAGTAAAATTCAATGGAGCCCCAGTTTCAATCAAAGAGTTTTCCATGGCTTTCTTTAAGGTTTTCTTTCTATGAACATTGTAATACAATAGCAAGCAGAGGAGTGCAATAAGGACAGTCATGCTGAGAACAATAGGAATGACCAAAACCTTTTGGCGGACACTTCCAGGACCAGACCCTTCTCGAGAACCACCAGATTCTTCCCGTGCAGTCGAGCCATTAGACCCAATTTTCACAAACAGAGTTGATCCAGGGTCCTCGTACCCACCAAAATCCAAGCTCCTCAAAACCCAACAGTAAGGCTTCTCGTCATCAAGGCCGTAAAGAGAAGCAACACACTCACAATCAGAAAGACAAACGTCACCACATTCAGATACCGTGTCAATATCACTGTAATTTGCTATTACTGAATTATCAGAGAAATAGTAGTTTGTTTGGGACACCGCTGTAGTCTTATACTGGGAAGTATGATTTTCTCTACTTGAATCACATTTACCAATTGACGACGAAGACTCTGAACACGGGCCATCGCTTTCTCCTACAGAAGTACCAGGTAAGCATGTGCAAGAAGCATTAGTCTTGCTACTGTCCAAATTACAGATACCATTTCCACATATTCCAGCAATGTCACACGGGTTAGAAACCGCAGCCCATTCTGGAACCCATTGGCGCGAACCATTTACATCGTTGTCCCATTTGTACAAACGTATATTCCCATTGGTCTCGAGTATCAATCTCCGAAGAACCGACAAACGAGTTGATTTATTTGTAGCGGATGACAAACCGCTAGTATCTCCATCATTCTTGTACACATAGATAGCTCCACTTGATGACTCACCATACACCATTCCAAAGCTTCCAGCTTCATCTAATACCGCAACAACTTCCCCCGAAATGTTCGAAATCTCAGGTGAAGACCAGTATGATATATTTGCATAAGCTTCAGGTGAAGCATCATATGATTCAGGAAGATTATATGTCAATGCAAGACTCAGTGAGGTAGGCTGTTGCAGCATTTTGAGGGAGTAATAGCTTCCATTCAAAGGTGACTTGGGCGAGGTTAGTTCAAGCGAAGCACTCAAGGGCTGGTTTGGGAGTAATGTATCAGAAGGGTGCAAAAAACTTTGCCAAGCACAGCGGTTGTTTGTGGTGCAGAGGATAAAATTGCCGGATTCTGACATGACTGCATATTCGACCCCGGCGCCTGAGGTGTTTGACGTCCATATGGTGGCTTCGGCATCAAGCAGAACAAGGTTTCCCATAGTATCCAGCTCCAGGATCGCGTCTTTGGAGACAGGAGAGTTTCTAATAGATGATCATTGACAAGAAAATCAAAGTGTTTGCTTAAAGTGAGCATCATATTTCACCTGCAAGAGCTTTTGTAAAGACTAGAGATGCAGAAATGGTCTCTGCACTCACTCTCAGCTAATTGCAGTTGAATTAGCTTCTGCCAAGTAGAGCCAACACTCAAACAATATGTAAAATGAGCAAGAATAGATGAGAATTACCTGTTAGCTGACCAAACTACTGTTCTGTCTCCAGGGAGCTCAGCGAACCAGATTGCCAGTTGAAAGCTGTCACGCTTGTTGGGAATTGGCGTGAACCCGAAAGCAAAAGTTCTGTTATCAGAAACCCAAGTTTTGTCCTCACTAGCCAGCAGTCTCGAACCCAGACCTATTTGGCTAGCCATGGAGCAACTAAACCCAGTTGCCATGACCGAAAAAACTAGGGGAAACCATGAAGAACGCAAAGAAACAGCCATGAAGAGCTATAGCGAAACTAAGCAAATAGCATGAAATAATACTGAAACAACTTACTTAAATTGGCAAGGGCACGTTCTTACAGAAATAAAAACAAAGTCAGCAAGCGTTTAAAGACGGAAGAAGAACATACCACGTATGCAGTGGTGGGTGAGCTAAATTTTGAAAAAAAGTTTGTATCGTTATGGTCGGCTGAGAAGAAGAATATGAACTGGGATTTGAGGCACGTGTTTGTTGGTATTTGGTGTTGAAGAAACTGTAACCAGCCGAGAGGCTAGAGGCTTTTGACACGCAGTTGAACTGTTTTGCATGAATAATTATTCAGATTTTCACATTATGTTCGTGTCGCATTTATCAGTAGCCTGGAAGGAAGATGGTGATTGGTGACCAATTAAGGTAATGGATGAAGTGAGCCGCAGGATATGAATTTCAATTGTTAGATTTTCATTCTCTGACTTCTGTAGTAATTAAAATTATTGAGCATTATCCGACCTGTATCAGGAGGAGTCGGTCGAGCTATTCGAGTTTGGATTATTGCTCAGCTGGGCTCAAACCAAAGCTTGCATAGCTAGCTCCTTTTTATTTCCAATAATTCTTTTTCTTCTTCTTCTTCTTCTTCAGTACTTCTTTTTTCCTCTGTAGCAAGTCGTCTTCTTCTCCCAAAATTTGAAAGAATCAAGTTTCATCTCAAATTAATTATTTTAGATTCAAATCAAATTTGAATTACTCTTACTCAAATTCAATTAGATTAAAAATATATTCAAACCAAATAGAGTCAACTTTAATTGTCAACTTAACTCGACCAAATTAAAAACAAACTAAATTTAGGTGACCTTGAACTTGAGACCAATCCTAGGAGAATTTGTATTGTCAAGCTCGAGTTTAAGAGAAGTTTGACTCACTAACTTTGTAAGTTGAAAGAACTCAATTCAAACACATTAAAATGATATTTTTTTTTATTGATTTTGTTTGGGTTACAGTACTAAGGTGACTTAAATTCCAGTTTTGCTCGATTGTAGCTGCATCTGAATTCAATTCTCTCAAATCGAGTCAATCTCAAACTAGTTTGAGGGAAGCTTGTCAAGTTCATGCTTAAGTTGGAGTTCAATTTTTTTAAACCGAACCGAACTCTAGCTAATCCAAAACCCTACTTGTATAATATCATATTACAACACTTTGACAATATTGAACATATATAGTTAATTCTTTGTGCCGACATAAATAATGAACGTTGTTTTATTTATTCTTTCTTTCTCTTGAGTGAGCCTCTCGTGATTGTTGGTTTCAAAAAAACTCTTAAACTATATTACCGTTTTTTCTCTATGTTGTGCCAAAATGATGTATACCAATCTCTATCTCTGTATTAAGATTTCAAAGGATTTTAATTTCATATCCAAAAGTATAAGTTTTCAATATGAGATTGATATGGTTTAAGCTTTTCAATATTGATCACTAGCTTATATGGTACGGTTATATTAAGGTTTATATCATTTGGTATAAATCATCGTCACATCTCTCAATTGTAATCATATGAGATAGATAATAATGCCCGTACACTTTTTGCCTAATCCTGATAAGGAACTAACCCACAACCAAGTCGAGCTTGAGCGTAATAATATAAAAGGTTAGATTTGAATCAAATTTATAATTTTCATATTATTAAACTCAAGCTCGAGTTTGAACTTAAAAAGTGTTTGGTTCATAAGTTTGTGAATTTAAAAAAATTAAATTCAAACGGATTAAAATGATATTATTTTAAATTATAAAAATCACAACAATTATGGTTTAGTGATTTATTTAAAAAAATTTTAAAATTTATTAAAAAGTTTGATAAAAAAATTAATTTAAAAGCTCATTAAAAAACTAGTTTTGGCTAATAAAATTTTGAGCTTAGACTCAAGTTTACAAAGCTTGTGAAACTTGAATTTGGGCTTAACTCTTTGGTAGCCAAGCTAACCCAAGTTTAAAAGAGTTTAATCTCAATTCAATTTGAATACAACATTAGCTGTCCCTCTCTGTCGTGCGCGCCAACTCCTGATTCTCGGCTGCGGGTTTTAAAGCCTTCAAAAACGCCATTTTTCTCTCCACCGAAGCTTGAATGTCACTGCTGCTCTCAATGATGTAAGCTCCAATGCTTTATCTCACATTTGTTTGGAAGTCTTTTTTGTGATTCTAGTTGCTGGCCGTTTTGTTTCCTGAGCTGCGCGGTGAAAACCTGAAATGAGCAGGTAAGTTAAGAATTTCATTGACATCGTACTCCATGAATTCTATTGTTTCCTTTATTTAATTGTTCTTGTTCATTATTAAACAAATGGGTAAGCTTGGTTAAGGATAATTATGAATTTCATGCAGATATGGAGATCTGAATGCTTAAAAAATGGACAGTCCTCGCACTCGGATCCTCCTAAGTCCGGGTTTGTTGAAGATAAGTTGCAAGAATATGCTGAGCATGAATTTGGTCATTCAACTGTTTTGAGAAAAGACAGGGTATCAAGTCTTCAAAAGGTAAGCTTTTGTATCATGCCTTACAATTGTCGTCACGTATTGATTTCCATTATTTATTTGTCAGCTAGGAATTTATATTTGCATGAACTCAAATGATTTTTCTTTAACATTGAGGTTTCTTTTTTGGAACATCCAAGTGGCCATTTTAGTGGGCACGGGAACAAATTAATTAATTAATTATGTACATTATTTATATAGGATGTAATGGCTGGATGTTTTGCATAACTTTAGGATTTTGTTTTTGTCTATGTATTAGGCTATGGATGCGCTATTTGGCTCTGGGTCTTGGACAATACCATGGACAGCAAAGACCATTCTGCAGGTGAAGCACTTTTCAATCACTTGCACAAAACTAGATGTTCTGACATGAAACTGATATTAACTTCATCTGGTAGTTATTTTAGGAGTGCAGATTTCTAGGTTCTTATCATGAGCATTTAGCCTGTACTTGTTGCTAAAATTGCAATCCGAGCTGCTACTTTAGTCTATTAGCAATGAAGGAATCTGTAAAATTAATTGCATCAATTTTCCAATGTGCAGAAATCGTGTAGTGCAGTTCACGATTCAACTTCAATTATATTTTATTAGTAATCCAGATAATCAGCTGACATACTGAAATTTTTGTGTTAATTTTCAACACACGGCAGGGGACAGCTTATAATAGATTTATTAGTTTTAAGCATCTGCAGTTGATATGATAATTGAAATCCTCTGTTTTTTTTTTTTTTTTTTTTTAATGTAAGAAAAATATCTCTCAGAATTTAGAGCATTAATAGGAAATGCGAGCACAACGAAGAGGAAACACGTGGAACAAGAAGCTGGAGTTATAATTTTTAAAATCAGGATTCGTGGTGGCAGAAGATAGGATAATTAATTGTTTTAATTGAGTATTGCAGAAATAAATGGTATCGAAATGTTTCTAAATCACAGCAACTGTGGTACTGTAACAGGGTGCTATTGGGTTTTCTTTTCTCCTTCGTTTTCTTCTCCTCTTCTTCATTTATATTTCCTTTTTGTTGAATGAGTTTTCATGAAAATTAGTCTAATGGGTATTGTTGTTTAAAAGGAGCTAATGGGTCTATTTTAAGGTGTGGTTCTTCTTTGCTATGATACTTCTGTCAAGTCCTCATGCTTCATGTTATAATTTACATAGTACACCTGAGGAAATCGTATTGTTAGTGTTCAAATGAATTGTAGCAGGTTTAACAATGTGATTGAACGTTTAACTTATATTTTTTAGAAAAATAAATAACAAATTGAGATTTTGGGGTGTCCCAGTTATAAATAAAATTAACAAGAATCAAAAAAAATTAACACAAAATTTATAGTGGTTTGGTAAACTTTGTAATTACCTACATCCACTATAAATCCTGTGTTAATTTTTTTTTGATTCCTGTTAATTTTATTTATGCTCTTAATTCACTTTGCCAATGCATGCCTAAATCCATGTTAGCCTGAAATCAGAACATGTTCCTCTGGATTGCCTCGTTCTGGTTGGTAGGATCTTGGGTGATTCGGCTCATAGGTCACACTGCAGGGTTTGGAAAGAAGCCCCTGAATTATAGAGGGCAAGCCTTGTACAGCCTCTTGACTGATAAGACTGAACGTCTCATTGGAATTGCAATCCTTCGCCATTTCATCCCCTTTCATCTGATTGGTTCAGATTTAGCCTCAATGGAAAGTGGCAGTTAGATGTCGCTTTGGGCTGCCTTACGTTTCCACTGGTCAACCAACTCTCCCAGGTCAACCTGAATTTGTTACCTGTTCCTCTCTACACTGGTTACTGCCTCGAGTGTTGAGCGATCATATGTTGCACGAGATCCAGCAGCGATGCCACTCTAAGCGCTGTTTGTTTCAGTTTGTGCCCCCATGTGGGAGGAGATTGTATTCCGTGGGTTCCTTCTCCTTTCAATTATGAAAACTACATGCCAGTTTGGCGCCCAATTTTGGCGAGTTCGGTGGCTTTTTCCTTGGCACATTTTAATAGACAGACAATTCTACCACTTATGTTCCTTGGGGTGGTCATGGATGCCTGTGGAATGCATTCGTGTTCTTGGAGGTTCTGAACTAATTTTCTTGCTCTGTAGTTTTTTATTTTTATGAGCTATCAGTTACCATTGGCTTTCCATTATTCAAAAATGGAGTTGGTCTTTAGGGAGGATGCTGCAGTTCTTTTCTGAGAAAATTGAGGGTGAAAAAAGGTAATTCTCCTTTCCTTTTTATTGTGCTGCTGGCTTTGTACCTCTATGCTATCATCTGGTGAATTCTGACTGTTGAAGGACATTTTAAAGTATACAATCATAGAGTATTCCATTCAGTTGGAAAAAATTCATTATGTAGACAGTATGTTCTTCTCAGAACCATTAGGTAGTTCTCTTTGCCACTCTGCATTTACCCCTCTTGATACTTGTTGATTGTCTTGAGAGAAGACAGGTTTAAGCCTATTGATCAGTCTTATTATTCTTGGTCAGGGCCACATACTCAGTCCAGTGTTGGCCACTAGACATTTGTACAGACTATGGTTTGGTGTGTATATTCGGCTATGTATAGGAAGATTTATACTACTGAAAATTTTACCTTATCAAGAACTGGAATTATTTCTTGATCCATGCTGAAAGTTCTGTGTAATTCAGTTGCATTAAGTTATCATAAGTTGTATTGAATGAATATTGCAAAATTTCATAAAATAAATAAGTTACATCAAACTTTGGATCAAGAAATTCAATTCTAATACAAGAAACTAATCCTTCATTTTATGAGGAGAAGTGGAAATATAATCCTGAAAGGAAGGGAAACATAGTATTACTCTATCCATACTCTCCTCAAGTCAGGTCGTAGATGTTAATCATTCCATGTATGGACTTAAGATTTTCAAAGTTGGCCTGTGACAAGGGTTTGGTGAAGATATTAGTAGTTTGTAGAAGAGAGTACATGCGTTAAAAAAAAAAATTCTTCCTGTATTTTCTCTTTAATAAAATAATAATCTATCTCTGCATGTTTCGTTTTATCATGATATACAAGACTATTTGCAATATTTATTGATGCTTAATTATTATAATACATCTTTATAGATTATAAGAATTTTTAGTTTATCAAAAACCCTTTAGAGCCATATGCCTTCAC
This sequence comes from Anacardium occidentale, assembly GCA_026122585.1. Classification (NCBI taxonomy): domain Eukaryota; kingdom Viridiplantae; phylum Streptophyta; class Magnoliopsida; order Sapindales; family Anacardiaceae; genus Anacardium; species Anacardium occidentale. The sequence goes on from JAJEJH010000139.1 coordinate 278,677, forward strand.
AAATCCCATGAGCCTTACTCTAAATTCTACAATTGCACAACTCTTAGCAACTACAAATTGCTTTTTATGTTAAAAAATTTTCTTATATGAGCTAACATTAACTATAATTTTGATTTAATAAAACTGAATAAATTGAATAATCGAATATCCATTTACAAGTGAGCTTAAATGATCAATAAAATTAAACCTAATACACTAAAAGGTAATAATTTGAGTAGACAGTATTAGGTATTCCTATAAACTCTAAATTAATGCATTTATTTAGTGTTTTATAATTTACATATAGATCCTCTAAATAGGATTAATTGATATTTGTTTAGTTTATGTAAATTAAATCTTACATCTTATTATTTCATATGACCAAATTTTCCCATAAATAGGTGTAATAATCTATAGTAGATCTTGGATTAGTGATAAAACCAACCTAATCTATATTTGAGTTTTTCGATTTTAACTTCTATTGAAGAATTGTCTAACACCTGTGGTCATCTTTAGATACTTGGGAATTTGATAGACTCACTCTATGTGCTTCTCAATTAGGTTGTTCATAAATTGACTTGTAATACTAAGGTTGTTCATAAGCTTTCTCTATATCTAGAAAGTGTTTTCTCCCTTAATAGTAGTTTGAGAATAATTAGGTTGTCCTTCTAAAAACGTTACATCTATTGAGTTGTAAATTGTTGGTTATAAAGGAGAAATATTGATGACATTTCTTATTTGAAGAGCAGTTTAGTAAGATGCATTTTTCGGTTTTAGAACTAGATTTGCTTCGATTTTGATTGGTTATATGAACAAAAACAGATAATCCAAACACCTTGGATGAAAGAAAGAATAGGAATAGAGTAAGTCAAATAGGATTTTAAAAAATTTTGGCAAGCTGTATTGAATTGTAAACCCCATGGAAAGACTTTCCCCATAAAAAATTAGAGGTGTCTGTTGTAAACATGAGCTTTACTCAAATAGGAAATATGTATTTTTTTCATTCGGCTATCCCATTTTGTTAGGAGGTGTTGACAACTTTGATGAATTTTGCCCTTTAACTTAAAAAATTATCTCATAACATTATTGAAGTACTTTCTTACATTATTGATATTTAGGATTTAGATTTTTCTTTGAAATTCAATGTAAACCATATCGTTAAAATTTTTGAATTTTTGACTAACTTCAAAAATTTCTTTTATAAGAAATGTTTGAGAAATTCTAGAGTGATCATAGCAAACGATGCAAATTTTTTATTTTTATTAATCTCATTATATCATTATGGATATTAGAAAAATGGTAGAATGACTTATAAGGTCAGATATAATATTTTATATGGGAGTGTTTAAATATGTGACATTTCATATTCAAACAACTCCAAAGTTTTATTGAATAAAACAATCTTTTCAAGTATAAGAAATTAGAGTGTCCTAGACAATATTGCAAAAGCATAACATCTATATTTTTGTTTGAACTCAAAATTAAAACAAACATCTTCTCCGTGGTTGGTTTCAGAGGTTAAGAAGAAACTTTCAAGAATTAGAGTCCCGAACATGTCTTACCAAGTCAATCGTCTTTCACAAACTCAATTCTTGAAAAACATATTGTTTAAAAATGAAATAATACATTTCCTTTTCTTAGTTAATTTGCTAATCGATAATAAATTACAATCCGTATTAAACACCAATAAGACATATTCAAACACTAGATCTTTGAAATTTGCATTTGAGTCTAAACCAATCACTTTAGACAAAACACTATAAGTCATTTATACTATCAAATTTTCTTCGCTTGAACAATATTTATGAAAACATTATTGTCACAAGTCATATGATTGGAGACACCAAATTTCATAATCTAAGTATTCTTTTCTTTCTTTCAGTTATGTTGAAAATACTTAAAAGATCACTTTTCGTGTTAAAAAACCAGTAGTAAAAAGAGGAGTCAAGAATTTGGTGTTAAAGGTCATCCCATATTTAATCATGAGTTTGAGTTTTCAAATTTCTAATAGCTTTCGAAGATATAAGGGTGCATATGATATTTCTTAGAATTATAGGAATATATATTATGCATTTCTCATATATAGGGATGAATCTGATAATTCTTGAAATTACTAGGGTAAATCTAACATATTTAGAAACTATAGGGTTTTCAAAAAACTACAAGATTATTTCAAAAGTGTTAAGGGATCTCAGATAATCAATACTAATGACTCATGAAAATATAATCATGACAGTATAGGAAATAGAGGAACAACCCTTATCTCTGTTTTCCACATTTTTGTGCAACCAAAGACATTCTATTTGGAACTTAGAACTTTAAGAATGGGTGGATTCTCTGGTAGTTGCTTTGATGTTGTGAAGTGGGGGGACCAATTGTTCACAAGTCACTATTATTATTTGGCTTCTGTCCATGAAACTTTGGTCAATGTCAATTTCATTCTCCAGCAGCTCTGGGGACCCTTGTCTGCTATATTTGTCTTTGTAGATTGTTTGTAAATAACATAATTAGTGCTATTTCATTCCTTTCTCTGGCATTCAAGTTTTATGCAGATTTGAACTCACCACCACTCAAACTGTTAGTGGATGTAAAAGCCTAGAATTTCCTTGCCAAGAGAAACCTGATATTTTTGTCTTTCTCTGACTCTGAGATTTCTGATGCATCTGTTTAACCAATTCAAGGACAGGATTTTAGCTGCGCATAAGCGATAAGTATCCTAATATTTTATCTATTCTTTACCCAGTCATGGGATTTATTTCCAATGTCTTGTTGTCTGTTTGTTCTGATGTTGCAATGAATGAGAGGGGCCAAGAGAATCTTTGTCTGATTACATTTTTGCCCAGAATTGAAATCTGAAATTGCAGTTTGTTATCCTGTCCATACAAGAAGTTGTATCGCTGGCTATCTCTGGATGGAAATTCATTTTTTTGGCCTGTCAAAATCACTTGTGGGTTGGAAATTGTACCCAAAAACTTCAAGCTTTAATGGCTGGAAATATTAAGTGGCAATGGTGCAAGACATCCAAATAATAAAAAGGGTACGAATTTAAAACTTGTTACAGTCGTATTAACATTAAAACCTTGACTTATTTGATGTAGTGGTTGTAAAACCTATCATTAGATTCAAAGATTTTTCTTGTTTAGTGTCGTTGGGTTAGATCTAACTAGATCAAAAAGGTAACTCCCGACAAATTAAAGCGAAAATGATAATTCAATTCAGGTAAGGGATTCTTGTTAATATACATATATAGAGGTTTTCCAGGGAAATTAAATGTTGATTATATGTTCTAAATTAGTCATTTTTTCCTTGTTTTATGGTGATGGTTTGATATAACTCTTGTAGCAGTTTAAGGTCATTTAAGTATATTCTATCTGGTTTGGTGTGTGGTTAAAACCACCCATTCAGAATCTTAAGAGCCTGTTCATATATAATCAAATCTTATGTTCTTTAATTGCACGTTAAGAGCATATGAGTTGTATTTTACATTGTTGTTTATTATGATAAAGTAGCTTATCCTCTAGGTTTAGGCTTTAGGTTAGTGGTTAGAATGTAAACATCAGAATGGTGAAGTCATCCTTTCAAACCAGTGAGGGCCACCCAAAAAATTGATCAAAAGTGTAACAAACATTATAAAAGATAATGACAAAACAAAAGCAAGTGAAAGTGATATCATCATTTTTATCTACAATTTATTTAATTCTTCTGTATCTTTTATTTTAAATGTTATAGAGCATAAAGAATTTTAGTTGTTAATAGGGAGGATTTGAACTAAGTTTAAGATAAATTTAAGTTCGAACTTGTTTGAATTGATATATAGTATTGCCGAAAGATTGTCGATGAGATGAACAGTGAGTCATCGAACTGAAACTTTGGTTTGAATTCAACTTGTATGAGCTGAACATTCGATTGAAGCCACCCCTGATTGCCAAGAAGAATGTGAACTCTTGGTATTCTCTCTTTATTCTTGATCTAGGAGCAACCTCAATAATTAATGGAGACTGTGCATGAACCTGCTTACTTAAGCCTCTTCCTACCTTATCTATTTCTTCACATTTTACAGAATCCATAGGTTGTCAAGAAACATCTGAAAGCATAGGAGTTCAACCAAATTGTTCTCTTTGTTTCATGAGGCTGTTTTAAATTTTCACAAAGTAATGGGTTAAATGCACTCATGGTCACTGAACTATTCACTAAAATCATTCGCGGTCACTTTTGTTTAAATCGTTGCAAAAAAGTCACTGAACTTTGGATTCCATTTTCCGTCAAGTCACTCTACAGTGTTCCACAGTGTTCCCGTCTAATTTTTAAACGGTTGCTGATGTGGCGGATGATGTGGCGGGTGATTGGGCTAACAGTAGAATGCATGCTGAGGTGTCTGCTGACTCAGCGGACAGTAAAACACGCTGACGTGGCAGGGGTTAAAAAACCCCGCCGGCTTCTCTCTCCCCGATTTTCTTCACATTTCCCTTTCGATTTTCCGTAAAAAACCCCGCCGGCTTCTCTCTACGTTAACTAGGGTTTTCAATCGGCAACCATTTCTACTCAGCGAAGAAGATTGTTGAAGATGTGGCTCCGAAAACGTGATATTTTGTCAAAACCGCAATATGGTAAGAGTCCATTATGGCATGTGACTGATGGGTGTTGGGTTCATATAACAATTTGTTTGTTTGTGGTTGTATTCAAACCATGTGCATGTTGGAAACCTGGTCCCCTCTTTTCTGGGCAAAAAAACACATTTAAAAGAAGTGGGGACCGTCTGAAGGTTGATAAAGTAGGGCAGTGTGAATTTTTTTTTTTTGGTTTTCCAACAATATAAACTATTTGCAGCATATATTGGTATTTGTTAATTAATGTGATGAGAAATTGATTAGTGTTTAATTTTTTATTTTTTTTTTTGGTTCAGATCCAGAGGGGAATAAATTTACAATTGCTCTTCACCATGGAGGCGAGTTCGGTGAATGGGGCTATTACGGTGGGGAAGTAGATTTTTTGGACTATTGTGATGCTGATATGTTAGGGTTGGTAACGCTGGACAAAATGGTAAAAAATATGAAGATTCATGGGTTGGTGAGCTATGCTTGGTTACGGCCAGGGCTAGAGTATAAGAGTGGATTAAAAATGATTGATAATGATGCTGATATGTATGAACTGGGGCTTTGTGGGAGACATCACAAAGAAATTGATGTCTTTGTTAGGCTTTGGTCAAAGGCAGATATAGTGAAGGAGTTGTCTTCACCAAAGCCTAAAAAAGGAGTAGTAATAGAGGAAATAGAGAGTCCATGTAGTCCCCAGTCTCGTCGTCCTACACCTGTAATTGCTAAAGGGAAAGCAGTAACCTTGTTGGGGCAGTTGACCCAATGTAAGGGTGGAATAAGTCAAAAAAATGCTATAGGAGTTGATGCTGGTTCTAGTTCAAGACGGGGTGAAGAAAGAAGGGCTGAACCAAGGTGCACTAATGATGAGGGTGATGAGGAGAATGAGGCTGAAGATCATGGGATGGTGGGAGAGGAAGTTGCTGAGGATAAAACATATTTTGTAGAGACCGATAATGATATTGGAAATGACAATGATTTAGGTGAAGCTGGAATGAGGAGTAATCTTGGGAGGAGTAGAGCTGGAAGACGACAGAATGACAGTGGGAAGGCTTCCTCAAGCAGCGAAGGGATTCAGCCTGAATCCCATGTGAATGATAATTCCTCAGAGTACAATGACTCAGATGAGTTGTACTCTGAGTCAGATTCAGAGCGGGAGGACACAGCAAGGTTCCCCGAATTCAAGAGTGGGGTTGATGTAAAAAATCTGGAATGGAAAACAGGAATGCGGTTTAAGAGTTTTGAGCAATTTAAAGAAGTTGTTCGTGAGTATGGTGTGTACAACCGATTCCAAGTGTATTTCCCAGTTAACGATAAAAAAAGATGTCAGGCCAAGTGCTTTAAAGAATGTGGGTGGAAACTGTGGGCCTCCAGATTGAACAGTGAGGACCCTACGGTGCAACTGAAATCATGTGTGGTGGTGCACACATGTGCAAAGGATTTCGCAAATTTTCATATGACAGGGACATGGTTAGCCAAGAAATATGTGGACAGATTTAGGGCTGACCCTAGTTGGTCAGTTGAAGGGTTCGTTAGCACCGTCCAAGAGGAGATGGGATTACGGGTTAGTAAAATCAAAGGCTGGAGAGCTAAAAGACTAGCTCTTAAGATGATAAGTGGTGATGAAAGGAAACAGTTTGAGAGCTTATACAATTATAAATTAGAGTTGTTGAGATCCAATCCTGGAACCACGGTTGAATTTTGGGTTGGAGAAGGTAATAGATTTAGGGGCATGTACATGTGTCTGTCGGCATTGAAAGAGGGGTTCAAGGGTGGATGTAGAAACATAGTGGGCCTTGATGGATGCTGGTTGAAGGGGTTCTTCGGGGGGCAACTATTGTCGGCCGTTGGGATAGATCCCAATGATTGTATTTATCCTATAGCTTGGGCTGTTGTGGAGAAGGAAGACACTGCAAACTGGGACTGGTTCCTACAACATTTGGAAGAAGATTTGGAAATAGTGAATAGCAACCAGTGGACTTTCATGTCTGACAGGCAAAAGGTACTGAATGGGGGCTTTAATTTCCCTGATACGAAAAACTGTTTTCCCATTTTTATTTCCCTTTTATGAAATTACCGTCTGCCATTTGGTCTCTGTTCTAACTGCTGTGTTTTTCTTTGAATAATTTTGGTATGCAGGGCTTATTGAATGTGGTTGCTAGGAGATACCCTAATGCAGAGCATCGGTGTTGAGTTAGACACATGTACACTAACTTCAGAGGGAAATTCAAGGGTAAAGAGCTGAAAGATTTACTATGGGATGCAGCAAGGGCAACCTATAATGCCCCTTTTAGGGTTGCAATGGAAAAGATTAGGGAAAAAAGTCTTGAAGCTTCGGCTTGGTTGCACGAGAGGCCATTCCATATGTGGACCAGGTCTGAATTTTCCCCACGAAGTTCATGTGATATTCTGTTGAATAACTTATGTGAGTGTTTTAACAAGTATATTTTAGACGCAAGAGACAAGGGCATCATCACAATGATGGAGATGATTCGAAGTCAGTTGATGGTGAGAATTGGGAAGAAACTAAAAGAGATGCAGCATGTTCAAGGAGGTTTGTGTCCTAAAATCCAACAAAAGTTAGATAAATTGAAAGAAGGGTATTTGAGCTTTACTCCCCTGTATAATGGCACTACATGTGTAGAAGTCAGAGGACATGGAGTCCAAGTGGTTGTTGACTTAAGGGCAAAAACATGCACATGCAGGAAGTGGGATATAACAGGAATTCCTTGTGTCCATGCAATTGCCTCAATATATGGCAACAATGAACACCCTGAAAGTTATGTCAGTGATTACTACCGGACGAGCACTTATTGCAGGGTGTATAGTCACTTCATTCAACCGCTGCCCTCTTCAGATGTGTGGCCTCAATGTGACCTGCCTCTTATCCTTCCACCTACATCAGCTACCAGGCCAAGCAAAGGAAGAAAACAAATGGCAAGAAGAAAAGAAGCTGAGGAGATTGAAAGATGTCAAACGATGCAGAAACTGCGTCGAAAGGGGATTGTTGGTCATTGCAGTCTTTGTGGACAAGGAGGCCACAATAGAAGATTCCATGCAACGTCTATAAGTTTCCTTCTAAATTATATCTGTGACTTTTACTGTTTTCCATAAATATATCTACATTATTATTCAATTGTTATAGGGGGAAAGGGCTTCGCAGTCATCTGTTGGTTCTAATGGCAGTGGCCGGGTCCCTTCTGTAACCCCAGTGGTAGGTGGGAGTTATGACCCACATCAATTACGAACTGATACTTGTTCGGTCACACAGCAACCACCAGAGCAACCATCACAGCAACCAGCGGAGCAACCATCACAGCAGCCACCAGAGCAACCACCAGATTCAAGTAGATCATCAGCTCAGAAATTGAAGCCCAGCAGAGGAAGAGGAAGAGCAGTATCCTCACGGTTTAGGAACATTACTCAGTCAAAACCACAAGAAAAGAGGAAGAGAACTGGGAATTAGGAAGTGTTCAGTGGTTTCCAATTTTTAGTGGTCTGGGCAGCTTTGGGAGGCAAAGGAGTCTTTGGTTTCAGTGATAAATGTTCTTCATTCCATATGTTATAAATGTCGGGTCCCTTCTCTGTTCTGATTTTGTTTTTTGGTTCGTTATGAAATTATGCAGTAAATGTAGTTCCAATTATGCTATAAATGCTGCTTCATCTCTGCTCTGAAATTAGGCTGTAAAAGGAGCCTACATCAGCTGTAAATGAATATGTATTCTTCCCAATTAATGTATTTTATTGTAAATACAAAATAGTGCAGCTTCAAGCTCTCTGTTGTGTGTATTAACTGCATAATTAAGGTACATAATTTTGGTACATTATATTGCTGCTAATGTGGCCTGCTCAGTGACTGCATTTTAGATTTGGGTTGAGTGCTAAAATGTTGCCCATGTAATATGCTGTAAATGACATTTGTTTTCTGCTCAGTCAAAAAATGGTCAAAGTATTCATTTGTGGCCTCGCAGAGAGTATTCACTCATAAAGAATTCATTTACTGTAAATGAATGTTGTCTGCTTAGCAAATGCAGTGTCAAAGTATTAACTAACAAAGTATTCATTTGTGACTGCAAAGTATTCATTTACTGGATTTGGGTTGGTATGTTAGTGACCATATTTGAAACTGTCGAAAAGTTTAGTGACCAATATTTAAATAGATAAAAACTTCAGTGACCATGAATGAAATACTTTTCACTGGTCTGGTGACGATCCACTCCAAATCATCTTTACAATACATGCACTACAAACATAAATACAAGATTCCGCCAAAATTTAGTTTACCATACAACATTCTACACATTTCAGCTTGCCAAACAAGATTCTATATAATTCAGTTGCTGGAGTTTACAATCCAGAATTCAGTTTACAATACAAGGGTCTTTACTACCCTGAGATCATATTCTAGCGCCCAAAAAAGTTGCCATTATCATTACAACTGCCAACATAACAACCCAAGTCCAGCCCCAAACTCTACCGCGCGTACCATTTCTTCTTTGCCTTTCTCTGACTCTCTCTTCCCTCTCCAGTCTTTCAATTTTCCTTAATAGCCCAACTATGACATGTCTAGCCCTTGCTTGCATTGGGGGATCTACCCACTGAAAATAACTACACGATCCTTCCACCTGTGCAATTTCTCAAAAATTCACCACTACCATTAGAATCCCAGATTTGCTCAATAAATCCCAAATTTCCTGTACAAGGACTAAGAACTCACCCCATAAGCTGAACAACCAAAGAATCGCCTTCCAGGGTTGGAATCAGTCCATGACGTCCTTAACCTAGCAGCTTCGTTGCAGAAACATATTGGTGTGCCGTCAACAGTTCCTTCGCTCATCATACCCTATATCAATTTTTTGCTTGATTCAATAGTACAAAGCAAAGTGCGAGCACAACCCTCAACTTTTTTTGGCCAAATTTGGGCGGATTTGGGAGGCAAAGGAGATTTTCATGAACATAGGTTGCGAACCCTAACCCTACTAATACGCTCACACAGATGATTGAAGACACATAATAGTAGTTTCAACCATACAGATGACGATAGATTTCCGCCGACGACAAGTGCATGGTAAAGAGGTACAAAGAGGAAACGGAATACAGACCCTAGTTAACGCAGAGAGAAGCCGGCGGGGTTTTTTGCGGAAAACCGAAAGGGAAATGTGAAGAAAATCGGGGAGAGAGAAGCCGGCGGGGTTTTTTAACCCCTGCCACGTCAGCGTGTTTTACTGTCCGCTGAGTCAGCAGACACCTCAGCATGCATTCTACTGTTAGCCCGATCACCCGCCACATCAGCAACCGTTTAAAAATTAGACGGGAACACTGTGGAACACTGTAGAGTGACTTGACGAAAAATGGAATCCAAAGTTCAGTGACTTTTTTGCAACGATTTAAACAAAAGTGACCGCGAATGATTTTAGTGAATAGTTCAGTGACCATGAGTGCATTTAACCCCAAAGTAATGGAATATGCATGTACCCATTTCTTCTTTCTTTTAATTCCTGCTGATGAAGTATGAAATAAATATATAATCTATAAGCATGTTTTGTGAAATATAAAGAAAAAGTAGGGTAGACTTGTGATGCAACAATACTTTTTGGTGGGTGCTTGTGGGGGCTCACATATTTGTTTCTTTTCTTCTTTTCCCTTTTCAATTATTAAAATTCATTGTCTTGTGCCAGATAATAACCACATACACAACTGTTAGAAAGATGATATTAAGGTATATAAATATGGTAGAGATATGTTCCACCTTGTTATCTTTTTTTTCACTTCTTCATTTCTCTGCATATCTTACTAGTTGCAGCCATGGAAACCTCACAGCCTCTTTCAATTGAAAGTTTTTCATACAGTTGGTTAGTAAACTTGAAGCCATCTTTAGAGAGCCTTGACAATTCCCTTAGGGCCTCATTTGATGCATGTGATGAAGCTTCCTTCATTGAGATGGACCCAAGAATGCCACCATCTAGGAGGTTCATAAGGAATTCCCAGGACTTCAAGTTCGATTTCCCAAGCTCACAAACTCCGCTTGCGCTTGTTGATGCTGATGAGCTCTTTTCCAACGGCTATGTAATGCCGCTGTTTGCTGATCAACTGAAGATGGAGGCATATCAGGTCTCGGATTCATCTCGAACCTTGCCTTCTGCCTCTTCACATGCATCAAAACTTGGGGTTCCAGCTTGTAAGAGAAGATGTTCGTCCCTGAGAAGGTGTCGAAAAGTATCGAAGAGGATATTTCAGAAATATTTCGATTTTCTTAGGCCATTGTATCAAAGAATACGTGGGCACAGATTAAGTTCCAGACCTGAAAGTACTGTTGATAGAAGAGTTCATGTTATGAACACCTGGGTATATTCTGCAGAAACAACTCCCAGAGTCAGCGTCGCTTACTCTGCTGATGATTGGCGCAAATCTTGTGATTCCGAAAGCTCCATTTATGAGGCAGTTCTCCATTGTAAAAGATCTTTTGGTAAGTCTTTTTTATAATTTTTTCACTATCCTTGTTCATGGTCAATTCTGAATGTGATTACCATAACTTAATATTCTTGTTCCATTTGATTTTCTCAGGAAAATAAACTGAAGTTGCTGTACAACAAAGTAAACGAACATGTGAAGAAGATGGGTTGTGTTTCTTGTCCTTTCTTATCATTTCTCATTGAGATGATAATGTAAATTTGTCCTATAAGGGAGTAGATAGGAGCTGTTGGGGTGGTCTGGTCGCAATGAACCTCTGTGGCCATGCCTGAGCCTGTGGGAGAGAAGCAAATTAATCAAAATATCGATTATTACAATTTTGGTTTTGTCTTTTCTCATTATGGAGGAAGAGATATCAACTAAAAAGAATCTCTTCCTTACTTTTGTAAAGTTCCTTTTTTTTTTCATAATGAACTTTTTTGTTCATTTCCATTTTTCAGAAACGCACAATGTGTATATGTGATGAAAAACATAATGAACTTTTTATTCTCTTCTATTATTTCATGTTACTGGGTCCTCCACATTCCGGATATCCCTCAATTTGTTCTCAGAATACTGAAAATTGCATACTGCCCTTGATGTTGAAAATACTGAATCCTGGAATTTCTAGGGAGAGAAGAAGCTCAATATGTTGCAACCATAAGTGGAAATGTTCCAAGTTCAAGAAGTTACCTTAATTTGAGAAACTGGGAATGTTGGCCATTAGAGAGCAAATCAGTTCTGATATTTTTTTATATGCACTAATATTTTCTTCTCAAGAGGACCATGCTTCCAACAGTTGAACCTGCTCTCTCCTCTGTAAAAATTGTCTTACATGCATGCAATTAAGAGAATTTAGCGAATTTAATGTGATAATTAATGTATAATTAGTGACAACCGGTTAGTAGTAAGGACATTATTATTGAATTTTTAAGTAAGTAACTTCTAAAATCTCCATTGAAAAGACAACTTGATTGCCATCTTAAATGACATGCAAGATAATGGCCAAGAATCAACGGCTGCATATACTATTGGTTCTCGGGCAAAGCTAAAGCTTTTGCTGCCAAAAAACTGTGCCATAGCTTGAAACATGTTGCATATATTTTGGCTTTTCTTTTTGTAAGTGATTGAGCTTTGAGCTTAGGCTTTCTAGAGGGCAATTCTTGCATCAAACTTTAGTGGCATCTTTGCAACACAATCATAATGTTGATTCTTTTTGTGCCTAATATCTTCAGCAGTATTCTAGCACACGTTTTGGTGAAGATATGAGATGAACCCATAACAAGTTACTGTAAAGCTATCAAACTAGCTAGCCCTGGTGATTGAAATTGCTTTCTGGTCCTAAAGTATATGGGGTCCAATAAGAAATGTATGAGTCTTGCACCTTAGAACATGCTAGCTACTAATTCTCCCAATGATGAAGCTAGCTATATTTCTAACCAATTGCTGGTAACCCAAAAGTTTAGCCAAATGGTCCAGGAATTAGGCACTGAAGTTGCTTAAAAATTGGTTGAGAGTGAGAAGTTTGTCACATGTCAGCAAGTAGGATGGGGAGACAAGGACAAAATGTGCTTGCAGATATGACAAATTTTGATAACATTGATTTTTCTGTTCCTATCTACTTCATTTTGTCTTGCATGTTGTATTCTCCAATTCTTCTCAGAAGCAGCTCAGCCAAGAATGGCTTTATGGGCTTGTTTTCCTCTTGTCTTTACTCAAATCACCCTAATCAGCCTGGGGACCGAAGCCTCATACATGCTCCTTGTCGCTGCTATTAATTCTTTAGTCATTAACACACCCATCATGTCATTTTAGTGCTTCAGCTTCCAACCAAAACATCGCAATTTTTAGCTTATAATTTCAAGCTACTTGAGGATGCAGGCTATCTCAATGAGCTGTTTTGGTTTTCTTATTTAATTTTGAAGATGAAAGCAGTGGGACACCTTGTAGACATCAAGGACAAAGTGATAGCCAAGCTTGTGTGTAAAGCTTCACCTTATCAATATCGTATTGATTGTATGTTGTAAAAAGAAGCACGTTCTGGTTTTGGATGCCGCTACTTTTCCGAACAGACCGCATTTTTCTACCTTTAATGTGCAGGCCAGTTAGGGGAACCATGACGTTCTCCAAAGCTATCAACTGTAACAAAGACATCACAGACGTCTTTATATTCTTTGAGAAATCCATGCAACAATGAGCTTGCCTTAATCGGCAGAAGGCCCCACGATTGAAGGCAAATGATTTATGAAATTAGAATATATGTATTGCGTAAAGACACTTTGCATGAAATGGATAATAATAAGCTGAGAAAGCATCATGACCTTAAAAAATAAAAGAGTTTGGTTGGTTGAAAGAGTTTTAAAATATTTTGGAGACCCTTTTCAAATAGCTTGCATCTTTTAATTGCTTGCCTATGAAGGTTTAGTTTGGACTGACTTGAGACAGATGCAACACACAGGCAGGCCAGGTGACTAAAACCTTGTTGTAAAGTTTGTGTGGATGAGCTCGGGCTGAAGTCATTGTTGTCTAAAAGTGATATATTCACCCTTTTACGAGATTAAGTATTCTTAATAAAATTTGTTTCATCGTCATTTAAATATATAGACAGAATAATTCTGATGATATTTTAAATGTTACCGTTTAATAGTCTAATTCACTAATAAAACAAGGTCTATATCAATTAGTTGTTCGGAGAAAGAGAGTGATACAAGAAAAATGTATTCAAATACTTAGGCAGCTGCACTTTCTTGTTTTGGGTGATATTCTTTTCAAACACAACTCACATAACAATTCCCTACATGCGAGTTACCTATTTTCATCCTTTGTATCATTTCTGCAGAGACATCCCAAGCCATTTGAGAAATCCTGAATGTTCCTGCACAAATTGGAACATGCCGGGCCAGGCCCGCATGTCACAAAATGTGCCATGAAATATAGGAAAATGTTTTACAGAAGTTGGCAGCTTACATGGACTGATCCAACAGATTCGAAGGTTCCACTTGGGCCTGGCAAAATGCTTTCAGGTTGCCTGAGTTTGTGCATTTTGCAGTCTCACATATTTCCAAGCCTTTCATGTTTGTCTGTTCTGAGTGAAACCCATATGGTTATGCCTGGTATAAACTCAAAAGAGACAAGCAGGCAGGTGGATGTGCATATGGTGTGGAAGCTGCAGGGGAAGGTGCCATTTGTTACCATGATTAATTCATTGAACTGCATTTTATACAACAACCAAAGAGACACAACATTACTTTTCAAACTACCCAAAAAGTCTCATCTGAATTGAGAAATAATGCTGGTGCTGCTGCATATGGTGTGGGAGCTGGGAGCTGCACAGGAAGGCATCATTTGTTTTGTCAGTTGTGTAATGGCATTGGACCGCATGTGAATAAGGTAAATTCGAATTCATGGCTCACTTCGAATCAGTTGATTTTAAGGTGATGCTCTAACTTTACACTTTAATTTATATATTCATCTGATGAAACTGTTTATTCTGTCAATATTATAGTTTATTCTGCTAGCAACTTCTGAAGGGTATGAAAAATTACATATAAATTATCTAAAAGATTATTAGTTATATATTAATATTGTATTAGGTAAAATTAATATATATATGCATATATATAAATAATTATTGTGTTTGTTTAGCAATAATAAAAAAATATCAAAATTTTAGTTTACTTAAATATCCTTAAAATATTATTAATTATAAATTCGTATTGTATTTTGTTAAGATAAATAGTCTTTATCATTTGTAAAATGACATTTACACTCTTAATTTATTGTGTTTTTTAAATTATTAAAAGCATACTAAAATTTTAAAAATTTAAAAACATTCATAAACTTTTTTCAAAATATAAAAACCTTTTAAAAATTTTGTTGACACTCCTAATATTTTCAAAAGTTACAATATACTCCTAAAGATATAATTATATGACATTTATGCCCCTAATTTAATAATTTTAGGATGTAATTATTATTTTTTAAACTATTGGGAGGCATAAGAAATTTACAAAAATTTTAAAACACCTTCAAATTTAAAAACACTTGAAAATTTTATGAACCCCCTAAATTTTTTTAAATGTATAATATATGCCAAATATATAGTTATATAACATTTATAACTATAATTTGTTTTGTTTTTTAAAAAATAATAATTATTTTTGAAACTATTTAAGATATATTAAAAATGAGGGCAATTTTGTTTAAAAAATTTAATAGTAAAGAAAATTTTGTGACAAAATATATATTACTTTCATACTCTCCAAGTTATAACCATTATACTTTATTCTAAAATAAATATATTCTTAACTCGTCTTTTCCTTAATATATTCTCTCTTTTATTCATTTTTTTTTTTTCTTACGTAACCCTTAAATAATGTAATACTATATCTCATAAAAATATTTAATTATCTTATTATTTTTCTAATAAAGATAGGAAGAGAAAAGTTAGAAGAATTTTTCCCATGGGATGAAGAGGAGAAGGAGAGAGATTTTTCAACGGAAAATAAATAGAAATGGGAGAGAAAATTTTCCTACCAAGAAAGAACAATGACCTATTATCCCCGTACTGAAGATGAGCAAAGGTTTTTTCTTTTGAAACAGGAATAGGGATTAAAGTTTTATCCCCACCTACCCCTTTACCATCTCTACAGTGAAATAGTCAAATTTTACAAAATGCTATCTGATCATTTAATCATAAATCTGTTTTCAATTATGTAATCCCTGACGCATGAATCATCAGACTTGCTAGATAATACCATATGTTCCTCGCATGATTCCATGGGGAAGATTCAGAGACTTGCGAGGATCAAACTTTTAACACATTCTCCTGGACACTACTTGGCGCAAAATTAAAGCTCACGCTTTATTCTCAGCACTGGGAGGATCTACAGCAGCATTTGCATCTGCATCCTTAGCTTCCGGAGAAAATTTCAAGAAATTTTCAGTATCTTTGTGGTTTGAGCTTCCATGTCTTAGATGATGGAGCCACCTTCTGTGATGGTGGTGTTTTGGCCTTTTATCACTGATGGCAATGGCAATGTCATTGAGGAAGAGGTCTCTGAGCACAAAGGCGTGGACTATTGTAGTTGCAAGCGGAGCTGTTACTGCAACGGAGGAGATTGCAGGACTGTGACAACCAGAGTTCGGTTTACCACATTGGTGATTTCACTTGAGTATCTAATTGTAGCAATGGCAGCGCCTGTCATTGACGCCCACCAAGCCAATGAGAACCTGGAAATTCAAGGGACAAGGAAATCTTGAGAAATACAGAACCGTAAACTGACAGAAAGGAAAGTTATTCCTGTCAACTTACTTGAATCCCCGGAAAAAATTGATTCGAACTGCCTGCATAATCAGATATTGTATATGGTCATAAAGATGCATGAGCCAATGTTTTTAGTAGATTGGAGACTAAGACTAGGACTAGGACTAACCAGGGAGAAATAAAGGAACAAGCAGATGAAGTAGGCGATTTGAGTTGCATAATCAAATGAGCCTTGCAGCCTTGCCCATGCCATGGAAGCAACGTGGAAGCAACGCTTGGCGCTGCAACGAACAAGAAGAAGACAGGATGGAGTTCTTTCGGGATGGTTTCGTTTGTTGGAAGTCTTTGGTAAAGAGTAACAAAGAGGACTTTGTAGTGAGCCAGGCCGACAGCAAAGAAGAAAAGAGGGCCTTCTTTTAGCCCCATGGATGCCCCCACAAAGTTGCCAACTATTGAGAAATGATTTGAAGGATTAGCCACCTTTGAAAGCCTGCGCTGGCGTCCTGACATCCACTGCCCATAGAGCTTAAGCTCGAAACAAAATATTGGAGTCATAAGGACATACCAAAGGACTTCAGGTAAGTTGTTGGTAACTAAAGGTGGGACTCCTAGAGCTAAAAACAGAAGGGCTATCCAAGGAGCAAAGAAGAAGTTGACACGAATTGGAAGGTAATACTCGCGACGAACGGCTTCAAAGTAGAGAAGTGCTTTCATAACGTAGATTGAAAGGATAACAACCACAAGAGCAACAGATATGAACCACAGAACAAGATTTATAAGTGGGGTTATGTGAAGAAATTTTGTGGATTCAGAGGTGGCCAAAGTTTTCCACAAAATGGCTTGGCTGCTGACTCCTAGACAGATACCATATGAAGAGACAGGAAAACGGAGAAGAAATGGCCAAGTCTTGTCTTCTGGAAGCCCAATCTGCTCTGAAGCCTGTAAAATTAATTTTTTTATGAAATTTGAGTACTGGATCAACAAATTAACAGATAACTAGTTGAATGATATGAACTAAAAATGCATACTCTGAGTGTCCAACTCAGGCCCCCCCAATGCATTAAAGTATCTGTCAACACGAAAATTGCTTTCCATTTCTGATTTCTTGGTTTTCTCTTCTGGTCCAGTTTCCTGTGGCCTTCCTCCGCGAAGGTTTGTCAACTGCCTCTCAAGTTTCCCGGACCAAGTTTCGAAAGAATCAGACCTTCTGTCCTTCATATTCTCAACTGTCCCTTCTACCACAAACCCTTTAGATATTGGCTGAGAATAAAATTTTACACACATTGGAATTCCACTCACAGTACTGGATTCTTTTTCCTTGAGCCTAAAAGCAACCCTTTCAGGAGTTTTTAATTCTTCACTCCTCAAGAGAGAAGATGGCATGCTACTAAAAACAGAATCCCATAGAATCCCCCCTCTGATGGGATTCTTTGCTTCGGCTTTCGACTTCAGCAGTGTCAGGAACCTGTCAAAGGTGAATCAGGAAACATTATGATCCAGCACTATGTCATTATCCCACCTCGGAAAATACAATAAAATAGCAAAGACTGAAATAGCTAACATAGCTGATGAATTCAAAGTTTTATAATCACCTCTTGCGCCATACCTATTTTCCAATTACTCGAAACAAGTTGCCAATTCAAACATTAGAATTCTTTCAAAATTTATGATTAACTAAAGTAACCATTAATGATATTTTTTGTCATTAATTAATACATATAATTTAGAGTTTTATCTAAAATATATTATGGTAATCCTAAGAGTTAACTTAAGTAGTTTAAGATCAAAAGTCACAAACAAAAAGTTATAATTTGAATAGCAAAATTTTAAGCCAATGAAAAAGTGTGACTATAATTTTTTAAGAGGGTTGAGAGGGCCGTTAGATAAAAAAATTAAGAGAGCATCTCAAACAATAAGAGAAACTGTTATCAGAAGAGTTTAAACCATGACCAAAGGTTTTATAGACTAAAATAAAATAACTTTAGTTTAACTCAATCTCATACCTAGTAGAACCTATACACAATATCCAACAAAAAGAATTTTGTTAACTTGATTGTTAGAAATATATACTGACAGCTATGTTATTAACTGTGGTGGAGACAATGAGATGTGCCCCAAAAAGGAATTGATTTTAAACAAGTCGTAGGAAGAATAGTTAAATTCCTTTTAGATAAGGTCCAATCACATATTGTCACCTAATGTTTTATTTAATGATAAATTATCATCCATACAAATTTTAAAAGTTAAATACTCATCTGTCAGAAGGGTATTTTTGTTTTTTGAATTAAAAATAAAAAAA
The DNA here is from genome assembly GCA_026122585.1 of Anacardium occidentale. Lineage (NCBI taxonomy): Eukaryota > Viridiplantae > Streptophyta > Magnoliopsida > Sapindales > Anacardiaceae > Anacardium > Anacardium occidentale. The sequence continues at coordinate 297,263 of JAJEJH010000139.1, forward strand.
ATTTATAAAAATATTAAAATATAAATTTAAAATAAAATAATTTTAAAAAATTAAAAATAAAATAAATATATAAAAAAGTAGCAACTGTCGCCGTCAACAGTAGTCGCCTTTAACCTCACCAAGTGATCATAAACGGTTACCTCATTTCGACTCTTACGATGGCTAAAGCGATCAGATTTGACTACCAATAATCTACGAAGGTGGTCATATCTAGTCATCTCCGCCATTAAAGAAAGTTCAAAATGGTTGAAATGCTTAATTTTGACTATTTTCGGTCTTCTTTAATGACAAAAACGATTAGATCTAACCGTCAATAAAACTAATTGCCACCTGATGAGGTTAAAGGCGACCACCGCCTCTGGTAGTGGTGTCTACTTTTTATATATTTATTTTATTTTTAATTTTTTAAATTTATTATTATTATTTTAATATTATTTTATTTTAAATTTATATTTTAATAATATTTATATTAAATTTTATTTTAATATTAATAATATTGAATTTTATAAAGGGCATTTTGATCTTTTTATAATAAAAGGGTGGATACTTGGTTTTTAAAACTTTTATGAGTGACAACTTATCATTAAACGAAATATTGGGCGACAATATGTCATTCGGCCTTTGAATAATTCTTAATTCAATTCAATTTTGTCTCTTGTCTCTATATATATATATTGGTTTTTCGCATTCAGAAAACAAAGAGGAAGAGTTGCATTCAAATAATGAATCTGAGTATTTTTAATTCAAATATGACTTTTAAAACTTATTCATATTATAATTAAATTCAAACAAAATAATTACATTAATCCTGAATTGCTACAAACTATAACATTCATTTGTGGCTGCAGGGGGGATTAGAAACCAAATTTGGGCCTTCTAAAAAGCTTTATCCAGCCCAACGTATATGATTTCTTGGGTCTTACGAAACAATCGATCATGATCTCAGTGCCCACGGGATGCGTTGTGCCATTTTTGCAGAAATTTGAGAAGAAAGTTGGTTTACGAATAAAGAATATTAGGACAAAAGCTAGTTGAAAAATAGAATGAAATGGTTTAATTATTAATTTATGAGACAACGAACCTACAAAATAGCCATAAAAATGACACTTTATTATTCAAAGCTGAGCTGCTGCCTACCAATTAGATCAGAAGACTGAGGCACGTAATGGAATTTTTTAGCTTTTTCCTTGGCTTTTTGAACCTAACATGCGTAGCAATATGTCAACGGTTTAAAAAGCAAGATGGGAAAGATTCATGAACCCACCTTAGGCTAAGGAAAATCAGCTAAAAATTTTACACTTTGCACAAGAAAAGCCACCAAATTACGAAAGATCTTCTCAACTATAAGCTAGCTATAAATGTGGGGAGCTAGGCAAATTAAGAAGTTACGGGATTTAGTATCATATGCATGAATGAAAGAGTTTTCTTTTTTTATGTTTTTTTGGGTAAGTGATGACAAAGTAGAGTTGAAAAGGCCATCTTGTGTTGTTGTTTATTTGGATGAAAGTGAAGTGGGGATTTCGTCCTGGTTTGTGATTGGTAAGTTGAACTTTTTTAAATTCATTGGTTGAAGGGTGGTCAGGTCCCTTCAGCTTTATCGTAAGGCCGATACTTTAAAACGTGAGAAGGTTGTCTTGTCATGTTATAGTTTCTTCAACTTTTGACCTACTTAATTATGAGAGTGAGCTCTTTACATTCTGCAATGACGATGTGTCATGTGGCACTGGCAGCCCACCACCCAACCCACTAACGACAAAAAATGAAAGTCGGCAAGTCCTGGGTGGGCCAACCTGGCTTAGCTTTTGGCCAGTCATCGTCAGGGATTAGGTTTCGATTATGGCCTGTGTTTGTCTACATATTTCATGCAAACAAAGCCATATGACTTGTGTTCCTTGTTCCTTTGCCTTTTCAATCTTGGTCCATAATTTTTGGGAAAAGAGCAAGACGATGGATCTGGATTTGTCAGCTAGGATAGGCTTTGGCACCTATAATATTATAGAAATAAAATTGTATCATTGTCTCTTCTCGTTTAATCTTTTTTATGTATATGAAAGCTGTATTTGTTAAATAAAACCTAAAGCTTCGCTGTTATGTGTCGCTCTCTCTGTCTCTCTCTCCCCCTCTCTGGTAACTTGCAACTAGAATTTGGTGGCTTCCATATCCATGGCAAAATCTGGTCTTCGGTCAGTGTAACTTTGAGCTCACAAATGGTCAAGGTTACCATATACATAGATTTGGTATATCATAAAATCTATATCTTGCTATAATTGGACAGACATGTATATACCAACTTTAAAGAAAAGATTGCTCACTTCCCTAACACATTTGAAAGATTCCTTTTACCAAATATTAGAGACTATCGTATCATTGGTTCGACAACCCTTGCAACTAGCAATCTGGAGATGTTACTAGCTAATGGTTGGAGCTTTTGCATCAATCGGTCACTCCGATGGTGTGTTGGATACTACTTTTAGTGGTTATCGAGGCTCTCTGGTTCTCGGAATTTGATGGGTTTGTTGTTGACACGAACATATAAAGATAACAATTTGGTCTTCTAAACGGGTCTCTGATCTATCTCTTACTAAAATGGGAAAAGGATTTTTTAATAGGAATAACTAAATTCTCTATAATTAGAGATGAAGATACCTATGTCATTACCCATCACCTTTGTCCCCTTCCTTACACACCTCATATACTAAATTAAAAAAGAGAAAATTTTTCCTCACTAGGATGAAGAGGAAAGAGACGCGAAAGTTAAATTTATATTAATTAGTTAAAGATGAACTAAGTTATATCCACGTCTTTGAAGGTTCAAACTCCTTATAACTAAAAAGTTAAATTTGTATTAATTAATTAAAGTTTCATAAGTTTAATAATGAATGTTTTTGAGAAAAATACGACTTTTATTGATGATATTTTTCATCATAAACTAAAATATATTATTTTGAGTTTTACACAAATTACATTATAACAACAACAATTAACAATTGATAATTCTAGTGTCTATTACAGTAAAATTTGAAAAAAAATAAGAAAAAATAAATAAGATATATAATTTTTAATGTAGTTCGATCTAATGATTGGAAAACATATATTTATGGTATTTAGTATTAGCAATATTTACAATAAATATCGTAAAAATTCTACTAATTTTTTTATAAAATTATTAGAAAAACAAATTACTTATAAACTAAATAATATTTTATCTTTAAAATTTTATTAATATTTTTTACTATTATTTATATTAAAAATAACAAAAAAAATTTACTAGTATAAATATAAATAGAGTTGTCACCGATTAACAATGTTAACAAAATTTTAAAAGAAATTTTAATTTGAAAAAAATTGGGGAGTATTTTTAAAATTTTAATTTACCTCTCGATAGTTTGATGACAATTGTACCCTAAAAAACCACAAGAATTTAGGAGAATAAATCGTTTTACAATATATTAATGTTTTAATATATTATCAAAATATATAGGAGGAATATAATAAATTTTAAAATAAGATAGAAAAAATATCTTACTGTTAAATCTAACAATTAACTTTGACAAAAAAAATGAGAATTTAATTATTTCAAACTTAACAAGTAAAAATCTGTCATTTCATCAAATCTTAGGCAGAATCATACAAGCTAAAGTTAACGGAGATTTTATCAAATAATCCAAGATTAAAGATTGTTAGTATATATTCATTAGTAGTAAATAAGCCAAGGCTATGTTATGAGAGGAATCAAGCATGTAAAAGAAGACAAATTTCCGTAGTTCGGTTAATCTAGGTTGTTTATATTAATTTTAGGGTTATAAAATACCAAATATATATCCACATATTTTTGCAAAACCTTATTGGCCAATAAGGTTTATGCTTATGGTCTTGGGGTTTTATGTTAAATTTTTTTGATATATTTATATCATTAAAATATTATTAAAATAATTATTGTTTAAGATCACATATTTTATTGAACCGATCCTGCAATGCCTCCTTGATTCCCACCCATCGACCAGGCAAGGAGCATTAAAATTAATGGAGGAATATGTTAATCATATTGGTAAACATGACTGTGAATTAACAAGAACAAGAAGCAGTTAAACCGAAAGGATAAAATAACTTAATAAACTATTGCGTTGCCAATATTGACAAGGACCACAATGGAATGTGTTTGGGCCAACAGCTTTTCATATGCAGATTGTTTTCTTCCTCTTGGGAACAAAGCTTTTCATGGAGTAAGTTGAACAAAAAAGTAGAGAGAAAAGCCTAGTGGCAATGGCGTGTAACCCACAAAAATCCAGATGTGGCAGAGAAAGGAAGAGTGATGAGAAAAAAGCATGTGATGCTGAGGTGGAAAAGGCCTTGAAAAACATGGAATCTCACTAACCCTTTCATTTCTTTTTCCTTTCTTTTCATCTATATTTGTCATGTAAAAGATTCTCTCCTGCTATTTTCCCTTTTCATTACTTGCATGACAAGAGCTCTCAGTTGACTCCCTTGACCTTGTGTTGAAGAAACTGAAATTTCGCCTGCAGAATCTACTTTTAAAATGTGAAAGACTCGAGGGTTCTCACTAGAAAATAAGAGAAAATGAAATTAAAGAGTTATATTATATATAGATCCAAAGAAAGAATAAGATTGATTTGATATATGTTGGCCATCACCATATACCAAACTGCTTTATTTTTTTCTTCTTCCTCACTGCCCAAGTACTTGTCCATATCCTTCCACTGCATGGAACCTTTTGTCTAGGATTCCATTCAACATGCATACACACTTTTTGAGCATACATTTCTTAGCCAAAGAGGTTATAGGTTTGACACTTCTTACAACTACAAATTCAAAAAAACAACGAATTACTAGTTGAATGTTCACATTAATCGATCACTTCGGTGAACTTTTGAATAAAGTTGTTGCAATTAAGTTTTGATGCCACTATTAAGTATTATTTAATCTATCTTATCTCAAAAGTTAATTCAAGAGACTAGACTTTTTCTCATATTTAATATATTAACATATACCTCTTTTCGAACCAAATTGAGACAACTTAGCATATATTCATAAGAGTTTAATAAAAATTAGCTCACAATCATAAATAGAAGAGAAATAAATTAAAAAAAACCTATTTTTATTAGAGTTCAACGATATTTAACAATACTCTATATATTATATGGACACAATCAACAAATACATATTTTATAAAAAATATTCAACCTCAAAATCTATAATAAACAATAATTAGATGCAATAAACGGTAAAAGCCTAATAAATGTTCATCACAAATGATAACACAAATAAAGTTTTGGTTATATTTGTATAATTCATAAAAAATTGGATAATAATATTTAAATATATTTAAAATATATTTTTTAATTAATTTCTCTAAATATAAAATGGTTTCCAAGATGAAAACACACATGGATATTATTTATTTCTCCTTATTGAGAATATTCTTTTTGCCAGAAGCATGCCTTTCCTTAGTTGTCTTCTACAGCATTAACCATTTTATAAACTCACATTCTCTGAATTCCAATGTAAAGAAGGGACAGTTATTTTATGTAACTCATGAAAAGATTCATAATTTTTTTTATAGTTCATATGCTCTTATTATCTTATTCATATTACCTGACACTGTCCATATTCCACATGAGAAGTGTCAGACACCATACATAATACTATACAAAATAAATATTTTCAAGGTTGATATTAAGGCAAGTTACCTCTTTTTTCACCTAATGTTTGGTGAAATTTTTCCACCTTAAAGTTTGAAAAAACCAATTTCTCACCCCTATATTAATTCTGTTTTTTTTTTATAAAAAATAAAAATATTAATGATATACAACCATATTTTTAGGAGTAAAACATAATTTTTTGAAAATATTAAGGGTATTAAACTTTAAAGGTTTTAAAGAGTGTATTTTAAAATTTTAAATAATTTTAAAAATAACAATTGTCATTTTATAAACTATTAAAATTATAATATATTTTCAAAATATATAAGATAAATATAATAAATTATGAAATAAGATAAAAAAATATTTATTTATCTTTAATAAATTTTTAAAAATAACGTTTACATCTCAAATAAATTTTTTATTAGAATATTTTAATAAAATAATATAAATTTTTTATTATTAAAATTAATAATAAGTTTTAACAAATATATAAATCATTTAAATGATAAAAAAAATTTTATTTTATCAAATCTTAGATAAAAAATCATCATTTCGTTATAATAATATTTATCAATTTAATACGTGTTTAAGTATAATTGAAATGTTGGCGAAATAGATGTGAAATTGTCAGGAAAATCGTAAAAAATTATGAGTCGATTTCAGCTCAAGAAAAAAAAAAAAAAAAAAAACCTTCTGCCAGGAAAATCAAATTGTCTTTGTCTACTTTATTTTTTCTGGGCCCTTTTCACGTCCAACTTTAAATTTTATTTTATTTTTTTGCCAACTTTCTGTCCTATTACTCTTTCAAACCTGTCAACCAATCAATTGACAATTCATAACATACTTTAGGAATAAATTTCAGCAATCCATTAAAGTAGCCAATTTTCAAACATTTATACAAATATAATTTGGCCAAAACAGCCACCCAATATTTGTTGAAACCATAAGAGAATGTCGGTTAAATTTTAAAAAGTTAAATTTTTGTCCCTGTGTAAAATTTTTTGTTAAATTTTTTATAAAATTATTAAGAAAACAATAGATAAAATTTAATGATAAATAATTATATATTTTGGTTAAATTATAAATTTGTAAAAATTTTAGGGGATTTTTAAATTTAAAAAAGTTTTGTGTTTTATAAATTTTTAAATTTTTTAAAATTTCAATACACCCCTCATTTAAAAATGATAATCACATCTAAAAACATAACAATTTTTGTAAAGGTCTAGGATTGGAAATTATTTTTGTATGGCCTTCAAAAAATTGACAATTTTAATTAATTATTTCATAAAAAAAAATAATAAAAAAACCTTAAGGGTTAAGCATTGAGAGCTTAAAGGTGAAGAACTTCTGCATAGCCGCCTTAAATTAGTCTTGTAGTAGTGCAATTCTAGGTGACCGAAAGGCTTTGGAAAAAAGCAAGAAATTTCTACGAAGAGACAAGGTGCCATAAAACTTTTTCGAATCCTCCATGTGCTGTTCTGTAAAGCAGCCAAGAAAAGATGAAATTAAATTAATTAATAAGAAGGTTGGTGAAGGAAGGAAATATGAAAGCAAACACTATAAATTACTTGTAATTTGTCACCATTTATTTCTAAATTTCTAATGATAAGTCCCTTTCAGAAATACTTCTTTTCTTTTAATTTATATGTATTTCCCGGAATCGAGCTGCATGAAAATAGTAGAATTAACAACAAAAATTTTGATATTTGTCTATACAATCCGTAAATTCATCCAATATATGAAGCGCACATACATGAAAATAATATATTTTAAAATCCATTAATTATCAAAAATCATATATGATGAAACATAAAACTTAGACCGTACAAAGTTTAAGGGTGTATATCTGTTTCTGGTTCCATCAGTCTTTTCGTGATATAAAACGGTTTTAAAATATATTATTTATTTAAAAATAAGGTAAAACTTATAATATTTACAGAATACATGTTTTATCATGTACCAGATATTCTGTTAGAAGTTTTATACACTTCTAAACTATGAAAAACACTTTTTTTTTTTTTTTTGTATATGAGTTGATGTACGAGCGGTATGTAATTTATGTACAATCTGCACCAAACGAAACTCTACATTTGACTTAGGTTAAATGTACAACCCAAAAACGGTTAACCTTTGTTTTTGGGTTGTATAATTCAAAATATATCTTAGGAGCAACAAACATGTTCAAGTCATATAAAATGCACATACATACGCTATTTCTAGAATTAATTGTCGAATGTATCGGTTTAGAGCTTTTGCATTATAAATTTTCAATTTATTGAACTCAAATTAAAATTTGAGTTTTGTCTCAATATAACTAAGTTAAATTCGAGCTAAACAATTTTGAGTTGAATTCAATTTGGCTGTAGACCTATTTATTTGTGCTGGTAATTTATGTAATAATTCATAACATAATCAATATAAATAATATTGATTGATTATTAAGAGAAAGAGAACAATAAAGTCTATGTCATGATGGTTGGAATATATATTATTTCATATGAAAACGATGAGTAAATTATTTGATAACTTTATGTCATAATAAGAAAATATGAAAGAGCCAATCAAACTCATTACAGAGAGGACATCCAATGTGGGGCAGCAAATTATTCACTTTACAAAATAATTATTAAATCCTTATAACAAAAAAAAATTAAAAATACCAAAAAGCTACTAACTAATTATACATTTTTATTATAATTTATTATTTTTTATTCATTTAGTTATTCATTTTTAATAATATGCCATAATGTTATAACCGACCAAAAAGGTAAAAATTAATAAACAACTAAGAAAAGATTAAGGGTACTTAACTCGTTCAAATTTATCATTTAATTTGAATAAATAATTTATTTAATGATATTATTTTTTTTATTTATAATATTATTTTTTTTATCAACAATCTTTTAATAATAATGTATATTAATTCGAATAAATTTAAATTTATCTTAAACATTATAAATTTACTCTGGAAGTGATCTTAGATTCCATACTATCAAATGCATCGATAGGGGAAATGGTCACAAATCATCATTAAGTAAAAATTATATATAATTAATTTTATAGTAATAATTTCTTCTCCCTGCAAGCCAAGTATCTACGTTCAATACATGCTATATATAGTTGAAGAGAGGGAGAACAACAGAGCAAGTCATAGCCCGTCAACAAAGCTTTAGACAAACGTTCAATTCGAACAAATTACATACACCCTTTTGTCCCCTTCAAGTTTTAATCCATCACTTCATCCCTTTGATTCTTTTTCAGTGCTCGGGATCACAACTTGAGAAGATTAAGTTAAGCTTTTGAAGAAAAATTATATATAAAAAGAGAAAGAGAGATCGGTCTGTTGTGAAGATGGAGCAGAAAAGTATGCTGCTATCTGCTTTGAGTGTAGGTGTTGGTGTTGGTGTTGGTTTGGGATTGGCTTCAGGGCAAAGTGTGAGTAAATGGGGTGCTTCAGGTTCTTCCATGGAAGGTGTCACAGGTGAGCAGATTGCTCAGGAGATGATGAGGCTGGTGGTTGACGGCAAGCAGAGCAAGATCACTTTTGATGAGTTCCCTTATTATCTAAGGTAAAGTTCTTTTTTTCTTTTTGTGAAAAAAAAAAATGGTTAATCATGTTACTTACAAGATTATATTGTTCGTAGTCTTCTTCTTCTTCTTCTTCTTCTTTATTTTTATTTCTTTTTGTGTTGAATTTTCGGAAGTCTGTTAAGATCTTCAGGCTATGTCCTTTTTTGTCTTTTAATTTTATTTTGAAGCAAAATATAACTGTACTCTGTGGAATATTTGATTTAATTGCTTATTTTCCTGTTTATGTTTTCCACTTCAGTCCGAATTATAGAGTGGAATAGGTTGTGTTTATATCTGTTTTATTTTTCTTTAAAGCTGGTATTTTGAATATTATGGATCCTATACTGGATATCCATGACTCTGCTTCTATGTTTTAATAATGACTAGGTAATCTCATGTTTTATCATAAATTGTTCGTCAGCACTCTTAGATCTTGGACTGCGGGAAGGCTGCAAAATATGTTGGTTTAATTTTTGTAGTCCTAGAATTTGTAGTCCATGATGTCATAAATTTCAGGAAAAAATTCTGCTTCAAGTGGTTTTCTTCTGAATAGAACTGTTGGAGATGATGAAAACTTGGCCATAATTTTAAGCCGAGAGACTTGGCTGTGAAATATGTCCATAAAATTAATTTACAAGATGCTAGATATTGATTCTAGAATGCATCATCTTAGAGTCGAAGTTTGATAGTTATATCTAACAGAGATGTCCTGTTTCTGATAATCAAAATGACAGTGAGAAAACTCAGATGTTGTTGACAAGTGTTGCACTTGTTCACTTAAAGAATTATGATATTTCCAAGCACACCCGGAACCTTTCACCTGCGAGTAGGACTATTTTGCTCTCAGGACCAGCTGGTAAGATTTTCTAGGATATGCAGTTCATCTTTATCTGTTAATGAAATCATCTATGTTTAAAGTTTTGGTCTTACACCTTGAATTTTCTGAAGAACTTTATCAGCAAATGCTTGCCAAGGCCTTGGCCCATTTCTTTGAAGCAAAGCTGCTGCTGTTAGATATCCCTGACTTTTCCTTAAAGGTGACTATTTACCACTTTTAAGCTCATTTTTTTCTACCTTTGAATTCCTTTAGTGTCATACTAATAGTCGGTATGGTCACCTTCCTGCAGATGCAACACAAATATGGTTATGGCAAAAAGGAAAAAGTAAGCTGTCCCTGGCTTATGCAGATGAAAATAACTTCTCTTAATGGTTTCTGAATATGAAATGTTTTTATTGTTTCATTATGGAAATGGGTACTTTTGTGCTTATAATCAAAGCTAATATAGCATACTTGGTCGCTTCTTTTTTTTTTTTTTTGTAAGACGTTCGTGAAGTCCATCTCTGAGAAGACATTAGAGCGAATGTCCAGTTTGCTTGGATCCTTTTCACCACTTTCTTCTAAGGAAGAACCAAAGGGTATGAAGATATGTTTACCTTCGTTTCTTTGCCATCTAAAATTTTGTCCCTGGTACAGCAGTTGTACAATACTCTCTATTGTAAATCTGATCACAAAATTGTTATTCAGCAGCTTTGCGCCGGCAAAGCAGTGGCGTGGAGGGTTCTAGTAATCCTCCACTTCACAGAAACGCCTCTGCAACATCTGACACTAGTAGCGCCTCTTCTCTTTCTAACGCAACAAATTCAGGTATCACTTTTTTTCTGCTACTAGTTTGTAAGAACACTCACCGGACCACATAATTTGGAATTCTGTCAGATGAAAATTACATACTGAATATAGATATTGTGCTTATTTCTCTTCGGGGATTCTTATACTCTTCTCAGCTTCCCACAAACGCTCAAGCAGCTGGTGTTTTGATGAGAAAGTCTTTCTGGAATCATTGTACAAGGTATTTTAGATACTGAAATTGCTTCTATGGAAACAGAAACGATATCTATTAAATTTTGTATACTTTTACAGGTGGTGGTTTCAATGTCAGAATGCGGTTTAGTGATTTTATACCTCAGGGATGTTGATAAGCTTCTCCTTCAGTCACAAAGATTATACAATTTGTTAGACAAATTTTTGAAGAAAATTTCGGGTTCTGTGGTGATACTTGGCTCAAGGATGCTGGAGCAAGGAGATGATTGCAAGGAAATGGATGAGAGAGTCAGTATGTTGTTCCCATACAATATTGAAATCAAAGCCCCTGAAGAAGAAAATCATCTAGGTAACTGGAAAGCCAAACTGGAGGAGGATATGAAGACTCTCAAGTATCAAGATAACAAGAACCACATTGCTGAGGTTCTTGCAGCAAATGATCTCGAATGTGATGATCTGGGTTCAATCTGCCGTGCGGACACTGTGGTTCTCAGTAATTACATTGAAGAAATTGTGATATCAGCAATATCTTATCATTTGATAAATAATAAGAATCCGGAGTACCGAAATGGAAAGCTAGTTATATCATCCCAGAGGTAGATGATAATTCTGGTTTCTTAAAAAGCTTTTTGTTCTTTTTTTTCGTTGCTTTCATTCACCAGTCAAATATGGAGGGCTTAATGTGATTGCTGTTCTGGCTCTGGTACAGCTTGTCCCAAGGACTGGACATCTTTCAGGAAGGCAAAAGTTCTGGGAAAGATACCCTCAAACTCGAGATGAATGCTGACAGTTCCAAGGTTCGATTTATTCTCAAATTCCACTTTTCAACACTTTGAGCATAGTGGAACAAGATTGTAATGATTTATAACTTCTTCTTTCGATGGCAGGAAAGTGGTGGGGGAGAGCCTGTAACCGCAAAGACCGAATCAATTGAAATCCCAGTATCTGAAAGCAGAACTGAGACGGAAACATCGGTACCTGGGGCTAAAAAGGATAACGAGAATGCTCCATCAGCCAAGGTTGTGAGTCAAAAGCCTTAAATGCTTTATTTTAGTTCTTTCAGTTGTCTCACTTTCGAACTTCATCATGCCCACAGGAAGTTCCTCCTGACAATGAGTTTGAGAAACGTGTAAGGCCAGAGGTTATCCCAGCAAATGAGATTGGAGTGACTTTTGCTGATATCGGAGCCTTGGATGAGGTTAAAGAATCACTACAGGAACTCGTCATGCTCCCTCTGCGGAGACCAGACCTATTCAAAGGTGGGCTTCTTAAGCCCTGCAGAGGTATACTGCTTTTTGGGCCACCTGGAACTGGGAAAACCATGCTGGCAAAGGCAATTGCAAACGAAGCTGGGGCAAGTTTCATCAATGTCTCAATGTCAACCATCACTTCAAAATGGTTTGGGGAAGATGAAAAGATGGTTCGAGCATTGTTCACTCTTGCAGCAAAAGTCTCCCCAACCATCATCTTTGTGGATGAGGTTGATAGCATGCTCGGGCAGAGGACTAGAGTTGGAGAGCATGAGGCTATGCGTAAGATCAAGAATGAATTCATGACTCATTGGGACGGGTTGTTGACAAAAGCTGGTGAGAGAATTCTTGTTCTTGCTGCAACCAACAGACCTTTTGACCTTGATGAAGCCATTATCAGGCGATTTGAGCGCAGGTAAAATTTCATATGTTCTTGTTTGTAAGCGTTGCCGAAATTTCAAAATGTCAGCTTCTTGTTTACTAACCAATGCTTATATAAATTAAGCAGAATCATGGTTGGTCTGCCAACTGTTGAGAACAGGGAAATGATCTTGAGAACTCTTCTGTCAAAGGAAAAGGCAGAAAATCTTGATTTCAAGGAGCTTGCATCTATCACAGAAGGATACACAGGAAGTGATCTCAAGGTTTGTTATTTCTATTTGTAACATTTCATTGTACTGATTTTATGATCGCCTAAACTAGCTGAGTACTTGACAATTGAATTCTTGGCAACAGATCTTATGTATGACAGCAGCATATAGACCTGTTAGGGAATTGATACAGAAGGAAAGGATGAAGGATATGGTAACTACATGAACTCTTCATCCATATAAATGGCATTTATATTTCCTACTCGCCCCATCATCTGAATTTCTGCTCTTACTAACCTTATATAGGAAAGGAAGAAAAGAGAGGCAGCAGGGAAGAGCTCTGAAGATGCTTCAGACACAAAAGAAGGCGGCAAAGAAGAAGGCGGCAAAGAAGAAAGCAAAGAGGAGAAAGTAACTGAATTGAGACCTCTAAACATGGACGATTTGAGGAAAGCTAAGAATCAGGTAACGTAATCTTAACTCCCCTGGCACCCAAATGCCATGGACTTCTTTGAACACAGCATACTTAAACTGATACAAATGCAATGCAGGTTGCTGCAAGTTTTGCTTCTGAAGGAGCAGTAATGAACGAGCTAAAGCAGTGGAACGAGCTATATGGTGAAGGAGGTTCCAGGAAGAAGCAGCAGCTAACTTACTTCCTTTAGATGGAAGGAAGGAGGGAAGTTCTCAAGTCTCCAGGCTGACATTCAAGGACAGTGGCATTGCCATACACAGAAATGCTGGCAGGCAAACACTCTGTGGGTGCACAGCAATGTCTGAAATTGTTCCTGGAGTTAGGAAATTATCCTTTTTAAGTACTATTAGGGGAGAGTTCTGTGTCTTGATTGGGAATATTGTTTGTGAATGTATTATGGTTATTGGGAATGCATGAAACTTAATATTGGATTGTTTTGATGATGTTCTTATCAACAGTATTTGTAAATTAGTATTATGCAAACTTGGTATTTCTATTCCAGAATTTGCGCTTCCAGGGGTGGATGCATATGAATGAATTCTAGTGAATAATTATTTTCCTTTAACTCATTTAATATATACATATATAATTTAAGAGGTTAATATAAAAATTTTATTACAGAAAAGAGAATAGATGAAAGAATACAATACAAAAAAGGAAAAATAAAAAATTTACCTTTTTCAAAGCCCTAATTATGAAATCCCTTCTTCCCCACTTCTCACCTCTCGTAATGCCTCGTGTTATTCTTATAGAAAGAAAGCTGCTTTCATGTCTTCTCAATCTGAAATGGTTGAGGAAAGGAAAGATTCCTTTCATTTTAGACTTATTCTAAGAACAAATCCACTGCAACACGGCAGAATATTAATAAAGGTAAGAAATAAGGGAGAACAGAAATAAATAAAAAAGTTATACTGTAAGTCATCTAACAAGTATGTTATCCTATGATAACAAAATAAATTTTTTACTGATTTCAGATTCGGAAATGTACCTCCTGTCATGATTAATTTCTGTGATTCGGAAACAAGTTGCTGTAATTCTTCGTCAAGAAGATCATTCTCATCAATATTGAAATTCAGTACTTTCAACATGCGTACTAAAACTTTTGATGGGATGAGTTCTGAATTTAGTGAATTTTTGAGATCAGTTTTCTGTATTTTTGAATGCTTGTATGTGCATGTGTTTCCATCAAACACAAAGTTAGCCTTTTATACTAATTGTCAAAAGATAATTACGCCCTTATAAAGTGTTAGACCATTTTACCCTTATAAGAATATTAAAATTACAATTCTAACATATACTTCATAAATAAAGGTGAGAAATGAGAGAGAAAAGAAATAAAAATATTTAAAATATAAAATAATATTTAAAAATTAATAAATTTTATTAACTTTTTAAAATTTTTAATATCAACTTAGTATTATTTTATATTAAATTTTTTAATATTAATATTATTTATTTTTTCAAAAATGAAAAAGAAATTGATATTTGACTTCTGAAATATTTTTGGGTCATACTCCACCATTTAAGGAATAATTGTTTTCGCTGCTGAAAAAATATAAAGATTTCATACATTCAAATTAGAATTCGATATTTTTAATTTTTTCGTACTCCCAATTTTGATAATAATTTTTAGGCCAAAGAACTTGTTCCCATCCATAGTTTGGTCCCAGGACAATGCCCGCCCCCTAACATTTAAAAATCCAAACACCCAACCTTCATCCATTGTCCATCAAATTTCATTAACCCAGTTTGTAAAATGATTCAAATACCCTTGTTAAAAAATAAAAATTTATAATATTATATTTAAATTTATATATATTAAAAATTTTAAAAAAATATTTAAAATTTTTTTTAAAATTTTAGAAAATTTTAAATTTAAAAAAACAGTCCAACTATCTCTGTCATGCTGGTAGCGGTGGCCCGTCGCAAATAAACTCAAGTGGTCGTTCCAGCCACCTGGTTCTAAGGGAGGCCAGATCTAGCCTCCTGATTCGATAAAGTCTCCTCTTGTTTTGATGGAGGCAGTCAGATCTGGCCACCTCCGTTAGAAAATTTGGTCGAAAACGACTGTTGGGGCCAAAGCCGACTAGTTCCAACTGTTTTCAACTACTTTTTTTGGCAGAGATAGTCAAATTTGACCGCCTCTTTCAAAATAAGAGGTGGCCAAATCCGACTACCTGGGTTTATTTGCGACGGGCCATCGTTGCCAGCACGATGGTGATGGTTGGCTTTTTTAAATTAAATATTTTTAGAAAATTTAAAAAAAAATTAAATATTCTTTAATATATAATTATATTTATATAAAATTTATTTTATTATTTTATAAATTTTAATTCTAAAATAATTAAATTATCTTTTAACTGTTACTGTTGATAGTTAGTTTTAACTGTTGACTAGGTCAAAGGTGGGATTTCAGGTTTTTCAAACTTGGGAGGTGGGATTGTTTTGGGACCAAACTATGGGTGGGAACAAGTGCTTTTGCCTAATTTTTACGGGAAACTTTGTATTTTATGCCTTTGATTCAGTGCTTCTTGTTGAAAACCCACGTTGCTCAAATCTTTTGAAACCTAAATGTCAAATCCATTAGAGAAATACCAGAAGCTAGGCCTGAAAGGAGCACTGTCGAGAATTTATCGATACCCGAAAGCCTGTAAAGAGTTGAGTTTTATTCTTAGAGGAGCTTACAACAAACTTCCCAAGAATGTCCAAGCCCTCATCTTTCAGGATACTCTCACCGCCTTTCGCGTCCTTCCCCAGTATGTAAATTTCTTCTCTTCAAATTTTCTTATATAATTCTCGCTTTTTGATTTGAGCCTGTATTTCCGGTTTATCAATTTGATTTGCCCGGATCCTGATTCTGATGGGTTCACGTCAAAATGTCAAGTTTTTTTAGGCTTTTACAAGGTGACCAAATTCAAATTGATGATATCTGTAAAAGGGTTTTTTTTTTTTTTTTTCTTTCATTAACAATATAATTTTCAGTTGTCTCTGAAGTAAATGGGTGAAAAGGTTTTTGCAGAAAGGAGTCTATGGATAAAATTCACTTGTAATTATTACTAATGGTTTTTTCTTTTTGTGGCTTTGTATTACAATTGCTCATCTGAAATATGGCTCACACTTTTATTCATGTCTAGAGGTTGAATTGAATGAACTGTTTATTAAAACTTTGTAGATGAACTCTAGGTCTTCCTGATTATAAAATGATGCCTAGATATGAGTTCTGATATCTTTTCTATTCATGTAGCCTAGGCGTACTAATTTAAGACTAAAAGCATTGTTGGGTTGAGTGGAAAGATTACTCCTTTCTCTCATAGAGAAAACGCTATTGTTTTCACCTGCCGTTTATTTTCTTATATGAGTTAAACTTTTCAAAAACCATTTCTTTACACCTCATGAGGAATATTTCCTTCATTTATAATGAGTATTTTAAGATTAGGATGCAGACAAGTAGTGCTGTTTCCGCGGCTCATCTCCTCTTTCAGAGTGCAGAGGCTTCATTACCAAAGCAGAAAAAGAACTTAGCTATTAGAGAATTTAAACATGCCAAAGTTGCTCATAAGAGGCACAGTAAATCATGCCAAAATGAAAAAGGTAATTTGAGTTCATGAATTTCAAGTTGTTTAAGCTGAACATAGTTCTATGTTGGTAGGTGGAGGAAGTCAATGTATGGTTATATTTAATTTATTTTTTTAAATCAACTCACAGGCACTGTCCAACTGCCGCAAGATGTTCTCATTCACATCTTCAGTTTCCTGGATATGCCATCTTTAGTTTCTGTTGGGCTTGTCAGCTGGTAATTTGTCTTTATTTTATATAGAGAATATTTGTTGGGCCATTTGCTCTCGACTAGTTAGCTGCTTCCTTGAAAGTTGTAGCTTACAAGCAAGTAGAGAGTTTTCTTTAGTATTCCCCTGGATTGTTTTCCCATGATTTTATACTTCTGATCACTCCATGTGAAGGTCATGGAATTTTGCAGCAAGTGATAGCCATCTGTGGCAGTCGCAATACACTGTATTCTTTGGTAATTCTATGAATTCTTCAAAGACGAATGTGCAGCAGAGTAATAAAGTGGTCAAAGATAAAAAGCATGCACTTCTTCAGGGGGATGAGGCTTCCCAAAACTGTGTTGATTGGAGAGAAGTTTTTAAAAGAGCATTTATTGGTATGCTGATCCATCTTGCTAGAAATAAATATTGACTCAATCAGTTATAGCAAGATATAATGCTTTCGTGTGTAATAATGAGCTTGCTATATGCTGCAAGTACAGGTTTTATAGAACCTTTTATATTACATAATTAATACATATACCAACACACATTCTTGTGTTCTGTCACTGCCTAATTTAACTTACAAAGCACCTCTCCTTACCACTCTCTCTCTCTCTGCTTATCAGGTAATTCTTCAAAGAAATTAACATCAGATAGGGGCTTATGTGGGCACTGCAATGCAGTAGTTTGGCTGAATAACTTGAAATGTTCTAACGTACACTGTGGGCTAAAACCCCAAAAGCAGATCAAGCATATATCACCTTCCCAGGTATATATTGCATGAAGATTTGCTCTATAAAAGAATGTGGATGCCTCCCTCAGTTCTCACTTCAATACTTTAGATGATTTGCTTATTCCACTTTTATAGTCATTGGAATATGGAAGGATAGAAAGTCCATATACAATCTTGTATTGTTGTTTCTTCTTTGCCACTTTGTGCAACATTTCAGTTTTTATTGAACTTATATTTTTCCATGCATTTGTCAATTTAGGTTGTTGAGTATCTACTGGAAGATCGCTCATCTATGATATCTTCTTCAGATAGTGACAGTGAATCAGATGGAGAATCCATTTCCAGGCTATGGGCATATCCTAAGCACTTGCAGGTGTGATAAGCCTGTTGTTTAGAGGTACATTTTTGAAGTTCCCTTGGTGGGATTCTTCATTCAAACACTAGTGTCTCAATGATTACTTTGAAAAGAAGTGTCAAATGGAGACAGATCCCTTGATTTTAATAGTGTCATTGAGTCTTTATATGAAACTGTAAATTTTGCAATACATAGAAGAATGTCTTAATCCCTGTGAAAAAAAAAAAAAAAAACTTTTAATTGTTGAATTGGTAAAAAAACACATTATAGTTTATTATTTCATTTTCTTTCTTTCTTTCTTTCTTTTTTTTTTTTCCCAGTATTGACCAAGACTCTAAGATTGGATGTACCAAGTTTAAACTTTTCAAATCTCTTATCAGTTGATGATGATATATACTGCCCCTGTATTGTGTTGAATTTATGTTGTTGAACATGAGATCCATGAGGACCATGACATGATAAGAATGAATAAGCAAATTGAGGTAGCACACAAAGAACATATAAAATATTTGGATTCAACCTACTAACAATCAATATCAATGAACGATTCAAAAGAATAATCAATAAACGATTAAAAAGAAAATTAATTAAAAAAATATAGTTTTTTAGAAGAGTTTGAGTCTAACAATTTGAAATAACGAAATTTACTATTGTATTTCGAAGGGGATGAGTCAAAGCTTTTTTTTTATTACACTAGATTTTAAGTTTTTCTAACAATAAAAGATTTGAATTTCCTTGAAAAAAAAATCAAGATACTGGAGTCTTAATTTAGAAAAATGAATTTAACCATAATGTAATGAAGTGGCCTGTGGACAGGTCACAGCCATCACAACCTTCCTCGCTTTCAAATTTTTTCCAAACCTAAGGCTCGTGACCGCACCTTAGGTTCGGATCATCAGGCATATATATATGGCCGAGATTTCTTCGTCGAGTTATACCCAAAACGTCACGCTCAAGCTGAGACGTGTTTCTCGTTCACGCTTCCCCTAGATTCTAGCCGATTTGATTGGTACTGTGTGGGCGGAGATCCATGGCGGAGCACGAATCTCTTCTGGACAAGATCGTGGATAAGATCCATGATTCCTCCTCCTCATCAGATTCCGATGACGACAAGCCCTCGGCAGTCGAAGCCGCTACCACCAAGATTTTCAGGCTCTTCGGCAGAGAGAAACCTGTTCACAAGGTTCTCGGCGGTGGAAAACGTACTCACTTAAACACTTGGCCTCTCTTTGTTTCAATATATGTGTTTGTCTCTCTTTTTCAATATGATGGATCTGTGCGAAGTAATTAGTTCTTTTTTATTGAAACCGAGTCGGGAGCTAGATTTTAACGATTAGATGATAAAGCTACGAGTTTTAGGACTTTATGACTTAGATTTAGTACTATTATTTTTGTGTTGCAATTAGGGCTTGTGGATTTTTGTGCATTGAAGGCTTCAGATTTCATCGTTGCAGGGAGTCTAGATTCAATTGCGCAGGAGACATAATCTCATTGTGTGGCTTCATTCATAATAACAAAAGTGGCCTTTTGTTTTTCCAAATGGGAAGATTGAAGTGTTTTAGCTGATTTATTTGGCAATGCTGCTTCATATATTGTTCCCAGTAGGTCTTACTTAGCAGACATGTTGTCTTAGTTAGGAAGGAGAAAGCATTAGAAATTAAAAACTTTGACTCGATTGTATTTTACAATTTGACCATAGATGACTAGTGCAGAGCTTTTTTTAGCATGATTATTTTGAGTTAGCCATCTTAGAGATTGAAGATGGATAAATTAACCTTTTTTTACTTATTTCTCTTACCTACATTCTCCAGTTTCCAGTTGGGGTCTCAAGTGTATGGATGAAATTGTCTTCTATCATCAATTTTCAATCAATATGGTATCCTAGTAATGTTCATTTTAAAAAGAATAATAAGCATATATCAATTGTTTGAAATGCGGGGTTTTCAGTTTGTTAGATTATGATGCAATGTTGCTTCTTAGGAGTAGTTTGAAAAAGACTTTCTTTAAAAATGACCTCTTGTCCATTTGTTCATTCCAAAATCCAACTAGGGACAAGGTTATGCTGAATGCTATGTCTACTCTCAAACGCACCCATGGAATTGTACAAACTGTATTTTTTTCATCTATTTTCATTCTCATTTTTTCAAGCTATTGTCACAGCTGCTGATATTCTCCTATGGAGAAACAAGAAAATCTCTGTAGGTGTGCTTGGTGGGGCCACTGCTTTGTGGATTCTCTTTGAATTACTTGAATACTACTTACTTACGCTGGTCTGCCATGTATTGATACTGGCTGTTGCTGTCCTTTTCTTGGTGTCCAATGCATCCAAATTTATCAACAAGTAAGGTGTTGGGAAATTGCCCCATCATTAAATGACTTTTTAATTTTATTAGGCCCTGAATTTACTCCTTTCTTTGAAATAGGTCACCTCCTCGGATTCCTGATTATAAAATCCCTGAAAAACATGTCTTGGAAATTGCTTCTGCTCTGACGTATGAAATTAACCGAGGCTTGGCTATTCTGGGAGATATTGCATCTGGGAGAGATCTGAAGAAATTTCTTGGTGTATGTTGCTTTTACAGCTCTATTATTTTAGACATTAACTTTATGGTTGGGCCTATGGATGCCAATGCTTGTATTTGTTTCTTCCTTGAGTTCACATAAAGGACCACTGGCAAGAAAAGCGTACTTAGCAACTTTACTATTTAATTACATAGGCCGCCATACCTATATAATAAATTAATAACTGCTGTATTGTTTTATTATGAAATTGACATGTTTTTTTCTTTTTTTCCGGTAATTAGGTCATTGCTGGCTTGTGGGTTCTGTCAATCGTGGGTAGTTGGTGCAACTTCCTGACCTTGTTCTACATATGTAAGTGATGCATTTATTATTTTGCCCTTGTTCTCCCCTCTCTTAACATGGAGTATGCATTTCTTGGCCTAGTCTTTGGATTTTGAATTTGATTTGTCTGGAAACAGCCTTTGTTCTGCTCCACACCGTGCCGGTTATCTATGAGAAATACGAAGACCGTATTGATCCGTTTGCTGAGAAGGCACTGATTGAGATCAAAAGGAAATATGCCATCTTCGATGAAAAGGTTTTGAGCCAAGTTTTGAGTAAAATTCCCAAAGGTGCATTGAAGGGCAAGAAGAAGGAATAGACAGGGTGAGTGAATTTAAGGTTTTTGGGATTTGACAAATGTGGTGTTGTATACTTAGTAGTTCTTCATCCTTTAGAATCTTGGGTTTTAAAGTAGTGATTGAGTGAACACAATTTAAACTAAATAATTATATTTAAGTTTAGTGTTGTCCTTTGTTCTATTTAAGGAGTTGTCTTCATCTTTTATTATGGGTTAAATAATAAAAATATTTTAATAATAATATATTATTAACAAAGTGATGTAATAAATAATATTAAAATAATTTTAATTTTCTTATAATTTTATCTTTTACTTATTAACAAAGTTTTCATATTTAATTAAAATAACAAATAACTATAAATTTCTATTATGATTATTTAACTCTTATTTAAATAATAAGTAAGACAAAAAAATGATTTTATCATAAATTAAGACTACTTTTCCATCACTTATATCATTCGCCGATCAAATTGTTATCACTAAAAAAGGTTGTGCCATATAGACCTTCTAGCAGTTTCCCCAAATGTCGTCAAGCGACACACTTTGTCACCACATGCTCCACTCAATTGTTGTCAAGCTCTTCAGTCAACCTCACCTTTAGATTTATTGTAATTTTTTCTTGTCATATCTTCTTTAGTCCTTCACTTTTCATTTAATATAGTTTTCATATATCTCCCCATAACATGTTTAAAGATATGTAAGTAAAAACATGTATGAAATTGTTTTTTATTATTAACTAAATATAATAATTATTTGTATACATTAATTTAATCAAACTAAACACCCTCTTTTTTATTTTGTGTGTGTATGTGTGTGTATATATATATATATATATATATATTATGCTTAAATAAAATAATTATTTATACTTATAATAAAACTATGAACACTTATAATAAGTGTTAATTAAAGATAAATTGATAAACAATTATATAATAATATATCACTATTGATATATAAAGTATGACTAATTAAAAATACATATGATATTGGGCAGACTATTAGTGTTAACGGATTTGATCCAATACATGGAAAGCTTGATTAGGACTTGGAGAAGAAGGCTCTTAGCCTATAATCTCTTCAGTGTTTTCGGGCCCAAAACATGACAACTTACTAACCCCTTACTGGGCTTAAATTTGAAGTTTTAGACATTTTTCTCATAATAAAACATCACATTCTTTGTTTTTTTTTCCTTTTTCTAAAGGCTGGACAAGCATGCAACAAGTCAACAAGAACTAAAGCTTAAAGCTAAGGTTCTTTACCAAAGCAAAGGTTGGGATGCACAGTGATTGTTTTGTGGATTAACCAAAGGCAAACACTGTATGGCATGTTAACATTATCAATTTCTTTCCTTCCAAACATAAAGACCCCACCCAGCCCTTTACAAAAATTCTTTTGAGGAATTAATTGACCACCATACATGTAGCTGACAATTACAAGCAGCAGCCTTTCTATAATATCTAATTTGAAAGTCTAAATAGTTGGCTGGCTGTTCTATTGGAAGCAAAATCAAAATTTTATACTTATCTAACTACAACAGCTTGGTTTGGTCTTACTGTGTGTTGATTTATCAAGTCACCTAAAGACATACATGAGGCATTGTCTAATTTAACTTTTGTTAGGTTCATGGTTTTGCTTTTGAAATGTGTCTCATGAGAGATATAGAGATAATAAGTTTATATTAACAAAAAGACACTTATTTCTTATTTGATGTGAGATTTATTGCATTAACATAACTTTTTAATTGAAAGGTTTGAAGAGAACAATTAGAGTTATTCATATTAACGGTTTATTTGTTGATATTTTATCAATCAGCTCATAATAGGTCATTTAAATGTTATCAGGTATTATTCATTTTAAACTTTATTGATACTATAATTTTGTTTTTAAAATAAGTATCATAAGAGAGGGGAAAACAATAAATTTAACTTAACCTAATACCCTTAACTTATGTTCGATATAAGATTTTTAATATCAACATAGACTTTTTAGTCAAAAGGTTTGGATAAAATATCTTGAACGATTTCCATAAATTGACATCGTTTTCATGTTGTCTTGATCCTCATATAATAACCATTTAAGTTAGAATTGTATTATCATCTTTAAATTTTATTTGTCTAACTATTTTGTCATTAAAAATATCTCAATGAAATTGCATTGATTTCAATTCCTTATGATAAGAATAAAAAATAGTTGTGATTTATGGAAGATATTATGGGTTTTTTGCAAAAATGAATGTAGATTCTTCATTATAATTGAAAGAATTCGATGTGAAAAGAGAAATTATGTCGGTAATATAATCTTTATATTTATGTGATTAGAATAATCAGCTGAAGCTTTTCTTTCTTTTCATATAAATGTCCTTCAGAATCATATTTAAAAATTAAAAAAAAGTCAGCTTGGGATGGACAGACAGGAGGCCCATAATTTGTTTAGACATGCATGCCATAAACAAGAGAAAAATATAAATTTTTATGCAATGTGTGTGTGTATATATATATATATATATATAAATAACATTCAGACCATAGTTGGAATATTTACCTTTATGTTGTCGCACTTAGTTTAAATATGTTTGACATTTGTTTCATTGATTTTACAAGTTCTTCTGTTTTCTCTCGGATGATTCTTTGTATTTATGCGAAAAAAATACATTCAAATTAAGATATTAAAAAAAAATCTAATTTAAATATGATTCTAATAATCTATATCTATTCTAATTAGAATACACAAAAATTTATGTATAATATAGAAAGTATTTCCATCCGAAAGGCAAACATAATTTTTCATTGTTGTCACAAATGAGAAATAAAAGATTTTGAATAAATTCCTTGATAAGCAAAGGCATTCTCATTGCTTCGAATGGAAGGTCAAAATGCTTAGTTATTTCTTCAAATAGACATCTTACAAACTCGAGAATTTTGTATAATATACATATAGCTATATCAATAACTTTTTTTTTTTGCTTTTTCCCCTTTTAATAATTTTTCCAAATAAAGCCATTTGCATAATGTCCAACTTTTACAAGAAGGAATTCTTTTTTAAGCTATTATTTAAATTTTATTTGAAAAAAAAAAGAAATTGTGAGCACTTTGAACAAAAACTAAAAGGTTATTCCCTTGCAAAAGAAATGCAGTGTCACAAGTTGGTCAAAAGGAAGGTGACCTAAAGAAAAGAAACCATGTCTTTACATATTACCCATATCATGCAATAATGTTCCTTCACCCAAAAAAAGCACATTTAAGGACTCTCAAGTCTCATCTAGATGAATAAAGGACATATTTCATAGTCTTTTTTCAACTTTAATTCTATATATATTTATTTATGTATTTACAATCCAATACTTCAAAGGAATAATTCTATAACTTTAAGCTTTATAATTAGCCCTCACATTCAAATTAACATGACTTCTTATTATTATTATGCCAAATGATTATCCCCACCCAATATTTGATGGAAGAATCATTTTTTACCCTTTAAGTTATAAAAAACTAAATCTTTAATTGCCGTCCAATTTCGTTTGTAAATTTGATTTGGTTAATGATTGTTATGCCCTTTTGTTAGGATTACAAAATTTTCATTGACATGTAATATAAAATATTAAATTACTCATATATCCTTTCTAGTGTAAAATTTATATCACTTGAGTCTCTAAAAAAATATCAAAACTCTATCAAATTTAAAATATTACATTTTATTCAGTTTTTTGGAGAGTTAATTGTCATTTTTAAACTTTTCAGGAGTATATTAAAATTTCATACTACTCTTAAACTTATTTGAATTTTGAGAACCTCTAAAAAATTTTATTAATGCTCATAAAATTTTTTAAAATTACAATTTAACTCCAAACATACGTCATTTTAAAAGAAAAATAGAAAATAAAAGAAAACATAGAAAAATCAATGCAAAATTACTTTTTTACTCATTTAATAAAATTTACTAACAAAAATAAACAATAAGTGAGAATTTAACTTTTTAAAACTTAAATAGAAAATTTTGTTATTTCAACAAACCCCGGGCGGGAATTTCTCTGTTGGCCTTCTTATTATTGTTGTTGTTGTTAGTATCAATCTAAAGAATATGGCTGGATTTGAGTTTTGACTCACGTTGAGGGACAAGAACAGTCCATTGGTTTTAGGTTTATTAAGTTTATAAACTTGTAAATTTTAATTCAAATTAATTAAAACGATATTATTTTAACCAATAATCATAAAAAAAAAATGACATTATTTTAGTGATATACTTTAAAAACTCGTTAAAAAGTTTGTTAAGAAATTTGATTCAGATTATTAAGCCTCAAGCTCCAATTCGTATCCACCAAATTCATCGAGCTTAATTCTTTATTAACTCGAATTTAATTTAATTCGAAGCGAGCCCAAATAAGGAATGTGGATAAACAACTTTCCCAATGGAAAAACAGGGACCATTTTGAAAAGTGTAAAAAAAGAAAAGGGAAAATATCAAAACACACCCATCTTTTTTCATCTTTCTTTACAAGTCAAACCTTTTTATGGAGCATGAGGCGAGGCAAGGCAAGGCAAATCCTTCTTTGCCTAGTTTAGCAGAATTTTTTATTATTATTATTTGAAGGCCTCTGTCACCAAAAGTTAAAGTTTTTTTTTTTTTAAAATTTATGACAGAAATTTCCTTACAATCGTTTGACTGAATATATTTTTCAATTTATTTTATAATTTTAATATATTTTAAAAAATAATTAATCAATTTTTAAAATTTTAATTATTTTAAATCAATAAATTCTGAATAAAATAAATATTACAAGTATATTTATTTTGTGGGATAAAATTATAAATATGACCCTGGACTGCCTAAAAAGAAGAAAGTTAAAGTTTCTCTTGGATATTCTAAGTGTTGTTATTTTAACCACGCTCTTACGTTTCCTCTTCTTTTCTTTTTGGCCTTTTTCTCTTTTATTTTTTACTTTTCTTTTTCTTTTTTCATTTTTTAACCTCTTTTTGGAAGTTTCCCATCACCCTCCTCTCATTTCCTTTCTACCCAAAAAATATTTATTAAAAATTGTCTTACTTTCTTGTGTCCCACGCGCTTGACTGCCTATTCTTTGCCTTACTTCACAATTTCTATTGCAATAAAATTTTAAT
Organism: Anacardium occidentale; assembly: GCA_026122585.1. Taxonomy (NCBI): domain Eukaryota; kingdom Viridiplantae; phylum Streptophyta; class Magnoliopsida; order Sapindales; family Anacardiaceae; genus Anacardium; species Anacardium occidentale. Next base: position 323,744 of record JAJEJH010000139.1, read on the forward strand.
CTTGGGCTTTACATCTATCCATTCGAATATTAAATTTTTTGTTCCGGTTTGATTCATTGAAAATTTTCGAACTTTAGACCTATTTCGAATATATCTTAGTAAATTGAAAACCTTATAAAAACAAATTACAATTCTTTATAAGTTTGAAAACTTGATAAATATATTTTTGTTCATAATAAAATTTTAAACTCTATCAAACTCGAGACCCATGTTTTATTTGACTTGAAATTAAATTTATCAAACCGAATAATTGGGTTTCGACCTTATTTAACCCCGTTGATATACCTGCCTTGCCCTTGGTATTATGTTTAACTATAACCCACTTGGTAATTTTCAAAGGTTATCTCAAAGACTAGAGAGTTAGCACAAACTTTGTTAAAACAAAGGGGATGATTTGGGAAATTGAGGAGCATAAAACAGCTTGATGGAAACAACGAAGAAAGATGGAATTGGAAGATAAAGAGCGGAAGGGAGGGAGATTTGGAAGAGCAAAAGAGGAAAGTAAAGCAGCGAGAAGAAGCTGCGCGTGGGTCTAATAAAAGTTTTGACTGTTGAGAAGACAATTCTGGTCTGATACGAGCTGAGCTACTCTGCCATGGTAAAAATTTTACCTGCAGTCGTAGTAGTCTTCTGCGCGCACACAGACGGAGCTCTTCAACTTTATAGGCTGAAAAACTCTACACTCTTCTCGGTGCCCAATTGCCAAAGTTTGGGTAGTCACGTGCTCTCTCTGTGACCCCGGAGAAACCCCGATCTCCTTAGAATACAAACAAACAAATACTATACAATTCTACGCAGTAAAAAGCTTACCTCATTCTCTGTAAACGCTCTATTCCCACCCATAGTTTGAGCCTAGTCATTTTCACCTCCCAAGTTTATAAAATCCAAAATTTCATCCTTTAGTCAAATTTCATCTAACTTTCTTAATATTTTTAATAAAATAACTAAAATACCATTTTAGAAAATAAAAATTTATAATAAAACTATAAGATATTATTTAAATATAAAAATTTTAAAAAATATTTAAATTTAAAAAAAATTAAAAGCAGCCACCATTGATAGATTTCAGTCACCTAGTTTTAAGGGAGGTCTATAACCTCTTCGTTTGGTAAAGACGATTAATGGGACCAAGATCGACTATTTCAGATTGTTTTCAATTGTTTTTTTCTAATGAAGACAACTTTCACTAGAAAAAAACAATCAGAAATAATAAAAATAGAAGTAGCTAGATTTAGTCATCTCTGTTATAAATTATGGATAAAAATGTCAAATTTGACCTTTCTTAGAACTTGATAGTCGAAAACAGTTATCTGATTTTATTATCGATGACTACCACTATTGATACCGATGACGGTGGTTGTTTTTAATTTTTTATATATTTTAAAAATTTTTAATATTTAAATAATATTTTATATTTATATATATTTTATTTTATTATGTTTACAATTTTAATCTTAAAATAATAAAAAATACTATTTAATTATCAAAAATATAATAGTTAATAGTTAGATTTAACCATTGATTTTGATTAGTGGGTAAAATTTTAGATTTTACAAATATGAACGATTGAACTTTGACTTCGGATCAAACTATGGGTGGTCACAAATCTTTTGGCGTTTATATAAGTGTAAGGACCAAATCACACTAAACCTATCTCTCTTTTATGGGTTTTTTTCCTCTCTCTCTTTAAGCCCCTGCTCTGCTCTGCTCTGCTCTATCACTATGGAAGCTCTCAGCTTTATAAAGTTCTGGAGACCCCCGACCTCGTCAACTGTAAGCAGTTCCCAGAAGGAATCTCAAACGTTAAGTTCTAGTGGTAATGGTGATGGTGTTGAGGTTTCTAATGCTGTTGTGGATTCGGATTGTGAAGTGGTTGATGAAGGGGATGACTCTTTCTTTGAGTTAGAGTTTACTTTATCTGATTTTGACAAGAGAAACAACTGTAATGGCGACCACAGTAATACTTTCCAAGCCAAAGGTGAAGAACAAGTCCAGTACTCTGCCGGCCATAATGGAGAATTAAAGATTTCATCTTCAAGTGATGTCTTGTCAAAAAGAAAGATCCTTCCTATAGAGCCAACTTCTTCATGTAAGCCTCAGTCTCCAATCGCATTGTTGAAATCAGCTCCAAAGCTTCGTGTTTCCATCTTCAAGAAATCGAAATCAATGGCGGCAACGGTTAGAACGGAGAAAACAGACACCACATCCACCTCTTCCAAGCACGAGAAGCGAGAAACGAATAAGCTTTTTACTGTTAAATTCAAAGTCGAAGAAATTTCGAAGCTTTCAATGTTTACTAGAGCATGCAGTTTGAGAAAACCAAGAATTACAACAGAAGATTCATCGTCTTCATCTTCGTCAAAAAGACTCTCCAAAGATGTGATACAAAAATACTTGAAGCTTATCAAGCCGTTATATGTCAAAGTCTCAAAAACGAAGAACGAGAAGATGAGATTTTCTGGGCAGTTATCAGAGGCTTCCCCGACATCATCTCCGGCGACGCTGCCGGTGCATTTTCCGATGAAGGAGAGAAATACTTCAGGAGGGTTCCGTGTTATGAATAGGCATCTGGGCAAGAGCAAATCAGCTTCAGCAACGGTTTCGTCGCCGGCCAGAAGAGACGACTCTCTGTTGCTTCAACATGATGGGATTCAAAGCGCCATTCTTCACTGCAAAAAGTCTTTCAACTCATCTAGAGGTATGAATTTTCTTAATGAGTAAACATTATTAATTAATCAAGATGAAAATCTAATTTTATTTTTACATGGTTTCAGATTCTTCTTCATTTTCAAGATCTACAAGTAGCAGTTCTTCACAGAGAACTTTGAGTTGCTTATCATCAAAAGGTGAAAACCACTGAAATATTATTATAGTTTATTTAGATTTTTTACTATTGATTTCACCTTAATGATGTACTGATATGTCATTTTTTAATATTCAGATGCTTCTCTGTTTCCAAGATTTAGCAGTGCTTCATCCTGTGAAGAAATCATATCAGCTAGAAGATCAAACGATGAAGGAATCTAAGTGGGAAAAAAAACTCTGTCCAATCCACACATAACAAAAGAAAGAAAAGAAATTTGTTGCACAGGAGAATATGATTCTATTTTTATTTTTAATATTTAGTTTGGAGAAATGTGTCATGTAAGGGTTCCTGGTGGTGGTGGCATTTAAGGAGCGGTCTGTATGAATATGATGACTATGACTAGTGAGATGAAGAGAGAATGGGGTGCTGTTGTTGCGTGTATAGTGATGGGTCATTATGAAAAATTTGAAACCAAATCTTTATTTGGATCTTCTGTTCATCTTTGTGGTCTTCGTTTTCTGCAAATTCAGCATGAGCGTATGATGGTATCTTTGAAAGTTTCGAGCTTCAACAACCAATTCCCCCATCAAAGCTGTTCTGATTCTGAAATAATTGACATGACTTAACACTACAACCTCCTCCATTACTTCTCCATTCTCTCTCTTCCATCTCCATTTTCTTGGTATTTCAACTTTACAAGACAAATATTTTGGTGAGCCAAATGGGTTTCAAAACAAGAACCAACTAATTAAACCATATGGGCCATTTTATAATGCCTTTCTTCTGGTACATGTTTCTTTGTCTGGGAAATTCGATAGTTCACCAAACTTAAAATTTTTACCATGGAGGATTGAACTTGAATGTTACTTGAAATAACATTAATCTCAGAAGAAGATAGGTTTGGGTTGAATTTTATTGGAGGTTGAGCCGTTGAATTGAAGTCTCAGTAACCATAGAAGAAGAAAAAAAAAAGTTTGACTAAAAGATAAAGCTAATGAGAGGGGGGGCATTAGGCTAGAAAAAAACTGTGAAAGTAGAGCCAAAGGGTTCTTTTAAACTTAAAAAATGAATAAATAAAATTTGGAATGGACATATGAATATGATGATCTCTCTCAGTAAAATCATTCTGGCAACATTCTGTTTTTGAAAAGTACTTTTCAACTGTGAGAAAAGCATTGTATTAGCTCTTGTTTAAAGTCTAATTTTCCATTCAAAAGTGGAAAAAAAGCAGCACATTCATGGTAGTCATACTAATACACTTGCAGAAGCTGATGCCCCCGTTACCATTTTTCTGCTTTGAATATTCAACTTGCCTCTTGGTTCCTGCCTGGAAACTCCTATAAAATCTCTTTTTATTACAATTTTTTTATTCCAAACTCTTGAAAATTAAGAATAACCAATTTGAGAATAAACATGAAAGTGATTGAAGATGTAGTTGTTTTTTTCATTTGGAATCTTGTACCTTAACAAAGATGAACATATTTTCTAGTATTTATGATTTAGACAAAATAGGCATTCATAAATGCAAGCTGTTGGGGAAGAGAGAGGTGAGACAAAAATGACATGAAACATCATAAATTCTGAAACTGGAAAATTTGAAGTTCAAAATTCAGAGGAAACAAAAGAAAACCACTCATAAATGTGTTTGAAGATTCAAACCAAAAATTAATTGGCAAGGCTGCATTATATGGACAAAAAATAATGCCAAAATAAATGGCCACACCACAAAACATTATGACCCCTCTCATCCCAAATATCAGAGCAAAATGATATGGGCTTATGTTCTTCTTGTCCATTGTATTGAGATAGATTCAGATCTAGTAGAAGTTGACTCTTGCCAGAAGAACCCATTTTTCCCTTTTTCTTTATATCAACTATTTCACAAGAATATTATCCTAGTTCATTGCATCAAGAGGCAGGCTGACACAAAGAAGGTGGTGAGAGCTACAAGTGTCAAGTTTATGGGATGGGGAAGAAATAAATGCAATGTACAGTTAGGAGACAAAATAAGAACAAAGACTAGGCACCATGTTTTAATTTGAGGACCTCAAGTTTTAGTGTCTTAATTAGAAGTTAGTTAGAAGATAGACTAGAATTATGTGGGGTAATATTCCAGCAATGGCTTGGTTATTGGAGGAAAATGTGTGGGAAGATTGAAGATATTGGGTGAGTTCAGTGGATCTAAGGCTAGATTTGATTGGTAATAAAAATGGTGTTGAAATCTAGATGTGCATAATGCAGTAATTATGAGAGAAGACAAAAGGCAGATGAGTTAGGTATTAAATTAAGGTAAAGATTAGCAGAAGACACAACAAAGTTTTGTGCAGTGTGCTGCTGGCTGCTTAAAGCACAAACATTTATACTAATGTTGTGCACAATAATCAACAAAGAAAGGAGAAAACAGTTTCTGCAAATAAAAGCTACAAAAACAAGATGGATGCCCTTTGCAGATGCTGCATTTTGCTGCAATCCTACACTGTTAAACTGGCCTGGTAAGGGCCCAATGCTCATGTTGGTCCTAGAGTCATGAACAAGTAAAATGGATCAAGCCCAATTAGAGAAATACAGACAGAAGAAAAAATGATTATTGGGATCCTAAAAACATTATTAGTTATAAATCATTATTTAATTTAGTTAGAATTATATATCTATCAACTAAGCTTTATATATTTACCAAAAGAAAAAAAAAAACTAAGCTTTATATATAAATGTTGTACTAAAACAACTGTAAAAGGTAGGGTAAGAAAGAGTGCCATGTAATAGACTTGTCCATAATACAAATTTCTATATTTTTTACCCAGTGTTTTTCTTACAAATTTTCCACATAAATTCTTTGTTCTTGTTTCAAGTGTTCTTGCATCCTTCTATTTGTTCTTCCTTGGGTTTCGTAACAGTATAGTACTTCACAGAAGATCCGGCCTTAATGGTAATGGTGTCAGTTTCTGAAACTTCAGGTGTTTGGTAAGAAAGAAGGCAGTAGAATCTCACAGAAAATACAGCTTGCATAAAGAGATTTAGTCTCTGAAATCATGGTCCTATCTTGGTCAATTCCAACGGTGGTCCTAGCTGTAGCTACATCTTTTGACGGCCGTGTTCTTTTCTCAAACACGATGGTGCATTATTCCAACTACAGCCCAAGTATAAAGACAAAGGTTGATATTTATGGTGGACAATGGTGGATTTAAAAAAATTCCGGCACTTTTTTTTTTTTCTCCAAGCCGACCCTTTTATAATTTTTGTCTCTGTACTCTTGCGACCTATTTATTCTCTCCATTTTTTAACCTAATCGAATGACAATTAATCTATTTCCAGGCGGAGCAGGAATTAGAGCATTACTGAAGTGGCAAATTCTGCAGAACTTGTCCACTGCCAACTGCTAGCATTTCTTGGCCTTTGAATTCATTTTTAAGGCTAAGATTTGCAGCTGGGTTCTAAGTTTTTGTCCAGAATTAGAATTAGAAGGAGAATACTCCTTGTCATACCTGAATTATAATCCTATAAAATTATTTAACTATTTTTTTTTATCTTGAATGATATGAGATATTTATATATATTTAATATATTTATCACATTTTATAAATATAAATTTTTTGATAGTATTCTGCTTTTTAGTGGATTTTAATCATTTTTCCTTACTAATCAATTTTTTTTTTTTTTTAACAAGCCACCAGCTCTCATGTGTTCTGTCAATTCTATCTTCTTTAAACGTTTGGAATTATTTTCTCCTATGTATCAAAAACTCTCTTACTGATAGAATTAGATTCGAATTAAATATATTTGAATTCATTTTTAAGTTTAATTTAAATGAGTCTAAAATAGATTATTCAAATTCGAATACAAACACAAATTCAAACTATAATTTTAAAAATCAACGAATACGAGTTCGAATACAAATTATACAAACCGAATATAAACATGAATCCGAATTTAAATTAAAATTTTTTTTAATTATTTGTATTAATTATAATTTTTAATAAAATATAAATAAAAATTATATGAATTAAACAAGAATACAAATATAAAAACAAATACAAACATAAATTTGAATCAAATCTAAACTGAGTTATATAAACCGAATACAAATCTACATTTTACTATAAAAAAATTCGATAAATACGAATACAAATATAAATCTGAACTGTACAAAATAAATTTAAATATTATATATATATATATTCGTATTCGATTTAGTTCGATTTAGTTTGAATACGAAAACTTATTAGGTAAATCAAGAGTTTAACTTTCATCACCGCTTGAACATGATTGCCCGAATAAACACTGTTTTTTAATTATTGGATCATACATCCGGAGTCCATCCCCACGACATTGCTTGCAAGATACTGATCACTAACAACTACCCCACTCGTGTGACTCCTCAATTTACAACTCATATTTTGATTTAAGGCAATTTCTTCAACCTGCCATTTTAGGCTGACGGAAGGATGTATTCATCCCCTAAGTTTCTCTCAATGATCAAACCACATCCATCAACTTTATAAAACTTAATCACCTATTTATCAAACAATTTACATATAAGTTTATCACATTTTTTGAAAAAATAATTAAAATACTCTTATCAAAAATTAAAAATTATAATAAAATATAAAATAATATTTAAATATTAAAAAATAAAATAAAAATTTTTAAATATTCAAATTAAAACTAAAAATTAGGAATAAAAAATAAAATAAAAAAGTGCAGTCTCTCTTATAATGGCATTGACGGTGCTAGCCACCTAAAAATTAGTTAAATGGCTAAAAACAATTACGTAATTCAAAAACTAATCAAATTTGGTTATCTTTGTTATAAATAGTGATTGAAAATAGTAAAAAATAGTCGGTCATATGCTTAACGGCTTTTTTTTACCACTATTAATGATATAGGCTATTAAAATTAGTTATCTCAACAAAAAAACAAGACAATTAAATCTGATCGTCATTATCAATTATAACGGTCAAATTTAGTTACTTTATGAATCAGATAGTTTTTTTAATCACCTGATTAATTTTAATCAATTGTCACTAACAATGATGACCTATTTTTTTATATTTTTTAAGAAATTTTATTGCATTTATTTTATTATTTTAATAATTTATTATATATTATTTAAGTATTCTTTTTATAAAAATACTTAAATATTTTTAAAAATTTTTATTATCAAAAAATATAAAATATTTTTAACTATTAAAATTTAATAATTAATCATTAAATTTAATGTTTAATATTTATTATATTTTAATTTTAAAAAATTAACGACAATATTTTGTCAGTTAAAAAAAAAAAAAAAAAAACTTTAAAGGTAAATACGGCGTTTAGCCTCAGTCTTAACGTTAACACGTTTAGTTAAAAGATCGGCATCAAGCACATTCGTGGTTGGAGAGAGGGCAGGCTGGTCTTTTCCATCAAGCCCATCCGAGTTTTCTTTTTCTTGGAAAAATAAATATTAATGATGAAGGAGACCGTTGGCCGTCTCTCGTAGGTGTGAATGCACGTTATTCCACGCCATTGTGGAACGTCTCTGCCTTTCCCTTTTTTTTAATCAATTTTCTCTCTCTTTTGTTTTTTCAATCTTATCAACATCTTTTCCTTTTTTATTATTTTGTTAGCCCGTCCAGTTCAGTTTCTCGAATCCAACTTTCGCAAAGGTTTTGTTTTATTCCACTTAACGTTGACCTATAATTTGAATTCATAATTTAAATTATTAATTTTAAATTTGGCCAAAAGACTAGTCCTTGCATACGGTTTCAATTAATAATAATTTTTTATCTTTTAATTTGTAAAAATTTAAATACTTATTTTTTATTTTTTTAATCTAATTTTATTAATATTTATGATAAAATATCTAAAATCTTCTTATTGAAAAAATAAAATAAAATTTAAATATAAAACTTTAAACAATATTTAAATTTTAAAAAAATAAAAGATAATTATCACTATTAACAATGTTATTGATGGTAATAACTGTCAATAATAAAATTAAATTACCAAAAATAATCATATAATTTTAGAGAATATTAAATCTGATCATTTTGTTTGAAAGAGGAGGTTAAATCTGATCACATGTATCAACAATCATGCCCAGAAACGAAGTCATTTTTTATTACATTTACTAGCAAAAATGACCAGAAACAAAAGGCAATTGATCTGATTGCCTTTGTCAAACGAGGAGGCTAGATATAACTGTTCCTAAAACTAGATAGTTATTTCTAGTCACTTGGTTTTATTATCAATAATCATTGTTATTGGATTTTAATTTTTTTATATTTTATAATATTAAATAATATTTTATTTTTTTAAATGACAAAAATATCTTTTTGACTATCAAAATTTAATTATTGACTATTAAATTTAACCGTTGACTTGATCAATAAATAAGTGTTTAAATTTTTAACAGTTTGTAAGCAGAAATTTGTCTTTAAATGAAACATTGGGCAGGAATATATCATTTGGCCTTTAAATTTGACTCAAATTTATAATTTAAATACAATATTTAGATTTATATATCAAATTCACATTTTTAAGATTATCAATCGGATCTAGTTTATTAAAAATGAACCTTTAAAAAATATTGGATTTAGGTTTCAGATTTACTCATTTAAACGGAATTTTTTTATTCGTACTCAAATTCATTAAGAATTTATGGGCATTAGATTTGTTTTGGGGTCTATTAAATACTTCTTTTATAAGTCAAAAAATAATGTTGTAATTTTTCAATAAATTTAAAATTTTAACAAATATATTTTTACTCGAAATAAATTTTTGGAGTTATCAAACGTTAAGATTGAACAATTTTTTTTTTCTAGTCCAAGCTAAAAAACTTAGTAGACAACTGTTTTTGTCAAAGTTAGTCGAAGGTTCGAATTTCATTCAATCCAAAACTAAATTTTTTGAATCGAATAAATAAACCTCGATTTGTTTGAACGAATTAACAGTTATACATATCTCATTGAGAAATGTCGTTTTACGTAAATTAAACTAAATTAAATATTTTTTTATCTGAAAAGTGTAAAAAATATATATCTTTAAAAGTCAGGATGTTTGAATTTTTCAACATGATAATGCAACTTTGCCAAATGCCCACAATTTTATCTGCAACTTTGCAGAAGAAAACAAAAAAAAAAAAATTGAAAAATTTAATAACAATGACGTATTGAAATTTTGGTTGGGCTGGATTTTAGGTAACAACTGTTGAATAGAAACTATAAATAATTATTATTTATTTAATGCAAAAATATAATCCTTGCACATGTATAAGTTGAAAAGAATGTTATTATAATACCTTGTTATCGCCTTCCCATCCCACCTAATTTTTTTACCTAAAAAAAAAGACAAGTATTGAAATATTTATCATTTTAAAAATTCAAAATTTTGAATCAATATATTTAAATATATATATAACAACCGTAAAATCTTTATATTTATTATTATTATTATTATTATTATTATTATTATTAATTAAATGCCATAATTATTATTTATATTTTCTAGTGAATTACTGGCCGGCGTGGTCTCGACGTTGACAAAACGGCGTGCCCAAGTCACCTAAACTTATTCTATTGGCTAGTAAATTTATCCAGCCAATTAAATTTAGCCATCTGTACAACGATCCTTACTCCCTAAGCTTCCAGCCTATAAATACTAAGAAACAACAACCGCAGATCTACACAGCCTCCTTCCTCTTCTTGTTTCACAACAAGTTTCCAGTTTTACCCTTTATTTATGGCTTCTCGCTATGAAGTGGAGGTGACCATTTCCTCAGCCACGGAGCTCAAGAACGTCAACTGGCGTTACGGCCGCACCAGACCATACGCCGTTGTCTGGGTTGACCCGAACAACAAGTGCTCCACCAAGGTCGATGAAGAAGGCGACACTTGTCCTTTCTGGGATGAGAGACTTGTCATCCCTTTGCCTGGACCCGTTGATGGAGACTCCACTCTTTGGATCGATGTAGTCCATGCTGGCAATGAAGAGGGCACCAAGAAGTTGATCGGATCGGGCCGGCTCAGGCTGAGAGATGTTCTCGAGGAATTCGGCGCCGGCGAACGTGTCAAGCGTAATTTGACTCTCAAACGACCTTCCGGTAGACCTCAAGGGAAGGTTGATCTTAAGATTACCATCTTAGAGCCCCGTTATGCGCCGCCCAGTTCGTATTATGCACCTTCTTATGGTGTCCCACAAACACGTTCCAGAGACTATAATCCACCAACACCGTACGGTAACCCATACGCGCCACCACCACCTCAACCCTACGATCCATATTATTCAAGTGCTCCACCACAAGGTGGGTATCCCTACAGTGCACCACCAGCACCAGCAACAGCAACAGCTTACGCACAGGGAAGTGGAGGTTATTACGGTGGACAAGAGGAGAAGAAGAAGAGTAAGTTCGGTGGAATGGGGACAGGATTGGCTGTGGGTGCGGTGGCTGGAGTTCTAGGTGGACTAGCTTTGGCTGAGGGTGTTGATGCGCTGGAAGACCACATTGCTGATAAAGCCGCAGAGAAAGTCGAAGACGATGATGGTTACGATGACGATGACGATGACTACTAGGCTGAATTGTCTCTTTGCTTGATGTTGTCTGTTTCTTGTTATTTCATAATTAATTATCGGAGTATCGTGCGGGTTTCGTCATGGAAAATGCTGCAATTTAGAATCTCCATCCATGGCTTCCTCCACTTTCAATGGCTTGTTATCTTTACAACTTATAATATATTAAGAGGTCTCTAGGTATTATCTGTCTCCCAATTTTCATTAGTGTCAATTCGGCATCGCCACTGATATTATATAATTTCCATGCATTATAAGTAACGATCCTGGGCATCCTCCAGATCGAATAAGTCAATGAAAAACGGGTAGATCTGAGACAACCTAGTCGTCTCCTATACGTACATATCAACCTTACCGAGATACTCACCAATTCTATCTGGTGCCAAGTCTCACATTATACCTTCCACTTCATATAAAAAAAAACTTTACAGACCCGACTTGGATATTAACCCAGTCAAGGGGTTAGATCGGATCTACCATTAAAGCTCTATCAAACCATTAAACTTTAAACATAATGCAGATTCAATTAATCACCATATTCCGATTAAATATGTTTGACCTATCAAGTTGGTACGAATTTAAAAATATTTGTTGTAATATAATTTTTACGGTTAAAATATTACTGGAAAAAATTATAAAATTTTATAGAAACATCACATCAATCATTTCCAACTTATGGAGTTGTTAAGGTATGTTTAGGGAATTAATAAAGTGCGTTTCAACTATTGCCGTCAAAATTCAAAATTAAGATGGGTAATGCCTTGTAAGTAATGGGTTTAAGTCAATCCCCTTTTATCTAGCTCAGAGTAGTTCATAATTTAAAGGGTTGATACCTACATGGGCAAGGTATAAAGTTGGATACGAAACGAATCGAATATGAATACAGAAGAGTTTGGTCTTGATTCATTCGCTAAATGAGAAATACTCACATTCATTTTGTGTTCAGAACAGGCATAGAGATCGTACATGATTTTTGTTTGTTCAAGCATACATGTGTGTTTGTTTGTTTGTTTAGATTCACTACAATAGAAACTAATGAACATGTTTAGTATTAAAACCAAACAAACACGTTCATTTAGTAAAAAATTGAAATTTGAGAATTGAAAATTGAATTTTGAACATTAAAATTCAGTTTTAGACTTCAAATAATTGATATAGAAGTTGGTAGATATGCTATATAAGAAGTTTTAAAATGTTAGTCAATAAATAATTCATCTATATTTGTATTCAAATACTCAATGAGTTCTTATACTCAGATTAAATTCGATGTAAGTCAGATTCTAAAAATATCAAACTAGAAGAAAAAATAGTTAATCTGACAAGTTATACAATAAAAAGAGTAGATTTGTGATTGACAAAATAATTTAGTTTTGAATTTAAAGACTAAGTTCAAACTTGAATATTTTATACGCTACTTGTTTTATGAAAATACGTCCAAATTATGACTTAAAACCTGACTAGTTTTATCAAAATTCAAATTCAAACTTAACTAATTCATATGACATTTAGGCAAATGTTATAAAATAAAGAAAAATGGAATGCAAAATTGCACCAACACCATGTAGCAATCAAATAAAAAATTGGCAAATCCTATCCAATCGAGAACAAATCATAATCCAATCCAATCAACTAATACAATAAATTTGCATATATATTCAATAAATCTATTGCATTAAATAACCAATCACCAAATCCAATCCAACCAACAACAAATCCAAATCCAAATCCAATTCAATAAACACAATAAATCTATTGCATATGTATAATGTATGTAATAAATATGATGCATTGAAAAAGAAATAACTAAATCCAATTCAACCAACAACAAATTCTAATCTGATTCAATCAAGAGCTAACCAACATAATGAATCTGCTCTATCAAATAAATAACAAATCCATATATATATATGTAATAAATTTGTTGCATCAATTAACAAATCCAATCCCAACAACGCAATCAAATAACAAAGTTTACAATACAAACCACAAAAGGCAACAATGCAAAGTTTACAATCCAACCAACCAAATCAAATGATAGATCAGTTACAAAATCATTAGTCTAATTCATTAATCTTCTGTTAAGTAAATCTCTTCAATCCCATTTTCAGCTTGCATTATCGAAGAAAAAATAAATAAGTTAGTTAGTTAATCCATTAAGCGTTAAAGATCATTGTACTATAAATTAAAATACTATATCAGAAATTATTAAAATTTGACATACTTTAATGGGTTCTATAATCCAATGCATGACTCTGATCCAATCATCACTACACATGAGCATACTTATAGTTTTTGATGAAAGAAATGTCGTATATGGGTCAATAACCTTATTACCAGCACTTATAGAGAAGTTAAGCTATAAGTGGCAACATTGATTAAAGATAAGACACAGAAGCTAGAGGATGAAGATGGTTCAAGGGATGTTAAGTTTCTTTCAAAAAAGGACTCTGTAGCTTCGGATTTTGATGCAGATTCGATAACTTCGACTAATGAATTATCAACTGTTAATCAATATATTGGTTCAACTAGTGATGGATTTTTGTCTAATAAATATTTTGAAGAAAAGTTTGTGTTCAATATTATGAGGAGCATAGAGAGGGATTGAAAGTAAGAATGAAAATGCCTAATTTTGACATTTAAGTACAAGCGCACAACACATGGCTTATTTTGCGTCAAAATACTAGAGGAGCTGCTATCATCAAATTTAAAAATACAGAAATGAGCTAAAATTCCTGTAATAGAAAACCCTGCATTTAATCAATGTGAGGGTTTTAACATTGCATCAAATTTAATCATATATTCAACTTTACACACATTTAACGAGCTCAAAGACCTAACAACAGAAAATATAAAATCGAAAATATGTTTGACTCAGAAACCCTAACCACAAAATGTGTTGGACTAGATTCAAGAAAGAGATTAATAACACACCACCATAGCTCAAAACAAGAACAATTTTGGATACACCTGAATCACCTTCTTTGTTGAACAGTTGAGCATGAGGGAAGGGGTATGAATCGGTCGACTTTTCGATGAAAAAGGCAGAATCGAGAGAGGCGTTTATGTCACAATAAAACGGTGACATTTTGTTATTCAAGCAAAACAACAATGTTGTGCAACGAACTATTCGTTCATCTCAATCTATATTTATGCTTTTATTACCGAATATGTACTACGAATGTTTGTATACGTGATAGGTTTGTCTGGCACCTTTCTCATTTTGTTGTCAAATGAAGCGAGCTAAAAAACGAGTCTAAACCTGTTTGTCTTGTATCCAACCCCAGTAAGGTATCAATCTAAGCTTTTTTTTTTATTGGTATGGTCAATACACTAATTCAGTCTATAGGCAATCACCAAGTAGTTTGAGTAGCAAGGGAAACCAAGTAAATCGAGACAATGTGTGAAGAGTGGGATTGTTTAGACACAATAGGCTCAAATGAGGCTGCCTCATAAAAAATGACAATATTATTTAGTAAATGAAATTGTTAATTTGATTTTTTGTTACCGACATATGAATGCAATTTAGAGTCTTGTGTAAGATAAGTTAAATGCAATTTAGAGTCTTATGTAAGATAAGTTAAATAGCAATAAGTAGGGATAGAGTCTCGAGTTTGACTTCTCAGAATTCAAGCTCAATTCATTTGAGATAGGTCAAGCTCAAATTCGGCTCAACTCAATTTGTTAGACATTTCAAATGCCCTAAAATAATATAATTTTAGTCAATTTAAATAATTTTTATCGACCCATGAGCTTCATTACAAGCTTAAGCTTGAACTCGATTAGTCAAATTCACAAATATCAAGCTCAAGTTTGTGAAATACAAATTCGTTTTAGATTTATTCAAATCAAATTTAAACTCAGTTATAAATTAATTCGATTTGAATATAATCTTAACAATAATTTTAGTTTAAGAAAACTCAAGTCAACCTCTTATATGCATTTGAAGATATTTATACATGGAAATAAGTTACACACCTTCAGGATAATATAGTAGGTTATCTTTTCACACAATAAGACTTTTTAGAGGTTAAATGACTTTAACCAATTTCTTGTTACCAAGAAAAATGCATTTCATCAAAAATGTATTCTAAAATTTGTGATAAATAATAATTAAACAGTATAATAACTAATTAACTATAACAATCAGTGGCATGAATAATATAAAGTACAATAAACAGATACATGAACCATAACTAACACAATGAAGTGATATGAGTAACACAAAGCACATTAAACAGTAGTGTAAACAGTAATTAAGTGCAATAAACAATCATATAAATGCCACACACTATTCCCCCTTACAGTTTTTTTAAAATTCAAAGTCTTACCTATAAAAATTAAAAAAAAACCAAGTATCTATCTTTTTTTTTTTTTAAACCAAAATATCTTTCATAAAATCAATAATATTAATATTACAATAAAATTTAATATATAATAATATTAAAAATAAATTTAAAATAAAATAATATTAAAATAATGATAAAATTAATATATTAATAAATATTTAAAAAATAAAATAAAAATTTTTAAAAATAATTACCATCGTCTCTGATGATGCTCGACATTAACCCCATTGGGTGGCCAAAAATGACCATCCAATTTCATTGGAGGCTAGATCTAACCGTCTCGATGATGGAGGTGACCAGATATGACCGCTTTTGCTATCGGAGAAGGGTGAAAATGGTCAAAATACTTGACTCTGGTTGTTTTCAATCATTTTTTATGGTAGAGACGACCAAAGCCATCAAACGACTAGATTTGATTGTCAGTAGAATTAGGTGACTGTTTCTGACCATCTGATGAGATTAACATCGGTCACCGTTGTCAACAATGGAAACTATTTTTTAATGTTTATATTATTATTTTTAGATATTTATTAATTTATTAATTTTTTTATTTTTTTAATATTACATTATTTTAAATTTATTTTTAATGTTTTTTAAAATTTATTTTTTAATTTTTATTCAAAAAAACAAAAATATCCTTCTCATTTTGGTCAATAGGTGGTTACTTGGTTTTTTAAATTTTTATGAGTGAAAGTTATTTCAGGAAACCTTGGGTGGGAGCATGTCATTTGGCCTAATATAAATAGTATTACACATGATGAATAGAGCTATAAATAGTAATAGTACGATAAGCAGTAATATAAACAATATTATATGCGATAAACATTGATTAACCACGGACGAAAAAACTGTTTGTTGTTTACTAAAATCACCGCTCAAAATATGTTGGTTTAATTAATTTTTGAGGGAGAAAATAGTAATTAAATTGTAAAAATAGAAGTCCGTGTTCATCCCGTGTGGATTGGCGTAGTCAAGCACCCGCCCCGAACATCCTTTACCACACAGCTACTTCCTCGATTGCTCTCTTCTCAAGTCTTAACCTTTATTACCGAACAAATTAACCGTCTATTTCCAGTCACTTTATATCGTCTCCGTTGCCTTCCCCACTCAAAACCGGCATTTGTCGGTTAACTTTTCAGTGAAAGATACAATGCTTACTATCCAAGCATATCTTATCCTTCCGTCTCCACCTATAAATAGAAGTCCGTAAGCCAATACATTCCCAACGCAATCCTTTTCTTCTTAAACCAAAATTCCCATTTTACCTTCGTTAATGGCTTCACGTTACCAAGCCGAGGTGATCATCTCCTCAGCCAAAGACCTCAAGAACGTCAACTGGCGCTACGGCCCCATCAGGCCATACGCCGTCGTGTGGGTCGACCCTCAGTACAAGTTATCCACCAAGGTCGATGATGAGGGTGACACCTGTCCTTACTGGGACGAGAGACTTACTATCCCTTTACCCGGCCCCGTCGATGGTGAAACCACGCTCTTCATGGACATAGTCCACGCTGGCGATGAGGAAGATACCAAGAAGCTCATTGGTTCCGCCCGTCTCAAGCTCAAAGAAGTTCTTGATGCAAACGGCGCCGGTGAGCGTGTTACCCGTAGTTTGACTCTGAGGAGGCCGTCTGGTAGGCCTCATGGAAAAGTTGAGGTGAAGGTAACAATCATTGATCCCCGCTATGCTCCGCGAGATGCGTATTATGCACCTCCTTATGGGGTCTCTCCACAAGGGTCCAGAGACTACCGTGCTGCCGCAGCTCCGCCGTCCTATGGTTACCCCTATGCTCAACCACCGCCTCCAACGAATCCATACTACTCGACTGTTCCGCCACCAAGTGGGTATCACTATGGTGACTACAACGCGCCACCACCCCCAACCACGTACGGCCAGGGAAGTGGAGGGTACTATGGACAACAGGAGGAGAAAAAGAGTAAGTTCGGTGGGATGGGAACGGGATTGGCTGTTGGAGCAGTGGCCGGAGTTCTTGGTGGACTAGCATTGAGTGAGGGTGTGGATGCGCTGGAGGACCATGTAACTGATGAGGTAGCCGAGAAAGTGGAGGATGATCTGGGTTATGATGAAGAAGACTTCTAGAGTCCAGTGCCTGCCAACCGGTGGGTGGCTTGTGCCTTTTGGGCCCTACTTATCTACATCTTTTCTGGTTGTTTCTCATTAAAATGTTGGATTATTAATTTTACACGAGTTTGAATGTATTTTTCATACGTTTTTAAGCATAATTAACACAAAAGGCAAGGCGTCTGGTCATTGACAAAAGCTGCCGTGTAAGAAAAGAAAAGAGGAGGGAATAAAGACCAAAGGCTAGTGCTTTATAAAGTGCGTTTGCCACGGGAGTATCCAATGCCTACAATTTGAGGGAAGACTTCGGCGACTTACTCCACTGCTGCATGGCCTATGAAATGATTATAGCATATGAGGCCAAACGACATATTCCCACTGAGCTATTCTTAAAAATGATGAATTCTCGTAAAAAACATTTTTTATTTAAAATTGATTATTAAATTTGATTAATTAAAAGAGTGATATTGTCTTTTTAAATAAAAACTAAAAAATAATTAATTTAATAAAAATAATTAAAATATAAAATAATATTTATATAATATTAAAATAATAATAAAAATTAATAAACAAAATAAAAATTAATAAATGATTGTCGTAATTAACAACCATAGTATTTGTCATTAATCTCGTATATAAAAATCTCTAAAAAATATTCAATATTTACATTAATCATACTAAATAAAATGTGTATTATAAAATAAGAAAAACTCATTTTACGTGATCCACGTAATAAAAAGTATCTAAACCCCGTGCATATTAGAAATATTAAAAACTCTTATCATAGGTATCGCACATACTCGATAATTGTCTAAAAGCCTCTCACCTTCAATTAGTTTCATTATGCATGACCTGCACGGTGATTACAAATCATACGAGGTAAAAAAATCTCTCAAATTAACTAATTTTTAAACATAATTTCACCAATAATCGATTTTAAACCTATTTTAAACCAAACCCAATGACAAATTTCATGAAAATAGATAATGATTTAACCTATTTTAAACAAAAATTCCATTGAAAAAACCATGATTCAAAACCTATAAAAGCTATGTAAAAATGATTAAATCTCAATATTATAAACAATAAAATATAATATATAATGATTTATCGACCATTTTCCCATTTTAACTATGAAAACGAGATTAAAATCGTCGAAAATATTGTAAGAATTTAGTTTATATGATTTGTTTTCAATATGCGGGTTCATCATCCATGATTTTAATTTTGAAAAGTCAAATTTTAGACTTTTATATATATATAAAAGCAATTTTGTCCAAGTATAAAGTACTGGTCATATTTATAGAACCCCAATAGAATTAGTCACTTTTGGATAGACCCCTTTAATTTTGGTTATTTTATTAATTCATATCAGTATTACAGAATTAGTTTTTTTTTTTTTGAATTATTAAAGTTATCATATTTTTAATTATCTCCGTTGATAATTTATGAAGACGTAGTTTGTAATATTAATAATATATACTTTGAAAATAGTTTGGAAATTTAAGTATAATAATGAATTGGCAAATGTAGTTGAAGTATTAAATTGGAGATTCAAGAACTGCATTAAAGATTCAACAAAATTTGCCGTCATCTGGCGAGAGAAACCGTCCATTTCAATGAAACAAGGCCAAAGCACCTTGTCCTACCCATAGTTTCATCCTAGTCCATTTCCCACCTCCCAAGTTTGTGAAGCTCAAAGTCCCGCCCTTTAACCAAATTTCAACCAACTTCCTTACTATTTTTGATAAAATAACTATAATTCTTTTTAAAAAATTAAAATTTATAATAAAATTATAAAATAATATTTAAATATAAATTTTTTTATAAAATATCTAGAACATTTTAAAAAACATATAAATTTAAAAAATTAAAACCAATCACAGTTAATAAAACTAGATAGTCGTTCTAGATTAGGCCAGACCTAACCCTCCCATTTGGTGGACGTAGTTAGATCTAGCCACTTCCTCTAGAAATCATGGTCAGAAATGATTGATAAGACTAAAGTTAATCTTTTTTTACTATTTTCTGTTGCTATTTTTGGTAGAAGTGATAAGATTTAACTACGTTTATCAAAAGATTGCCTTCTTTAGATCAGAAGGTCATATTTGATCTCTCTTAGAATCAAGTGGCTGTTTCATATCACATGATTCTATTAGCGATAGCCATTACTATCGACACTAATGGTATTAATTGTTTTTAATATTTAAAATTTAGATTTTATTTTATTATTTTATAAAATTTTAGTCTTAAAATGATAAAAATGCCTCTTGACTTAACTGTTGACCTATTAGATTTAATTGTTGATTAAGTCTTAGGGTGAGACCTTAGCTAATACAAACTTAAGAGGTGACAATTAAGGCAATCAAATATGGGTGGGAATAAGTGCTTTGGCCATGAAAAGAAACATTTATGAGTTCAACGAACCTCGATGGGTGTTTATAGGCAATGCCTTAACTTTGCGGTTCTCAGTCCTTCACCAGTCTTCTTCTCATCCATTACAGAGAGCTGTTTCTGCCTCTTGATAGATTTGACTGAATGTACACCCAATTCGATCGTGTTGTTTCTTTTAAAGAGAATCTATGATCTGATATTAACCCAATTATTATATGGTTATTAAGTTTATGATTCTGATAATAAAAGCTTTGGTCTTGATCCCAACCGTTCAAGTTTCAACTCAAATTCTAAATCTAAATGGAGAACGCCATTGTTCTATATCCTTCTCCTGGAAGGGGTCGCCTAGTCACCATGGTTGAGCTAGGCAAACTCATTCTCTCCAACTATCCTTGTTTCTCAATCTTCAACATTATCCCCACTGCACCATTCGAAACCGCCGCCACTGACGAATATGTAGCTGCCTTCTCCACCACCACACCCTCTATCACCTTCCACCACCTCGCACCCGTCGCTCTCCCTCCAAATGCTTTCTCCTCTCCCAAGGATTTCCCAGCTCTTATATACCAGACCCTCTTGGAACTTTCCAAGCACTCAAAACTCAGAGCCTTTATAATCGATTTCTTTGCAACGCTTCGTTCCAAGTCTCCTAAACTCTCAATATCGCAACCTACTATTACTTCACCTCTGGCGTAAACGGCCTTGCCATTTTCGTTTACTTTCCCACGGTTCATAAAAGTACTACAAAGAGCTTGAAAGAGATGGATGACATGAAATTAGATGTCCCTGGTTCTCCGTCCTTCCCTGCAAAAGACCTGCCAGAAGCTATGCTCGATCGTGCGACTACTGTTTATCAGTGCTTCATGGACACTGCCACTAACCTGACAAATTGTACAGGGCTTATCGTGAACTCGTTTGAATTACTGATAAGAGCGAAAGCAGTAAAGAAAAACACGAGTGCCTGAGTTGGCTTCACTATCAACGGAGTCAAAGCGTAGTGTTTTTATGTTTTGGAAGCATGGAGATGTTCTATACAAACCAGTTAAAAGAAGCAATTGGGTTAAAGAGAAGTGAAGGTAAGTTTTTGTGAGTGGTGCATACTCCACCACCAACTGACGAGACCCTGCGCCAGTTAGCAGTTTCTGATCCAAGAATAGAGTCATTCTTGCCAGAAGGGTCCATGAAGAGGACAAAAGATAGAGGATTCGTGGTGAAATCTTGGGCTCCACAGGTGGCTGCACTGAATCATAACTCGGTGGCCGGGTTCGTTACTCACTGTGGTTGGAACTCTGTCCTAGAAGTGGTGTGTGCCGGGGTGCCAATGTTGGCTTGGCCTCTCTACTCAGAGAAAAAGATGAATAAAGCATTCTTGGTGGAGGAAATGAAGATTGCTTAGCCAGTGAACGAGTCGGAGGAGGGGTTGGTAAGTGCAACCGAGTTGGAGAAACGAGTGACTGAATTGATGAACTCTGAGAAGGGTGAAGCGGTCCGAGAGAGGGTGACGACGATGAGAGATGGAGCTACGGCGGCCATGGCGGAGCGTGGGTCATCTCGTCTTGCCTTAGCCAATTTGGCTGTGTCATTTAAACAAGGATGAGGAAATGCCTGGTTTTAACTACCAGGCCCGAGTTCCATCGTTAATTTATCTATGCGGTTTAGAAATGGTGAAATCAGAAATAAAATTTTATATTATTATTAAATTTTCTCATAATTACGTTATGTTTTCTTGACTTAGTTTTAAGAACTAATTGTACTTTTTAACTTGATGAATTTGAGCTCTTTAGAAACTTCACTTTTGTCTTGTACTTTATCTATTTGGACTTCATGGACTTCCGTGGATTAGGAGGTGGCGACTTGAACATAACTTGCTTGCATTGGATTTTATCTTGGCTTTTGTTGTTTGCGTGGAACTCACTCTTGCTACACTTGAAAGCTTTGGGTGAGAGGACAAATGAGTAGATTGATTGAAGGCTGGTGATCTTGCGTAATTGACAATTTGAAGGAGCTAAAGTGTTGGTTGATGGAGTTGCTCTCAAGCCGTTCGTCATTGCCCAGCACTTGATCCATGTTGCTTGCTTGGGATATCCTCTTGATGTCGAACAAAGTGTTTTAGGATTTTGATGAGTATTTTCAAGGCCAACCAAATTAGCAAGTGTTTTTAAGACTTACAATTTTATTATCGATAGTGATCTTGTTTTTCACTAATTTGGTTTGTAAGTGGTTTAGGGTTTAAAAACACATCATTAGTTTCTATTCCTCTAAACACTACTCATTCAAGCAAAACTAACTTTTTTTTTATAATTGATCAAGTTTGTTAAGAGATTATCAAAATCTCGTAAGAAATTCATGCGCTTGTTTTCAAGAACTCTCATTTTAGCACATTCAAATATATTACATTTTTAATTCTTGAATTTCGAAGGCCTCTTTTCCTTAAAATTTGAAGTTACTCATTTTTATGAAAATTTTCATGTCACCAAAGAAGACAACCATTAATAAAGCATTAGTAGGATCATACAAACAATGCAACTTCTACAAATTTGTGGTCAACATTCTTGACAAATTTAGTCACCTTCAAAGCTACAACTACAGAAGAATCTGGTTGGAAATCTTGCCAATTTGTATATACAGATAAATCAATACATACTTTTGAGACCACCAAAACCAACCTTTCAACCTTCCACTTTCAACTCCTCCACTTCTCTCCATATATAGTGATTCCCAAACGATATTACAATCAAAACTAAAAATCTGAATAATTCACATAACTCATGATATTGGATTCAGATATGGACAACAAGAAGGACAGAGACACATAATAATAAATTATTGAAATTATTTTAAAATTAAAAAAACTCTTAAAAACATGCAATCAAACCCAATCAACATAGTTGACACACAAACTCGATTGAAGGCATGGCATTGATGGTATGACGTAAGGATGAGCAAATTACTAGTTTGGTAAGGGAAATGTCGGGTACTTGATCATCCACTTAGGTTCTTATCCAAGAATGAATAAATAAAGTAGGTTTTGGGTAGCAATATATTGAAATTGATAGGTTTTGAGACGTTCAATTATCAATATAGTGAATCAAAACTGTCCTAAAATCGATTTGAATTTTTAAATAGAGTGTTGGGTTGCTTACCCAACCCAACTTCTATTTTTTTTTAAGCTTATGAACCTTAAATGATGTCATTTTGATTTTGGTTATATCTTCAATTTATTTTGTTTGCTGTCAACTCTTGTTATAATTGTAGTCGTGTGTGTGTGTGTGTGAAGTTTACTATCTATGAACCCAAACAACCAAATCTTCACCCAATCTCTCTCATTTCATTGACTCATTCAAAAATTTTTTAAAAATTTGATTATTCCTAGAGTTTTTGTCTATTCTTCATCAATTCTTCATCAAAGCTCACTGATATGTATGCTATATATTAGGGTTTGAGTCAAATTAAGGATTGTTTATATTCTAGGGTTTGATTAGTCCATTCTTTCGTATGTTTTTGTTAAATTTATAGAGTTAAAATCATGTTGTAATTGAACATGAAATTCCAGGTTCTTAGAGAACCTGTCGGTTCTTGAGGATCATGTAATTCACCACAAACATCCCAATAGTCATTTATTCATATTTCTACATCCCTTATTGCAAACTTATTTCTCCACAAACCATTCATTCCTTGGATTCTAATAACTCTATCCAGCTGGAGGTTGTATTTCCCACTAATTCTGATATAGCAGTTGTGACACCACAAGACATGTCTTATCATCCTATGCTTACTAAAGCCAAGACATGCCACTTACCAGCTCCAAAGACATTTTCCTTTATTACTCCTGAAATCACCATTGGGGTTGTAAATAGTCCTTCATGGTATAAAGCTATGCAAGTTAAGTATGAAGCTTTGTTAACAAATCAAACTTGAGAACTAGTACTCCTTACTACCAGACAACATATTGTAGGAAATAGATGAGTTTAAAAAAACAAGCTGAATGCTAATAGATCAATTCAAAAATTGAAGGCTAGAGTAGTTTTAAGGGCTTTCAACAGACTCTTGGTGTATTTTACTTTGACAGGTTTAGTCCAGTGGTCAAAACAATAACTATTAGAGTTATTTTAACATTGACCATCTCATTTAAATGGTCTATACATTAGATAGACATTAAAAAATGTTCTCTTAAATGAAGTTTTGCGAGAAGTATATATGAGTTAGCTTCAAGGCTTGTTGACAAGACCAAACCTCATTTTGTTTACTCTTTATCGATTAAGAGAGACACCTAAGGCCTAGTATGAGAAGCTGATGAGCGCAGTTTTGGACAAAGGTTTTTTCAGTGTCGTGTTAGATTCTATTATGTTTGTGTTGGATCATCTCAAGTAATTGTTTTGTGCTTATATGTGTTGATGGCATCCTACCAACAAGTCTGACTCATATTATATTCAAGCAATCGTACAGGGTCTCAATTCCTAGTTTACTTTTATGACAATAGATGTTGTCAACTTGTTAGATAAAACACAAATGAAAAATTCCAAGCCGTGGAAAACACATTGGCCGTTGGAATAAGGTTGTTTGTAGGTGACGATGAAGCCTATTCAAATCCCACTCAATATAGGAGCATCATTGGAGCTCTTTAATAGCTTACCATGACTAGAACTGACCAATCTTTTATAGTAAACAAGTTGAGCTGATTCTTAAAAGAACCACCACAACCACAATGAGAAGCTTCCAAAAGGGTGTTGAGGTGTATTAGAGGAACTCATTTTTTTTGTGTGCTAATCGAACTTGCCAATATTCTTACGATAGAAGCTTTCACTGATGTTGACTGGACATGTAGTATAGATGGTAAAAGACCAACCAACGGTTGTAATGTTATATTTTGGTTCTAACTTAGTGTAATAGAGTTCAAAACAAATAAATAAAAGTGGTGGCTTTATCTTTCACAGAAGAGTATAAATAGATAGTCAAGTTTCAATAGAAATTGCTTGGCCCAAGAGCTTATTGACAAGAATTAAAAACCATTGCTGCTCTACTCCTGTTATTTGGTGATACAATCTCAGTGTTGGCTCCTTGGCTTCCAATACTATTTTTCATAGCACAATTAGACATATTGAGATTGATGTACATTTTGTTAGAGACCAAGTTGCTGCTAAAACTTGAGAGTTCAATATGTACCCATTTAGTTTCAGATTGTTCACTCCTGTTATTTGGTGAGACAATCTCAATGATGGCTCCTTGGCTTCCAATGCTATTTTTCACAACATAATTAAACATATTGAAATTGATATACATTTTTTTAGGGACTAAGTTACTATCAAAAACTTGAAAGTTCAATACGTACCCATTTAGTTTCAGGTTGCTCACATTTTTACAAAGCCCTTTCCGGCGAGTTGAAAGAGAAATTACACATAGTGGAATAGCTATCATTTATGAACCAATCTCAGGCAAAAATATAAGAGTTACATGTGCAGTCTTTAGTGCACAAACTCTTGTTAATTGTAATTTTTTTAATTATAATTTTTTAAAAAATATATATATAGACCATACGAATTGAATGAAAATATGAATACAAATACTAATCAAACATAAACCCAACTCTCTAATCCGAAATTTACAATAAAAAATTTGACGAACATGAATACAAACACGAACTGAATCCATAATAAACGAACCAAATACGTACATATATATATATATATATATATACACGTTCAGTTTGGTTCGTATCCAACCTTTTTTTTTTTGGGTGATTGCTTAATGAGTACAAATGATGTATTTGTTTTTTTGAGGGAGGAGTGATCTCCTTATTTCTTGATTATTCTTGTTTGTGATTGCGTAATGTACTAATGATGTGTTTGTTTGCTTTGAGGTTAATGATCTTCCTATTTCTTGATTATTGGTTGGATGTGTATAAGCCTCTCCTCTCTTCTCTTCATCTTCGTTAACCAAGATTTTGCGTTTGAAGATCTAGTATTACTAATTGGACCATCGAGCGAGGCAAACTCAAGGCATAAATCAATAATGTTGATGATTAAGGCCTTAGAAAAAGAGTTTAGACTCCAAAAAAAAAAAAAAAGATCACAAGTTAAATTTGTCTAATAAATTTATATTATTAAAAAACCATCAAAATAATTATTATTTAGAGTCATAAATATTTTTTTAGCTAATCTTACAATTGAGATATATAATTTTGTATTTATTTTTTATTTTTTATTAGTTAAGATTCATGATGACTAAGATTACCAACTTGACAAATTTATTGTTTGAATTATTTGTAAAACAAAATTTTTACAATATTGTGTTCTCTTTTGGTGTTCGTTTAGTGTATAATTCACTTTTGTACCTAATCGACAATAACTTTGATTATTTTGACAGAGTCTATTCTAAAAATAAACTGATCTTAAGATATAAGTCTGGAATATCAAAGCAAGCAAATGATATGGAGTATGGAGAAAATTTTAATAATTGGGAGATGGACCAAAAATATGATGATAATACTTATCTAAACATAATGAAGTAGCCATACATGCTGTAATCATAATTTCTCAACAGTGTGGGGTAGTCGCCCGCTGATTATGATTCCATTACGACTTTAAGAGAATGCTTTAAGATAATCAAATGATGGATACAAGATTCAGGATTGACTATGCATTAAGCAAGATCAAATTTGTCCTGATTCTTATCTAAAAAGATTTGATTGCTGTTCCATTTTCAATTATAGTTTTCTATGAACCGGAATATTCCTCTTAAAGAATTATAATATTTCATGATTTTAGATGTTTCTTTCTATATTGAAAATTCTTAAAAAAGAATACACATAAAATTAGAAAATAATGCATGGCAGCATGGGGCTCTTCAAGGCTTTTATCATACCTTCACGATGACGATTTACGGTTGTAGAAATGGAGTGTAAGATTATGATTGAAGAAAAAAATATTTCCATGACACAGCACGCCATTGCGTCAACTACTAGCCATAAAAGATATAGATTGAAGGTCTGTTGCCATCTACTGGTTAGAAATTTGTTTCTACAAAGCTAGCAAAAGTCATTCTAGAAGGTAGTTGGACTCACGTAATGTCTAGTTTGAAACCAATTAAAGCTTTTCTTCTTCTTCTTCGTTTACCATGCCACCTGCTCAGGAAGTGAAAGACTCTCGTGAGAATCTTTCCAACGTACAAAGTATAAACCCTTGAGTATAATTATCGCGATGACACATTAAATTTAACTTTGAATTTAAGTTCAAGTTTAAATCAAATGAACAAATTTAACTTAAATATTAGGTTTATTTATATAAAAGAATCAAATATGAATCGATTTGAATTACTGAATTTATACTAGTTTAGATTAAAATTTTAGTTTTAATTCATCCATTTCAAACTAAGTCAAAAGCGTCAGCTCAAAATCTCTATTTAAGCCAAGTTGATTTAGGAGTAGCACAATATAAGCATACTAGTATTGTTCTTTGAAATAAGAGATTTCTTGTTTCGAGTTTCAATCCAAAAACTTAAACAATATGGAAGGCGCCGTTGTTCTGTATCCTTGTCCAGGAAGTGGTCACCTGGTCTCCATGGTTGAGCTAGGCAAACTCATACTTTCCAACCACTCTTCTTTCTCAATCTCCGTTATTATCCCCACTGCACCATTCGAACCCGCCGCAACTCACGACTATCTAGCAGCTGTCTCCAATGGCATACCGTCCATCACCTTCTACCACCTCCCACCCGTCGCTCTCCCTCAAAATGCTTTCCATTCTGCAAAGGATTTCCCATCCCTAGTTTACCAGCTTGGTCAACTGAATAACCCTACTCTCCATGAAACCCTCTTGGCCATTTCCAATCGCTCAAAAATCAAAGCCTTTGTTATTGATTTCTTTTGCAACGCTTCGTTCCATGTCTCAGCAAGTCTTAATATCCCAACCTACTATTACTTCACCTCTGGGGCAAACAGCTTGTCTTATTTGATTTACTTCCCTAAGATTCATAGAAACTTAACCAAGAACTTGAAAGATCTAGAAGACATGAAAATAGATGTCCCTGGCTCACCGTCCATTCCAGCAAAAGACATGCCAGAACCCTTGCTTGATCGTGAGAAGTATGTGTATCAGTGCTTGGTGGACACTGCCCTCAGCATGGCAAAATCTTCGGGGATTATCGTAAACTCGTTTGAATTGCTTGAAGAAAGGGCTTGTAGGGCACTGGCGAATGGAGAATGCGCACCAGGCGACTCCATGCCACCTGTGTATTTCATAGGTCCAGTGGTGGGTGAAAAGGAGGAAGATAGTAAAGAAAAACATGAGTGCCTGAGTTGGCTAGACTCTCAACCGAGTCAAAGCGTACTGTTTTTATGTTTTGGAAGCATGGGGGTGTTTTATGCAGAGCAGTTAAAAGAAATTGCAGATGGATTAGAGAGAACTGGAGTCAGGTTTTTGTGGGTGGTACGTACTCCACCACCAAACGATAAGGCCGTTCGGAAGTTAGCAGAAACTGATCCAAGCATCGAGTCATTCTTGCCAGAAGGGTTCTTGGAGAGGACAAAAGGTAGAGGATACTTGGTCAAGTCATGGGCACCACAGAAGGCTTTACTGAGTCACGATTCAGTCGGTGGGTTCGTCACTCATTGTGGTTGGAACTCCATTCTGGAAGCAGTGTGTGCTGGGGTGCCAATGTTGGCTTGGCCTCAGTATGCAGAGCAAAAGATGAATAAAACGTTCTTGGTGGAGGAAATGAAGATTGCTTTGCCAGTAAACCCGTCAGAGACAGGGTTAGTGAGTGCAATCGAGTTAGAGAAACGAGTGCGTGAATTGATGGACTCAGATGAGGGAAAAGCAGTCAGAGAACGGGTTACAGCAATGAAAGATGGAGCCGCAGTGGCCACGACGGATGGTGGGTCGTCTCGTGTTGCCTTGGCCAAATTGGCCGACTCATTTAAAAAATTATGAGTTGACTTGGTGGAAGTACCCACCTGAAATAAGTTCCATTTAATGCAGAAAATACCATTAAATAAATGAATCCGTTAGTGTTGTTCTCAGGTATGTGGATTATTAATGTTAGAAAGAACTAGTTTCGTAGGCACTTTTGATCTAACAGACAGTCAGGGACAGGTTTGGACAGGTTTATTTCCTTTGGCTTCTAGTTTTTATCGACCAACACATTCAAAGACAGGTTTGGACAGATCTGTCGTTAGGATTATCCAACTGGAACTGGTTCCGATCAATCCATAGATCATTTTGGATAAGTTAATTTTGAATTAAAACTTAGTTTTGTTATGAAATTCCAGATCAGTAATTTGATTCCAAATTAAATCATTTATTCACCTAATATTATTATTTATTTTTTTAATAATACTGTTTATATCAATAACAGTTTTCTGTTGATAATATATCTCAACTTAAATAAATTTTAACAAAATATTATATATTCAATTTAAGTTTAAATCAATCTTAAATTAGTTATTAGTATCTTATGATAACGTGCGTCAAGCTTGATTTCTATGGGAGAAAATTAGTTGAGCTGTTTCAAGGTGGCTGAAGGTCTTGTATCATGATAGGACTCCATTAACAACTGGTCAATACAAGGTGATCTTATTCATTGTCATCGTCACTTTCAACGGTTGTCCACTGGCAATGAACTCGCAACTTTAAAGCGTAATTCCTACGCTACGGATCAGGTTGTCTCGTCTTACATTAACCTATCAAAGCCTGAAATCCGAACCCACCACCACCTTCTTTTAGAACCTTCTCCATCTTCAAACATATATATATATATATATTTGTTGCTTGAGATAAGATTGTTAAGACCATATGATTAACCTTCTCTCATGAATGAAAGAATTTGTTGTTGATGTAGACACCATGATAAACACTAATTAGTTTATGTTCTTCATATTTTTAATGGTTTTTTTAAATCCATATAACTTTAGATAGTTATTCTAAGTTTTCTTTTTTAAATGTATGATCAGCAAATTGAAGTCAATGAGAATGAATAATATTTCATTAAAATGATAAATGAGAATATTTATTAAAAATATGGAGTTAGTGTTCGATTGTGGAAAAAAAAACATATTCATGAATGATTTCATGAGTAATTACTAAGATAATATATAATATGATGATTCTCTTATAAGATTTTGAAACAAATTGTTTATATAGAAAAAAAATATATATAAAAATGTTTTATATATAAATAAAGTTTTTTTTTTTGTCACTTAATAGATGAGTGTAACTTAAAAAAGCTTTCGATAAATTATTTATTTATTCATTTGCAATTTTTAAGTACATGTTTTTATGTTAAGATTTTAGTTGCTATGGCAGAAGTTGAATTATAAATATTTTAATACTATCACGTAGAAATGGTGCCACATTGAATAGTGTTTGATATAAATAGTTTAAATTGAATAGTATTGGATACAAATACTATTATATAATAGTATTGGGCATGCACATCGTTAGGGTATATACAGTTTTAGATTTACAAGATGTGTTAAAATAATATTTTTAAACGATAATTATATAATGCATTAAATATAAATTTATATTATGTATACTTATAATAAGTATCAGTGACAATATATTACCATTTGATTGAATAATTTTTAATTTAAGATAAATTAACATACAATTACATAGTGATACTTTATTATCGATATCAAATTTGAAGTTTGTATTTGATTTTTAAATTAAATTTAAAATAAGTTCACTTTATGCGAATTTGAATTTAAAAGATTTTATATTGTCAAACTCAAGCTTATAGGTGTTTAACTTATCAAATTTGCTAGTTCGAAAAAGTTGAATTTAAATTGACAAAAATTAACATCGTTTTAATTAATAGACATCAAAATGAGGTGCTACTTGTAACATCCCGAGGTTAGAATGGTCTTTCTAGGCCTTGAATCGAGGTTAAAAGAGAGATTTCTCAGTTAGGAATTAGTTTCAGTAAGTTATGAGGGTATATCAGCCTTTTGGATGACTTTATATGTAGCTTGTGGAATGAGCACGACCGTATGTCTCTGGACACACGCCCGTGCATCCCTTTCTTGTCACGGATGCCTGTGCATCTTGCCATACACTTGTGCATGCCTACTGGTATATAAAATAGTGTTTTTCCCTTCGTCAATTTCAACAAGTTTCTTATCAATTTCCCTTTCCTTTCTCTTCAACTAACCCTAATCAAATTGAGAGAGAGATCAGCAAGTTTTTAGCAACCAATCCAGCCAAGTTTCAACTAGAGATAAAGAGATTGAAGTTATTAACAACTCCAGGTAAATATCTTCTTACCTTCTTCCTGTTTCCAAAGTTTATGTTTCTTTGGTTGGGTTAATTCAGTTATAGCAGCATGTCTTCAGTTTAATAGCATGTCTTTGTGTTATTAATGATGATATAGATGAGAAATCTGGAGGCAAAAGCATGCTTAGTTCCCTTGATACATATGTGTGTATTTAAGAGTTTAGAGAGATTTTAGTATGATTTGACTGTGAATGATGGGGGAAATGTGTTAATAGCAGTGTATATTATATGTATGCGTGTTATAGTATGTTTAATTGAAGTTTGATAAGATTTGAGTTGAGATTGGTGGTGATTTTGCGTGTTTCGGCCATGAGTGTCGAAACAAAGTAGAAAGCACGCTTGTGCGTTCGTGTACGCACACCCGTGTATCACTGAAAAAACATATACACGGTCGTGTCCCTCAGGATACATGGACGTGTGTCTACAATTCTGGCCGTGCACACAGCGTGCACACGGGCGTGTTCCTGCAAAACCAAGGGCACACGACCGTGCCATGCAAAAACACGGTCGTGTGTCTTGTTCTCTAATAAGAACACCCGCCAAAAAATGCACTAAATCCATACCAATTTCTCAATCAATCTCAAATCAACTTTCAATATACATTCCTAGCACTTCAAAAAGCATGCAATTCAACTCAAAATCAACATGCATCCAATATAACTCATTCCACCATGAAAGCTTATTCTTTCTCTCACTAAAACACACACAAGCAAGCATGCATGATTCAAGGGTGGAAATTCATCATCATTTCAACATATAAGCATGCACAAAGCTCATCAACATGCAATGGATTCATCCAAGCATCACAATTCATCAAACAAGCTGGGAATCACAAGGAAGAAGTAAGTGAACACTTACCTCTCGTCATTGTCGCTGAAAATTTTCTCTCAACTAATCTCTTGGCTCTCTAGCTTGATCGGGAGCTGTTGGAAGGTGAGCTTCTTCTCTAAGATTGGGAGGAGCTAAAACAAGAGAGTATTTGCTGAAAATGGAAACTGGGTGAGAAATAAAGTCTTAATTCTCTCAGCTCTCTCTTATATATATACACTTGCATGGGCGTGCGAGTCAATGTGCACGGGCGTGCACATGGGAAAATGAAGGTTATTCATTTTTCGTGCTTCGCATAATCGAAACCTCCCTAAAGAGATCATACGAAAGCCACACAGGCTCTGGAAACTTGCTAACTCACCCCTAAACTCTTCTAGACTCCTAATTTATTTTTAGATTTCATTTCTAACCTCAAAACTCTTTCCCTAAGGGCTTTTCTAACCTGGGATGCTACAGTATGCGAGCCATGCACGATTTGATTTTAGTAGGGTCATAATTATGTGCTTGAGGGTCACGGTCATGCGTTAGCAAAATTCAAGAATAAGTAGAGATTTTCCAAAACCTAGCACGGTTGAGCACGATTGGCACACGACCTGTGCAGGCTTATGCACGCCTATGCGTTCGATAGTGCATGCTTGTGCAACTAGTGAAAATGAGAAACTTCATTTGTTTTCAGTAGAATTTCAATATTAAAAGAACATACCATATATTCTAAGTGATATAAGAGACGAAATATCAGATTATGAATCAGAATAAGTCTAAAGAAGAAAGAGATACTGAAAAATTTATGAAAACCTCCAAAGTCACATTTTCACAATATTAATTGGAAAGAATTTAATAGTAATGCTGAAATAGCTTGAATAGCAGAATATGATCAGAAAACAGATGGAAACAGGAAAATAGTGACGGATACAGTATATATATATATATATATATATATATATATATATACAATAAAAGAGACTAACAGATACAGTAACAGAATATAACAGAACTCAGAAAAGTTACACGGAACTTATTAATAAGCATAATAAGTTACAAAAATAGTATAACATCGAGTATACGCATAACAGAACTATAACAGATGTACATCTGCACAGAAAGTAATCAGAAGAAAAGAAATAATAATTATCATGCATGATATGCATTACATGACATGACATGTCATACAGTATTTTCAGAAAAGAAATTCTAAGATCCAAGTATATGTTTTCAGTAGAAAGACAAGATGATTTGGACATCGATTTCAGAGGTGAATACGAGAGGTTCTGTGAATTTCAACACACCCTTATGGGAGCCAGTATCAGGAGCTGTATACTCATACTAGCCACTATATATTGGTATATGTTAGTGTGCTCAGTTAGCAACTTAGAGTTTGATGCTTCAAGGATCAGATATCAGTATTTAGCACGAAACGCTCAACTTTCAGTTCAGATTTAGTGGCAGCATGTGTGCAGACAGTTTTTAACACGTGTTACATAGGAAACTCACATGGTCAGGGTCTCGAATCCCTGTATTCATTAGTCTACATAGCACAGTTTTCAGATACAGATTTTTAGTATTTCAATAACTTTTATATCAACTTTTCAGTTACTTTAGGATCTTCGGATCCAACAACAGTATTTCAGTAAACAGTTTTTAGACATATGATTTTTGTAAATAGGCCAAGGCCTAGATATGATTTCAGTATATTTCATGACATGTCATTTCCACATGACATACACAGTAAAGTATGATTCAGTTTATGATTAATCAATGATAAACAGTAAACATTCAGAATACATGAGAATTTTATGACAATACATAACAGAAGAACAAGCAGAATAACGAAATTATCAGATAATCTGATAACCAATAATACAGATAAAATATGAAATACCAAAAAAAAAAATCAATATAGAATATTACATATATATAAAAGAATGAACATGTTTACAAAATAAACTTATGACAGAACAGTAAAAGAGAAAAGATAATGAATATTAGAAAAAGAGCTTAGTGAGTTAAGTTAGACCGCTTAGGATTTCTCTTCATTCTGAGTTGTTTACGTATACTCATATATGTATTTACAACACAACATGAGGCAATATCTGAAAAGTAAGTTAACTAAAGAAGAATATTATATCAGATCAAAAATGAACTTAGTTGAGTATATCAGATAAACAGTCAGACTAGCTGTAGGCAAAATAGAGTCTATTAAACTAGTTTTCAGATTGGCAATGAAATAGAAATAAAGTAAAAAAATATTAAAGAAAGAAAATAGAGAATAAGATAAGAGAAGAAGCTATTAGACTATCAGAGGACTTAGATAAGTTCATCAGCTTAGTAGTTAGCCAGAGATGCATCAGCTTAGAGCCTACCTGAGGGTGAAGGTAGGAGATGCTTACTGAGTGACTTGTCACTCATCTCCCTCAGTTTACTTTCTTGCAGGTGGGTGTTTTAGGGAACTAAGCTTGGAGCGCTAAGTGGCTGATGAGTGGGATACAGCTCGAAAAGGTTTTTACCCGAGGTTTTCAGTTTCACATATGTATGTATGTATGTATTCAGTTTTCAGTAGATAGCATGTTGACTCGTATACTTTATGTTTGCTTATGCATATGAGATGTACAGTATCAATTATGTTTTCAGATACTAGTTATTAATAATAAAATATGAATTTTATTAAGGATACTTGTAGACACCCCATTTTGGACCCTAACAAGGTCACCCCCGATGATGAAAAACCTGAATGTTGACTTAGAATTTTTGATATGTTGAGCCGAGGATGGATGAGTTAAAAAGAAAAAAAAATGTGTTTATTTTATGTTTTTTTTTTTTTTTAAAAAAAAAAGGTGTGTTTATTTTATTACAAAAGAGAAAAAAAAAAAGAAAACCCAAGCCCATGCAGCCAGCCCAAGTCAAAAGGGGAGAAAGAAAAAAAAAAAAAAAAAAAAAAGAAGAAGAAGAGAGGAAGGAGGCCCAGTGCGCGGCCCAGGTGGCAGGCGTGCTGGTCCGGTTGGAGGGGAAAGGGCCCCCGCGCGTGTGATCCACGCGCGGGCTGAGCTGAGAAGCTGCAGGGTCGGGCGCTCAGTGCGCGTGTTATGCACGCGCGCAGCTCTCTCTCCCCTTTCCAGGCCAGCGCGCCGCTTCTTTTTTCATTGGGCAGGCTGTCAGCCATTCGCCCAAGGACTATAAAAAGGGGCATTTATTTGGAAAATGAAGGGGGGGGAGCTGAGAGAAAAAAAATACAGAATGGGAGACGTCTGAGGAGAGGGCTGAGAGAAGAAAATACAGAGAAGAGAAAAAGGGAGAGGAGAGGAAAAAATTGAGAGCAAGGGGAAGGGATTTTCCAGAAACCAAAAAAATAAAAAAAAAATTTCGGAAAAAGAAAAAAAGTGATTTCGGAAAAATTCAACATATTCGAAAATCAATTTCTGTGCTCTGCGATCTTCGGCTCAGTGTTGATAAATCTCGAAACAACAGTTTTCAGGTTAGTCGCCTGAGGGGAATTTTTACGAATAAAATTTTATATTATTTATTTATTTTTATTTTTTTTTTGCATGCTATCAATTTGTTTATGTTTTGTATTTGATTTGTTTCGTATTATATAATTTGTATTTTATCATATTTATATTTCGTATTTTTCTTTTCTGCATCGTATTTTTTCTTTTCTGTATCTTCATGCCCTCTGTGTGTTTTTATTAATTGTGTATGCATGATAAGTTCATTAGCAATCTGGGTTCGAACCGCGGAAGATGAATTTGCTGGATTCTGTGTGCATGTGTATATATTATTGGGTTGGGCTGCATGCTGGTTATTCTCTTGGGTGGGCTGCATTTTTTTTTGTTCTTTAGATGGGCTGGCTGTACATGTGTGTATATATTATTGGGTTTCCTGGATGGGCTGGCATGCTGTCAATTTCCATTGGGCGGGCTGCACTTTGTTCATTTCTTTAAGTGGGCTGCATTTTGTTTATTCCTTCGGCGGGCTGCCTTTATGTGGGCTAGGTATTTAATTATGGATTTTATTTTTATTCTCATTTCATAATTGTAATTTGCTCCTAACAAAATTTTGTTCTGCAGGGATTATTTATTCATTTTGTTAGATTAATTAATTAATTTGTTTTTATAGGATTTATTTATTGGATTAACTAATAAATTCGTTTTGCAGGATTTATTTATTCATTTTAGATTTGTTTAGGGTTAGATAAAATATATAGAGGTGTATGGAAAGTTGTTGTAATTTTTAATTAATTTCTTTTCCATATTTTATGTAGCATCCTAGATCCTGAAGCCCTTAGGGGTAGACTTTCGGGGTTAGAAATCGAATTTAGAGAGAGATTGGGAGTCTGGATAAGTTCAGGGGTGAGTTGGTGAGTTTTCGAAGCCACGCGGCTTCCGTTGGAATCCTTTCGGAAGGATTCGATTAGGCGAGCGAGCGGGAAATAAGTTATACTTATTTTCCCTGGTGCACGACCGTGCATCATTGGTGCACGCCCGTGCGTGGCTTGGTATATAAGTGGAACCGTGAGTTAAGTTCATTTCTTTACTCACCCGTTTGCATTTTTAGCCAGTTTCCCTCTTCCTTTCAGTGCCTCCCGTCCTTAGAGAGGAAATCCAGCCACCGGTTGTTCCAAATCCGGCGAGAGAGCAAAGGGATTAGTGAAGTTCCTAAGCATGGAGAGAGGTAAGTGTTCCTTACCTTTTCTTGAGCTTTCCCGACTTGCTTTGTGCCTTTTGCTGCCATGGATGAATTATATGCATGCTGATGAATGTGTGGATGGCTTATATGTGATTGCATGTTGATTTGGTTGATAGATTTCCACCCTTGAAGCTTGCATGTGTGTATGTATAGCCTTAGAAAGAGAAAGAAGGTATTTCCATGGTAGATCCCGTGATTGATGATGCATGTGCAAGTTGAGGCTCGAATTGTGTTATTTGGGACGTGGTTAACGTGTGTTTGAAGTGTGATTGTGAATGAATGTGATTTGGTTGGCCATTTGTGCATTTTCCGAGCGGTGCTCTGTTGAAGAACCAGACGCACGATCGTGCGCCAGTATGGCACGGCCGTGAGCCTGTGTTTCTCCAGATGCACGCCCGTGTGCACGACCATGCACGGCCAGAAAATGTGCATGCACGCCCGTGGGTCCGCATACGCACGCCCGTGCATAAGCATTTTCAGTGACAATGAATAGTGAATTCCAGTAGCTAGCACGACCAGACGCACGACCAGCGCACGGTCCCGTGCGTCATGGTGCACGCCCGTGCACATTTCATGCACGCCCGTGCATCAGTAGAATTTCAGAAAAATGTTATTTGAATGGGAAATTGAGCATGCGAATTCAGAATAAATATTTAATGGCTTCAGATAAGCATCAAATAAGCATGTAATGAGTTAATAAGCTGCATATGCATGTCATGGCATTACATGTAGCTTCAGAGAGGATCAGGGGATTCCGAATTCAGTAGTATTCAGAACCCGATGTACGGGTGAGAGTATAGGGTGAATACGAGGGGGCATCTGTGGGAATCAGCCTTCTGACACCAGTCAGAACGCTGAGCAGTGTTTTCAGATTCAGTTCCTGACACCAGTCAGATGATTCAGCAGCATTTCAGTTTCAGCTCTCTGACACCAGTCAGATCGTAGCAGTGCAGATATCAGATTCAGCTTTCTAGCCGGTAGCTAGAATGGTTAACCCACATGGCCAGGATGCCGAATCCCTGTATTACCCAGTCTGATCAGCACAGCAGGTACCCGAGGGTACAGAGAGAGGTATTCAGATGCATGCATCCAGTTTTCAGTTAGCATGACATGACATACACATCATGACATGCATCCATATGATAATAATGAATGAATGAGATACAGATAACGGTTTCCAGATTCCAGCAAGCGCATAGATGTATGATTAGGGCCGAGGCCCAGGTATGTGTTTGTTTATATGATTGTTGTGCTTGCTTGGGTATTGAGGGAAGTAAGGAGCGCTTACTGGGTGATCTTTATCACTCATCCCCCTCCTTCTTCCAGTTTTGTAGGTGTTCGTGCTGGGCTGAGGAGCGGTTGGACCGAGGCTGACGGAGAAGGCATGCACACACATCTCGATCAGTGTATATCAGTTTTGGACCTGTGTGGTCGTATGTACTTTTATATGTACCCAGATGTACAGAAACACTATGTATGTATAAGATAAAGGCTAATGGGCCCATTGTACAGAACAGAATATATATATATATGTTAATGATGTATATTCAGAAAAGCTTCCGCGTGTACAGAAATGTAAAGCATTGTATAGTTTCAGTTATTTTATTTTTTTATTTTTCGTAGGATTCCCGTCGCGGGTACCCATATTTTCAGATGATTAATAAAAGCTCCCCAGACATTGTTATTATTCAGCACAGCAGGGGCACTCGTGGCGGCGGGTCCTACATTTGTTGGTATCAGAGCCAAGTTGTAAGTGTGTGGTGCTTTTCTCTCCTTCGCAGCCGTTGTCCAGACCCTCCTCACAGCACAGTCAGGTATTTACTTTCCAGATTGATTGTGTTATGTGATTCTAACCCCAGCTTGTTGTGATGCTATAGATAGAGAGGAGTATGTCCCTAGATATCTAGACGAGACAGATAGTAGTTCACCCGCCCGTCCTATGAGTGTTAGTGATAGGCGGTGCCCTCAGACTACCTCCCATGTGTCGATGAGACCCGATCAGTTGAGAGATATGATTGGGGATGTTGTCAGAGAGAGCCTCCAGCAAGCTGGAGTGGGTAATGCTACAGAGCCGGATAGAATTACTCCTCCTCAGTTTGAGAGTCATCAAATTCCGAGGAGAAGACATTCCCAGTCTCAGCATCAGTCATATCATCAGTCGCATCCGCAGTATCAGCGACCGTATCAGTATCAGTCGCAGCCTCAGTCAGTTAGAGAGAGGCGTCAGTATCCGACAGGTTATACAGATTTCAGTCAGGGTATGAGTTCGGATACAGTGGGTACTGGTTCTTCAGAGAGACTTCATCCGATTTATCATCTGCCAGCATCGTTTCAGCCAGCCAAATTCAGTGGATCTAGAGATCCAGCTGTAGCAGATGAGTGGATTGAGGCAGTGGAGAATGTCATGGGCCTCTATACCTTATCAGAGAGAGAGAAGGTTCGATATGCAGTGTTCCTTCTCAAGGGTGATGCTAAAGTTTGGTGGAATCTAGCCAAGACTTCCATCAGTGAGCAGCAGATGACATGGGCAAGATTCAGACAGTTGTTCGATGCAGAGTACAGGAGTTTGGAGGTAATTTATGCTAAGGCCCAGGAGTTTATTGATTTGGCTCAGGGGTCGAGTTCAGTGAAGGAATATGCCACCAGGTTCAACGCATTAGCGAGATTCGTCCCGAGTTTGGCAGGGACAGAGTTGGGCCGAGTTCAGAAATTTATTCATGGGTTACATCCTGCGATCTATAAGGATGTGATGACAGGCCCAGAGCCTCCTCAGAGATTCAGTGATGCCTTGGGGAGAGCACTCAGATCCGAAGCCGGTTTACAGAAGATGGGTGTTATGATTGGTGTATCTGAGAGAGTTCAGAGGTCAGATGACAGAGATAGGGGCAAGAGGCCGATGTCAGCCAAGAGATCTGCCCGCGGATTCCAGAGTCAGAGGCAGAAAGTTGCATCCCAGCCACCACAGTGTACCAGATGTGGCAGACGCCATCCAGGGGAGTGTTTATCTGGTCAGATAGTATGTTACTGGTGTCATCAGCCAGGGCACATGATGGCAGCATGTCCAGCCAGATTGGGTACAGGTGCAGGTGCTGGACAGGGCAGAGGTGGAGCCGGTCAGTTCAGAGGCCGAGGTGGTCTACCCAGAGGCGGAGTTAGAGCCGATAGAGGTGGAGCAGATGTTCCTAGAGTTGGTGATAGAGCACAGGAGGGAGGTGCCGGTCCTTCCGGAGTTGGCGGAGGCAGAGCCAGAGTTTATGCAGTCCGCCAGGAGCAGGCAGAGATCATTCCTCATGTAGTTACCGGTCAGTTACTCTATTTTGGTACTCCCTTACTTGTACTTGTTGACTGTGGAGCCACACACAGTTTTGTGTCTTGGAGTGTGGTTGAGAGATTAGGGATTGACCCTAGTGTGGCCAGTAGGAGTATCCACGTGGAGATGCCAGATGGGGGATTTGTGTTGAGTGACAGAGTCCTCCTAGATCAGGAGGTAGAGGTTATGGGTAGGCAGATGTTGATTGATTTGATTCTGCTGGAATTAGCAGATTTTGATATGATATTGGGGATGGATTTTCTGGGTAGATACGGTGCAGAGATAGATTGTGGAAGGAAGAAGGTGAGATTCCACATAGGCCCTGATCAGTTTGTGTTTGGGGAGGGCAGAGTTGACAGTCTGATGATCTCCAGTATTCAGGCGAGCAGATTGTTGAGACAGGGTTGTATTGGATACTTGGCCAATGTTGTGTGTAGTAGTTCAGTGGGTCCAAGTATCGAGGAGGTGCCAGTCGTCAGGGAGTTTCCAGATGTGTTTTCAGAGGAGTTGCCAGGGTTGCCTCCAGACAGAGAGTTGGAGTTTAGTGTTGAGCTTCTTCCGGGTACGGCTCCAATTTCTAAGGCTCCGTACCGGATGGCTCCAGCCGAGCTTCAGGAGTTGAAGAAGCAGCTTCAGGAGCTGACAGATAAGAAATTCATCAGGCCTAGTTGTTCACCTCGGGGAGCTCCGATTCTATTTGTTAAGAAGAAAGATGGGTCGATGAGGATGTGTATCGACTATAGAGAGCTGAACAGAGTGACAGTAAAGAACAAGTATCCCCTACCGAGGATAGATGACTTGTTTGATCAGCTGAGAGGTGCAGCGGTGTTTTCGAAGATTGATTTGAGATCTGGGTACTATCAGGTCAGAGTGGCAGACAGGGATGTTCCCAAGACAGCTTTCAGGACCAGATACGGGCACTATGAGTTCGTGGTCATGCCATTTGGGTTGACTAATGCCCCAGCGATCTTTATGGATCTGATGAACCGGGTGTTTCATGATTGCTTGGACCGGTTCGTGGTGGTTTTCATTGATGACATTCTGGTGTATTCCAGGAGTGTGGCAGGGCATGAGGAGCATCTCAGATATGTGCTTCAGAGATTGAGAGACAGACAACTGTATGCCAAGTTCTCCAAGTGTGAGTTCTGGCTTGACAGAGTTGCTTTTCTGGGTCACGTGGTTTCAGCAGATGGTATTTCAGTAGATCCCAGCAAGGTAGAGGCAGTCTTGAGTTGGCCAAGGCCGAAGACAGTAAAGGAAATCAGAAGTTTCCTTGGGTTGGCAGGTTATTACAGGCGATTCATTGAGAGATTCTCTAACCTAGCAAGGCCTCTCACTGCCTTGACTAGGAAAGAGGTTCCATTTGTTTGGTCCGATGAGTGCGAGGCACGATTTCAGGAGCTTAAGCAGAGATTGACTAGTGCCCCAGTTTTGGCGCTACCCCAGGAGGGAGTTGAGTTCGATATTTACACAGATGCGTCCCATCAGGGGATTGGGGCAGTGTTGATGCAGAGTCGTAGAGTTATTGCTTATGCCTCCAGACAGTTGAAAGATCATGAGATGAGATATCCCACTCATGATTTGGAGTTAGCTGCAGTTGTGTTTGCCTTGAAGATTTGGAGACATTACTTGTATGGGGTTAAGTGCAGCATATATTCAGATCATAAGAGTCTGAAATATTTCTTCACCCAGAGAGAGCTTAATATGAGACAGAGGAGATGGCTAGAGCTGGTAAAGGACTATGATGTTGACATCAGATATCATCCAGGGAGAGCCAATGTCGTGGCAGATGCTTTGAGCAGGCGAGTAGCCTTATCCAGTCTTTCAGTTCAGAGAGAGTTACAGTATGAGATAGCCCGAGAGCAGATTGAGATAGTGACTGCGGGTTTCTCCAGATTACAGATCAGATCTTCTCTGTATGATGAGATCAGAGAGTGCCAGATATCGGATGAGTGGACTCAGAGTATGCTTCAGAGGATGGCAGAGAGAGCAGTGCCAGACTATGAGTTCAGAGATGGGATCTTGAGATTCAGAGACAGAGTATGTGTGCCACCGAGTTCAGAGTTGAGGCAGAGAATTTTGTCAGAGGCGCATAGTACGGTGTATTCAGCACACCCAGGCAGTACAAAGATGTATCAGGATCTCAAGAAGAGTTTCTGGTGGTCAGGCATGAAGAAAGACATAGCAGATTTCGTTTCCAAATGTCTGATATGTCAGCAGGTTAAGGCAGAGCATCAGAGACCATCAGGTTTACTTCATCCCTTGAGTATTCCTGAGTGGAAATGGGAAGATATCTCCATGGATTTTATTTCCGGTCTTCCCAGAGTTCAGAGAGGATTTGATGGCATTTGGGTGATTGTGGACAGGCTGAGCAAGTCAGCTCATTTTCTGCCTATCAGACAGGGCATGTCTACTGATCAGTTGGGGAGATTGTATATCAGAGAAGTGGTCAGACTCCATGGTGTTCCCAGGACTATAGTTTCAGACAGAGACTCCAGATTCCTGTCAGCTTTCTGGAGGTCATTGCAGAGAGCCTTGGGGACCAGATTACAGTTTAGTTCAGCCTACCATCCTCAGACAGATGGGCAGACCGAGAGAGTTAATAAGATTCTGGAGGATATGCTCAGAGCTTGTTGTATGGACTTCCAGACCGATTGGGCAGAGTTGATTCCCCTCATGGAGTTCGCGTATAATAACAGTTATCAGGCGACTATTCAGATGGCTCCATTTGAGGCATTGTACGGTCGGAGGTGTAGATCTCCTCTTCATTGGGATGAGATTGGAGAGAGAGATTCTCTGGAGACAGTTGTTGGTCCAGAGATTGTTCAGGGCATGATTGAGCAGATCCAGATCATCAGGCAGAGGATGAAACAGGCCCAGGATCGACAGAAGAGTTAT
The DNA here is from genome assembly GCA_026122585.1 of Anacardium occidentale. Taxonomy (NCBI): domain Eukaryota; kingdom Viridiplantae; phylum Streptophyta; class Magnoliopsida; order Sapindales; family Anacardiaceae; genus Anacardium; species Anacardium occidentale. Next base: position 366,906 of record JAJEJH010000139.1, read on the forward strand.
GCAGACCTGAGACGCAGAGAGATTGAGTTTGCAGTAGGCGACAGAGTATTCCTGAGAGTTGCACCGTACAGGCACGTGCTCAGATTTGGCAGAAAGGGGAAGTTGGCCCCTAGATTCATTGGTCCCTATGAGATACTTGAGAGAGTGGGGACAGTTGCCTACAGATTGGCTTTGCCAGCTAGCATGGACAGGATCCATAATGTGTTCCACGTGTCGCAGTTGAGGAAATATGTGGGAGATCCTTCTCATGTGCTTCAGTTTTCAGAGGTTGAGTTGGCTGAGGATTTGAGTTATCAAGAGCTGCCAGTACAGATTTTGGACTATAAAGTCAAGGTTCTCCGGAACAAGCAGATTCCTCTAGTGAAGGTCTTATGGCGCAGTCAGAGAGTGGAGGAAGCCACTTGGGAGGTAGAATCTGAGATCAGGGATAGGTTCCCAGAGTTATTCAGGTAAATTCCGGGGTCGGAATTTTTATAAGGGGGGAGGAAATGTAGCATCCTAGATCCGAGAAGCCCTTAGGGGTAGAGTTTTGGGGTTAGAAATCGAATTCAGAGAGAGATTGGGAGTCTGGTTAAGTTCAGGGGTGAGTTGGTAAGTTTTCGAAGCCATGTGGCTTCCGTTGGAATCCTTTCGGAAGGATTCGATTAGGCGAGCGAGCGGGAAATAAGTTATACTTATTTTCCCTGGTGCACGACCGTGCATCATTGGTGCACGCCCGTGCGTGGCTTGGTATATAAGTGGAACCGTGAGTTAAGTTCATTTCTTTACTCACCCGTTTGCATTTTTAGCCAGTTTCCCTCTTCCTTTCAGTGCCTCCCGTCCTTAGAGAGGAAATCCAGCCACCGGTTGTTCCAAATCCGGCGAGAGAGCAAAGGGATTAGTGAAGTTCCTAAGCATGGAGAGAGGTAAGTGTTCCTTACCTTTTCTTGAGCTTTCCCGACTTGCTTTGTGCCTTTTTGCTGCCATGGATGAATTATATGCATGCTGATGAATGTGTGGATGGCTTATATGTGATTGCATGTTGATTTGGTTGATAGATTTCCACCCTTGAAGCTTGCATGTGTGTATGTATAGCTTTAGAAAGAGAAAGAAGGTATTTCCATGGTAGATCCCGTGATTGATGATGCATGTGCAAGTTGAGGCTCGAATTGTGTTATTTGGGACGTGGTTAACGTGTGTTTGAAGTGTGATTGTGAATGAATGTGATTTGGTTGGCCATTTGTGCATTTTCCGAGCGGTGCTCTGTTGAAGAACCAGACGCACGACCGTGCGCCAGTATGGCACGGCCGTGAGCCTGTGTTTCTCCAGATGCACGCCCGTGTGCACGACCCATGCACGGCCAGAAAATGTGCATGCACGCCCGTGTGTCCGCATACGCACGCCCGTGCATAAGCATTTTCAGTGACAATGAATAGTAAATTCCAGTAGCTAGCACGATCAGGCGCACGACCAGCGCACGGTCCCGTGCGTCATGGTGCACGCCCGTGCACATCTCATGCACGCCCGTGCATCAGCAGAATTTCAGAAAAATGTTATCCGAATGGGAAATTGAGCATGCGAATTCAGAATAAATATTTAATGGCTTCAGATAAGCATCAAATAAGCATGTAATGAGTTAATAAGCTGCATATGCATGTCATGGCATTACATGTAGCTTCAGAGAGGATCAGGGGATCCGAATTCAGCAGTATTCAGAACCCGATGTACGGGTAAGAGTATAGGGTGAATACGAGGGGGCATCTGTGGGAATCAGCCTTCTGACACCAGTCAGAACGCTGAGCAGTGTTTTCAGATTCAGTTCCTGACACCAGTCAGATGATTCAGCAGCATTTCAGTTTCAGCTCTCTGACACCAGTCAGATCGTAGCAGTGCAGATATCAGATTCAGCTTTCTAGCCGGTAGCTAGAATGGTTAACCCACATGGCCAGGATGCCGAATCCCTGTATTACCCAGTCTGATCAGCACAGCAGGTACCCGAAGGTACAGAGAGAGGTATTCAGATGCATGCATCCAGTTTTCAGTTAGCATGACATGACATACACATCATGACATGCATCCATATGATAATAATGAATGAATGAGATACAGATAACAGTTTCCAGATTCCAGCAAGCGCATAGATGTATGATTAGGGCCGAGGCCAAGGTATGTGTTTGTTTATGTGATTGTTGTGCTTGCTTGGGTATTGAGGGAAGTAAGGAGCGCTTACTGGGTGATCTTTATCACTCATCCCCCCTCCTTCTTCCAGTTTTGTAGGTGTTCGTGCTGGGCTGAGGAGCGGTTGGACCGAGGCTGACGGAGAAGGCATGCACACACATCTCGATCAGTGTATATCAGTTTTGGACCTGTGTGGTCGTATGTACTTTTGTATGTACCCAGATGTACAGAAACACTATGTATGTATAAGATAAAGGCTAATGGGCCCATTGTACAGAACAGAATATATATATATATATATGTTAATGATGTATATTTAGAAAAGCTTCCGCGTGTACAGAAATGTAAAGCATTGTATAGTTTCAGTTATTTTATTTTTCGTAGGATTCCCGTCGCGGGTACCCATATTTTCAGATGATTAATAAAAGCTCCCCAGACATTGTTATTATTCAGCACAGCAGGGGCACTCGTGGCGGCGGGTCCTACAGTCAGACTGAGAGAGTCAACCAGATTCTTGAGGACATGTTGAGAGCCTGTTGCATGGACTTTCAAACTAGTTGGACTGATTTGCTACCGTTGATGGAGTTTACCTACAACAACAGCTATCAGTCTACGATCCAGATGGCACCTTTCGAGGCCTTGTATGGTAGGAGGTGCAGGTCACCGTTGTACTGGGATGACATTGGTGACAGAGATTCATTAGAGTCAGCAATGAGGCCAGAGATGACTTAGTTGATGATTGAGCAGATTAGAGTTATCAGGCAGAGAATTCAGCAGGCCCAGGATCGTCAGAAAAGCTATGCAGATCTGAGGCGTAGGGACATAGAGTTTGAGGTTAGAGACCATGTGTTTCTCCGAGTTGTTCCCTACAGACGTGTCTTGAGATTCAGCAGAAAAGGCAAGTTGGCTCCGAGATTTATTAGGCCGTATCAGATTCTGGAGAAAGTGGGCAGAGTTACGTACAGACTCGCTCTTCCAGTCAGTTTAGACAGAATCCACAGTGTGTTCCATGTCTCTCAGCTGAGAAAGTATGTGAGTGATCCATCTCACGTGTTAGAAGTTTAAGATCTGGAGTTATCAGATGATTTGAGCTATCAAGAAGTTCCAGTTCAGATTTTGGACTACAGAGTAAAGAGACTGAGAAACAGAGAGATTCTCCTATTTAAAGTTCTATAGAGAAATCAGAGATCGAGGAAGCTACTTAGGAAGTTGAAGCTGATATGAGAGAAAGATTCCCTGATCTGTTTAGGTAATTTGGGGGACGAAATTTTTATTAGAGGGGGAGAATTGTAACGACCCAAGAGGTAAAATTGTCATTTTAGGAAAGTTCAGGGGGTAGAAGAGCCATTTAGAAGTCCTTTGGGGCTTTGTCAGTGTTTCTGCGCATGTGGGGGTGGAAATGGCTATTTTCCACTGCGCACACGACCGTGTGCCTTAGACACACGACCGTGTGTCTTGCCCCAGCTAGATTTATTTGTTTTGTTTTCTAGTTGCGCGCAGATTTCAGTTTTCCAGCTCCCAACTTATTTTCTCTAGCTCCAGTGAACCCTAGTGTTCCAGAGAGAGATCCCCCAACAGATCAGCTTCGGATTCGAGATCCTGAATCTTCCAGAGAGAGATAGAGCTTCCATGGCACGAGGTAAGTGTTTTCCTTACCTCTTTCGCTGAGTTCAGAGCCTGTTTGGCTGTTTCCAGTGTGTGAAAATGTTATGTGTGCTTGTTTGAGATATTTCCAGCATGCTTGAGCTTGATATGATGCATGATTGGATGATTGAGTGGCTTTCCATGCTTATTTGTGTATATGTTGATATACATGAGATATATGTTTATTTATGATGATTGGCGTGTTTGAGATGATGATATGATGATTTTGGGCATGCTAGTAGCAGCTTTGAGCTTGTATGTGTGTTGAGTTTGTGTGTGGAAGAGTTGGTGTGGAAATTTCTGGATTTCCAGACATATTCTACAGTTTCTGGGTCGAGCACACGACCGTGCGTCCCTGAGGCACGCCCGTGCGTCCTCATTTCTGCATGGGACATGGCCGTGCATACTGACCGTGTGCGTGTAGAAACCCAGACACACGCCCGTGTGCCCGAGTGACATATGCCCGTGTGCTTTCCCCCAATTCCACACGCCCGTGTTCGCTGAAACACGAGGAGAAGAAGAAGGCAGCCACACGCTCGTGTTGTGTGAGACACGCCCGTGTGCCCCTTGTTGCACGCCTGTGTGTTGTCCCACACGCCCGTGTGCCTTGCCCAGTTTTCATGAAATATTCCAGAACGTTGCACGCCCAATAGCACGATGGCCACACGGTCCCGTGTGCCTTGACACACGCCCGTGCGTCCCAGAACACACGCCCGTGCACTTCAGAAAACAACAGTGATTAATTTTAAAAGAGAATTAGGCCACTCAAAGCCATTTCTAAGCACACAGAACTCAGAAATAAGCTAACTAATCAGTATTTCATGCATGATTATCAGCATCAGCACGACATGCCATATCAGATATTTTCAGACTGGATCTAAGGATCCAACAGCATGATTTTCAGATATACATATATGACTTTTCGTATATCAGATAGGGGTGAATACGAGGGGGCGCCTGTGAGTTCGCAGACCCGCTAGAGAGGGAAACCAGCGTCCGCTAGAGAGGACATGGTCATTGACCAAGCTCGTTAGAGAGAGTGCTGGTTATGCATCAGTAGATTCTTTAGGACTTGAACTCACACGGCCAGGGTGCCGAATCCCTGTATTCATCAGTCTGGCCAGCACAGCAGATATTTTCAGATATTTTAGAGATTTTCAGTACTTTCTGATACAGATTTCAGTATATACTATATGTATATTTTTAGGATCTTCGGATCACAGTTTTATTATCAGAAAGAGTTTTCAGAAAAGACAGTTTTTCAGAAAAACAAGCCTGAGGGTAAGTTTTACAGCTTTTTAGTATACATGACATCAGCATATACATTTCATTGTCATGTACAGCATCTCATGATAAACAGATGAGAAACAGAACAGTATCAGAACAGAATTATAACAGAATTCAGTGAGAAAACTGTCTAGCAGAACCTTTTACGTGACGAGTCACGTAGTTAGCGATGTTTGACCTGCGAGTGTTGTGTTTGGGAAACGCTTGCTGAGTGACTTTGTCACTCACTCCCTTCCCTGTTTCCTTTTGCAGGTTAGTGATTCGAGTGGCTGAGCTGGAGCGAGACCGCTGCGAGATTTTGGGGATATGGCTCGGCAGCAGCAGTGGCATGTTGGCTCGCATGCTTTATTTCTCATGTACATATATGTGTGTATTATACCCTAGTACACTGTATGATCAGTTATTTTTATACATGAGCAGCCTGGGTTTTCACGCTTATGTTTGATTTACTTTCGCAGTAAATTACATTTTCAGTTTCTTTATTAAAAAAAATTTTATACAGTAGCAGATTTTTCTGTAGAGGTCCCCGTCTCAGGAATATTTTATTATTATGAATAGTATTTTCTGCAGCGCACAGTAACCTGGGGCGGGGGTCGCTACATACATTATGGTAGTTATGTTCTCTACTTTCTTCCTTTGGTAGATTTCTTAGACTGCATAGGTCTTTTTCTTCTATCATTGCCCTTGTCAAAACCTCTATTTGGGCATAGGTCTATTAAACACACCCATTCTCTGCAAATACACCTCTGATCTCAAAGCTCTCCTCAATGCATTACTAAATCTTTGAGGAGGAAAAGATCTTGTCATGACGTCTCTGGCAATGGTTGGGTGTAAACCATGCATAAATTTTTGTACCATAGTGATCTCTGAAGCTGCCATACCTGGGACAAATCTCACTAACTAGTTAAATCTAGTGGCATAATCTTTTACTGTATTTGTACCCTGAGTCAACTTTATAAATTCTTAGGCCTTAACATGCATCATGTATACACTACGGTATTCTTCATCAAACAATCTTCTAAACTCATCCTAAGTCAAACTCCGCACATCAAATGATGTCCTGGCGAGGTTCCACCACACCTTCGCATCACCTTTAAGCATATAGGTGGCATACCTTACTTTTTCTTTGTCTGTCATGATAAACAACTTCATGACACTCTCAACTAACTCTATTCAATCTTCTACTATTACATAATCTTTGGAACCAGTACTTAGGTGGCTGATGAGCTCCTGGTAAACTGTAAATTAGATGAAGTCTCTCTGAACCACTAGTGTTTGCTATACTTGTACCATAACTCTGACCCCTCTAAAACTCATACCTTGGTGCCTGAAAACCCTATACTCTTTGATCATAAAAATCTTTGCCTCGCCTCTGACGAGCTTCGCCTATGACAGGCTCTTGGGTTTTAATCCTTTCCGTAGGTTGTAATCCCTCTCTTATGACTTTTCTGACTATATATCTGATGTCCTCTACTCTAAGAGATACTTGGGAGTGTTGAGACCGCCTAAGATCACTAGTACTCATGGTTCTATTGGAGGCACTACTTTGTTCACTCATATCTCTAGGTAAATGAGATCTTCTACCTAGAAAATCATAACATATAAGATCAACATCAAATATAAACTGAAATTATACTTAAATACTTACACTGAGAGGAAGTAAGCAACAGCTGCTAGGATATGTTGGCTCTTGGCTCATGCAAATTATGGAAAATCATGCATGTGAAAACTTATTTTCTGAAAATATTTTTCAAATTCTACTAAATGGGTCAAAGCATTGCTCTGATACCAAACACTGTAACGACCCCTGCCCCAGGTCACTATGTGTTGCTAAAATATACTTTAAATCATAAATAAAGTATACCTGCGATAGGGATCTTTATAGCAAAAATGCTACTGCTGTTGCTGCTGCTACTCAATTTAAAATTTCTTTATAAAAGAAAGCTATAAATATAATTTACTATGATAGTAAATCAAAAATACTAAAATACATGTGTAAAAGCCCCAAGCTACTCATGTATAAAACATATTGCTCATACAGTGTATACTAAAGTATAATACACACATATATATATTAGAAATAAGAAAAGCATGTGAGCTAAACATGTTATCTACTGCCGACCCATATCCCCAAAAAAATCTCATAGTTGTCTCGCTTCAGTTCAGCCCTCTCTACTCACTGACTTGTAAAAAGGAAACAAGAAAGGAGGAGTGAGTGACAAGGTCACTCAGTAAGTGTTTCCTAACTCAAACACTCACAGGTCCTACACTTAGCTGGCTACGTGACTCGTTATGTAAGAGTTCTGCTTTACTTTTTTCTTATTTTTGATTCTCTTTATATTCTGAAGTGTATCTGTTTTCTATATTATTCTTTATCTTATTCTGCTATGTTTTTTATAAGATATTGTACATGACATGAAATGTATATGCTGATGTCATATGTATGCTAAAAAGCTATAAAACTTACCTTTAGGCCTGATTTTTCTGAAAAACTTTCTTTTCTGAAAACCTTTTCTGATAATAAAAGCTTTGATTCAAAGATCCTGAATATATACATATAGTATAAGTTGAAAACTGTATCAAAAAGTACTTTATCTGAAAATATCTACTATATTGGCCAGACTGATGAATACAGGGATTCGGTACCCTAGCCGTGTGAGCTCAAATCCTACTGAATCTACTGATACATAACCAACACTCTCTTTAACGAGCTTGGTCAATGATCATGTCCTCTCTAACGGACATTGGTTTCCCTCTCTAACGAGTGTGCGAACTCACAAGTGCCCCTTCGTACTCACCTCTAACTGATGTTTGAAACATCGTATAATTTTACTTTAAAATCATACTATTGGATCCTTAGATTTGTTTCTAAAAATATCTGATGTGGCATATCGTACTCAATGTTGATAATCATGCATGATATGTTGTTTTATCATCTTATTATTGAGTTATATGTGCTTAGGAATAACTTAGAGTGGCTTAGCTTTGCTTAATTATTCTTTTTTTGTTTTTCTTAAGGTGCACGGACATGTGTCTCTATGTGCACAAGCGTGTGTCAAGGCACACGAGACCGTGTACAACTCGTGTCCTTAGGCGTGCTAGCTTTTGAAATCATTTTATCAAACTTTGGCTAGCTATACGAGCATGTGGTGCGAACTCACGGCGTGTATACAAGGCACAAAGTTGTGTCTCATACTGCACGAGCGTGTAGTTGTCTCACAACACTCCCGTGTCATACTTACACGAGCGTGTAGAATTGGGAATAGACACATGGCGTGTGCACTCAAGTACACAGACATGTGTCTAGATTTTCATATGCACACGGGTGCCATACGAGACCGTGTTCATATAGAAATTGGGCCACACAAGCATGCATCCTCAGGTGCATAGTCGTGTGCTCAATCCAGAATCTACAGATATGTTTGGAAACCCAAAAAATCCCACTCCAAACACAACCACACTTCAATCCAACAACAATACATACTCAAAACTATTGTTGGCATGCAAATATTCATCATGTCACATGTCATACATAAAGCATATAACTCATGTATATAAAAATATACACAAATAAACATGGAATTAATGACTTAATCAATCCATAATTCATCATTTCAAAGCTCAAGCATGCTGATAATACTTTAAACAAGCATACAATGATTCTCACAAGCTCAAAACAACTAAACATGCTTTGAAACTAAGTGAAAGAGGTAAGGAACACTTACCTCTCGCCATAGAAGCTGGACCTCTATCTCTGGAAGCCTCTGGATCTCTAATTTAGAACTGAGCTACTGGGGGATCTCTCTAAACCACTCTAGGGTTCACTAGAGCTGAGGGAAGAAGAAGCAAATAAAATAAGCTAGGAACTATGCGACCTGGAAAATAAAACAGTATATGGCTAAATGGCAAGACACAAAGTCGTGTGTACTAGGCACACGGTCATGTGCGTAGTGGAAATCTCAATTTACACTCTCTTTCATGTCATTCACGGAATATTTTTCTAGAATATCCATGTACAAGCCATAAAAGGCTTCTAAAAGACTCTTCTACCTTTGAACCCTCTCAAAACTCTTTCATATCAAGAAAATCTCTCTTTTACCCTTGAATTCAGAACTTAGAAAGACAGTTCTACCCTCAGGCTATTACAATAATAAATACAACAAACACTTAATTATAGGGCACTTAACCTAACACCAATATGCCACTATAATAAAGGTTACTATAGAAGTGATGATTGACCATGTCAAGATCATTATGTAGACTAAGGTGGACTAACAAATGATTCATCACTCCCAACCATAGGAGTGATATCTTTGGTAAACTAACTGATAAGTATCCATGACTATGTGAATCTATGGTTATAGCGGGATTGGGGTAAAGCCTAATATAACTTATTGGGTCTAAATGATCATCAAATCCTGTTGATGAGAAACTAAGAAAGACATAACTTTATGCCTTAAACTTAAGAGATATAGTATGACAGAAGAACTTTTTTGTATGTTAACAATTAGATTGCCCAAGCTAAGAGTTATTTGTTGACACTATACTAAATGGGTGGTCATGATACCATATTGAAAGCTACTCATGTTTGTGCCTAGATTTGATAGAATCTAGATAGTATTGGCTCATTAAAGAGCTTATGAATCATATATAACAGGGATTAATCAAACTCTGAAGGTAAGATTTGTTAATCTTAGTAGGGTGTGTGTTTTTCGAGAAAGTCATGATTGATTTGTCAAATCTAAACAAATTAGGTTAAAGTCAAAGTTTGATTTTGGCCTAGTGTATGATTGTATATGTTAGTATGTAAACCTATACATGGTTGTCAAGTGACATGTATATCAGATTAGATTCAGATAAGCTTGAATTTGGCTTTGATTTTGGATAAAGTTACATATGCATGCTCATACAAGTACCATGTATAATCATGCATGTTTGTACATGATAGTCGATGACAACTGTCTAGGGATTTTATTTGTTAATAAGATTTCGTGATTATTACAAGATTCAGACATGCATTGTGTGTATGGTCGTACTTATGCCAAGTATGCCTGTGTATCATTAAAATCAATGTGTATGATCATACATGTTACATTGTACATTGGTTTTTCTATAAAATACGTAGCTCATTTCTTCTCTTTCATCTTTTACTCAACTAAAAAGTGTCATAACCATGTATTTCATAACCCCTATGCGTACATAGTGTGCACTAGCATATGTCACATGTTTTTGGACCTCTAGAGTTTTGTACTTTGTACATATTGTTACAAGTGTTGTCTTAAAAGGGTTAAATAATGATTGTAGATCTAGTTTCATTGCCATACGAAGATCCAAAAGAGTTATTTTGTAGGTATGCATCAATAAGACACCTTATATTTGATCTATGCCTCCCTTCTGGTGAACCAATTTCACCCTAACACCAAATTCACTGCTTAAGTTTTACTTGACTTGACAAAGTTGAGCTCAAGCTTAAGCTTAAGCTTGACAATCTTCCTTTAAACTAGAATGAGTTTGACATAGTTTGAAAAGAGTGGAGCTTAAGTTTGGCTATAGTATCGAGTTGAATAGCTAAAATCGTTCACAACAATATTGTTTTTTATATGTATTGGTCAAAACAATGTTGTTTTAATCAATTTAAAACTATGTTTTTTAATTTCATAAGTTTGACGAGCCGAACTCCCTCCCTAAACTCAAGCTTGAAAATATAAAACTCTTAGGCTCAAACTCAAGCTCAAGCTCAAACTCAAGCTTGTTTAAATTGAACTTATACTTTATTTGTTTAAATCGAGTTAACAAATAAGCTTGAAATAACTCGATATGAATCAAACCCTAATGTTAATGTAATTTGTTTGTATTTTAGAGGTGTAAATAACATTAGCCTTATTATGTTTTAACAAAGTGAAAAAAAAATGCCCGTGATAGTTAAAATTAATGTTAGATTTGATTAGGGAAAAATGAATTTTACAAACTTGAAGGGTGCAAATTAATTTTATGAAAGTACAGGTGGGAGATTGTATTTAGCCTATAAATTTAGCATTAAATTATTTAAGCCAGCTTACTTGGTCTATTGTAATCTTCCAAAGTCCCTACCCTCCCGATCCAATCGCCCGTCGCCGCACGCAAGATATCAGGTACACGCCCAATTCTCATTCTCTTCTTTTTAAGCTAGGTTTAACCTTCCTGCCCTAATTTCAAATTGATTCAATCTTAATCATTTTTTATCTTTTTTTTTTTGGTGTGGTTCAATTAGGTTTTGCCTCTCTAACTGAATGGGGGATCGGAATACCGCTGCTCCCAAAGCAATATGGCTGAAACAAGCCGAAGAAGCCAAGCTCAAGAACGAGGCCGAGAAGGCTGCAGCTGCAAAGGCAGCATTCGAAGCCACATTCAAAGACGTTTCCAATAAAGCTCGTGAAAAGCAGCCGGGTTCTGGTTCTGATAGTGATTCTGAAGACGATTGGGAGGAGGATTTGAGCAACAAGCCCATAGGCCCCGTGGACCCCGCCAAATGCACTGCTGCTGGTGCAGGTATTGCTGGTGGAACCGCTGGTGCTGCTTCTTCGTTTATGGTTGTGACCAAGGACTCGGATGGGAGGAAGGCGGCGAATGGTGGTGCTCAAATAAGGGTGACGGTTGCACCGGGTGTTGGTGTGGGCGGTACGGAGCAGGAGGGGATTGTTAAGGACATGAATGATGGTACTTATACAGTCACTTATGTGGTTCCTAAGAGGGGTAATTATATGTTGAGCATTGAGTGCAATGGTAAACCCATTATGGGTAGTCCCTTTCCGGTGTTCTTCAGTGCAGGTAAATAAGATTTTGTTATTTCAACTGGAAATAAGATTTTGTTGTCTTTTATTTTTATTTTTTTGCTAGGAATTTAGGTTCAAATTTGAAAATTGATTGTTTTTCTTTTTCTTTTTTTTTTTTTTTAATAGAGTGAATGTTGTTGAGCATTTTCATTTGAATGTTTGAACTATATTTAGCAGGTACTTCAACTGGAGGACTGCTGGGTATGGCTCCTGCGTCCACATTTCCTAATTTAGTCAACCAAACTATGCCCAACATGCCAAACTATTCAGGGTCAGTTTCAGGGGCATTTCCTGGATTACTTGGAATGATTCCAGGTGTTGTTTCTGGAGCTTCAGGTGGTGCTATTTTGCCTGGAATGGGAGCATCACTTGGGGAAGTTTGTCGAGAATATCTTAATGGTCGTTGCTCAAAAACTGATTGCAAACTGAACCACCCACCTCACAATTTGCTAATGACTGCATTAGCCGCAACAACCAGCATGGGGACTCTTAGTCAGGTGCCTATGGCGCCTTCTGCAGCTGCAATGGCTGCTGCTCAGGCTATTGTTGCTGCCCAGGCCCTTCAAGCTCATGCTGCCCAGGTTCAAGCACAACAGTCAACCAAAGAATTGTCTGGTAATTTTATCCCTGCTTTCTTTATATTTATATATTATTCCTTTTTATATTATTTTTGCTGTACTTCCCAAAATTGATGCCTCCTTATCAGATGACAAAGTAGGGAAGGGTGATGCTCTGAAAAGAACTCTACAAGTTAGCAACCTTAGCCCACTCCTTACTGTGGATCAGCTGAAACAACTTTTTAGCTTTTGTGGCACGGTTGTTGAATGTACCATAACCGATTCAAAGCATTTTGCCTACATAGAATATTCCAAACCTGAAGAAGCAACTGCTGCTTTGGCATTGAACAATATGGATGTTGGAGGTCGGCCATTGAATGTTGAGATGGCTAAATCTCTTCCACAAAAAACTCCTGCGAATTCATCACTTGCTTCTTCTTCTCTGCCAATGATGATGCAGCAAGCTGTTGCCATGCAACAGATGCAATTCCAGCAGGCTTTGTTGATGCAACAAACTCTGACTGCACAGCAGGCAGCTAACAGAGCTGCATCTATGAAGTCTGCTACAGAGTTGGCTGCTGCTAGAGCTGCTGAGATAAGTAAGAAGTTAAAAGCAGATGGAGTTGGGGACGATGAAAAGGAAGCAAAAGAAAAATCCAGGTAATGACAATTCTCTAATTGAAATTTATCCACTTTTTTTTTTTTTTTTTTCCTTTTGTCAAACTTTAAATTTAGGGACATTTAGTTAGTTTGGCTAGTACTTCATATTAGCATCAAGAGCACGAGTCTTGGTTTGCTTCACTCATGTTGAGTTGTGAATTCACTGATATGAACTGTACTTCTGTACTTCATTTATTTACTTTTTGTTAACTCTAGTTTATTGCATCACTTTAAAGTGTTAGCATGGCATTATTAAGTTGCTTGTATTTATTTTGTTTGAAATTCAACGTCACTTATGTAGTAGTGCCACATTGGTATTAACCATCCTTGTCCTGAAAATCCTGATTTATCTCAAGATTCATAATTAAGTGACTAAGTGGGTGAGGAATCTTCAACCTCCTTCCTGTTGTGTTGTTGCATCCCTTGCTTGCCAATTTCTTGTTTGATATGGAAAAGCTTGCTGCTTGGAGTCCTTTATTGGATAGAGTTAAATGAGGGGTCACTCATATATTTCAACTGTAGTCTTAAACTTTTTATTAATATTGATTGATTTTTGTTATTTCGAACAATTAACTCACCAAATCTTTTCGTTATCTTATTATATGGAAATAATAAGGTACATAGGAAGAATTAAAGTATTGTTTGAAAAATATCTGAATAGATACAGTTAAATAATAATCGCGCAAGCATTAAAAATAAACTAAAACTAAAATATGTGTCACCTTTCATACATATTGAATATATCACTTGTAGCAACCAATAATCCCAACAATATTAAAGAAAACCCTTTTTCCTTGTAGGGAACAAACTATATTAACACGAGAAAATTATTATACGTCTGAAAAAGTCTATGATTCAATTAGGTAAATAAAAATTTTGAAATTGCTGGTCAATATTCACTTTGAATGGACAAGGAATATATTCACTGAAATTAATTAGTATTTGAAACCTTGATTGATGCCATCCCACAAACTCTCTCCCAAAGTAGTTCAACAGCCTTCATTTTTCTTATCCAAAATGCTTTTATTTCTCTCATTCCAAGCAATTTAGAAAATACCAGAAATATTGCATCTCTACAGCATTTGAGCTTTCTGTTCCTTTTCCAAAGAGCGTGGTACTTCGAAAGAAGAGATTTACATCAGTTGCATTAATGGTTTTCTATATCATAAGAAACAATTTTATGAGATTTATCTTCTGAAGTTATTTATAGTGAAATTTATAGGAAAATTGCAGTCTAAGAGTCACATATTTATTCATCTATTTGTTGTGATAGCATAGCTCTTCTGAATGTCTTCATGTGTTAGGCAATTTCTGTGAATAAATATCTAATCTCTAATCTCTCAAATATGAATTACTCTTAATTATTAGAGTTATATTAATCATTAGTAATTGCAAGTATTGGATATATTTATTTAGATAATCAAGAAAATATGATTAGCCACAATATTTGATTTTGTTCTTATAATTAGGAAAATGTCACAGCAGACTCAATCCTCATTCAGGCCAATGATGCATTTTTTAACCCAACGATTCAATTCATATCTTAATTATATTTTGGTCTTGCATCCATTTGTGCTGCAACTGTGGGTTATTTATTGTCTTTATAAATTCTTGTTGTAAGTGATAGAAGCATAAAATTGTTGTTTGGAAAGATTTATTTTTTACTGTGGAAGCTGATGGGTTCCTTGATATAACACTATTATTTCAAGGTTTACTGTCTCTGAATGTTCTCATCCCTTGATTTAAAACACGTCATTTTGAGAACTTCACAACTTTTCATAGATAGTATGCATGGGCATATTTGTTTAAATGTTTGACTGATAAGTCACATATACAGATCACCATCTGCATCTCGTGCCAAGTCAAGATCACCAATCCGTTACCAGCAGTCCTCACGTGCTAGATCAAAATCCAGGTCAAGGTCACCAGTTAGTTACCGTCGAAGGCGGAGATCACGCTCTTTCTCGCCTTTACCCCGCCACTCAAGGGATCGCAGATCTAGGTCACCACGAAGATTACGTCATTATTCAAGTTATGACAATGACAGGTTTTCATACAGAGATGTCAGGGACAGTGGTGACAGATCTAGAAGACGGGATTCAGGTAGATCATATGATCATCATTCACCTGTTTCAAGAAGGAAAAGGAGTAGGAGTTTGAGTCCTCACAATAAAAGATCATATCGATCTGGTTCAGAGACACCGAAAGATTACTCACCTGATAGAGCTAGAAAATCATCTCGTGGACGCTCAAGATCACCGAGGCCTCTTAGAGGAAGTGGGACATCCCCTAGAAATGATGATATAAAACTAAAATACAGAAAGCGTTCTAGGTCAAAATCTGTGGAAGAATTTGATGAAAAAATTGATGAAGTTCAAGATAGAAAATCAAGGCATCGTGAAAGAAAGCGTTCTAGGTCCTTTCCTAGGGAAGATAGGCAGCATGGAAGAGGCAGGTCGCCCCTGGGAACTTCTGATGAAAGTAGATCAAGACTTAGAAAGCGGTCCAGGTCAAAATCAGTGGTGGGCAAAACTTACTCAAATGAGAAAATTGATGAGACGAGAGATGAGAGATCAAAACATCATCATAAGAGGCGATCTAGATCTAAATCTATAGAAGCTGACCATCACATCAAGGAGAAAGGGGATGAAAGTAAGGATAGGAAATCAAAGCATCGTGACAGGAAGCGATCCAGGTCAATATCTCCTGATGGTAAGCGTCACAGAAGAAGCCGGTCTCCAAGAGGTTTGAATGAAGGTAAAGCGAAACACAGAAGGCATTCCAGGTCAAAGTCTATTGAAGGCAAGCATCAATCTGATGATAGAGTAGGTGAAAGTAGAGATGAAAAATCAAAGCATCGAAGAGGCAGGTCAAGATCGGCAGAACGTAGGCACCACAGAAGTAAGTTGTCACCTGGAAGCTTGGAGCAGAGTGAATTGAACTGCAAACGGTGCCCCAAGTCACAATCTATGGAAGGCAAGCATCATATAGATGGTGGGAATGCTGAGCCAAGAGATCATAAATCAATGCATGGCCAGCCAAATACGGATAAAGCTGAAGATGCCACTGTGGAACCAGATTTTAGTGTGAAGGATTCACCCATGATGGGGGATGATGGATTATCTACTTCAAAACACAAGAATCGCGACATTAAGAAATCCATAGAAAAAAATCATGGTATGAAAAGCATAGATCAACAGGATTTTAAGAGTGATGAAGTTAATTCTGTGACGCAGGGTTGTGGGATTTCTGTTGAGGCAAAGGAACATAGGAGAAAAGAAATGCCAGATAATAAGCTTCTTAGAAATGGTAATAGTGAAAACTGAAAATTAAAAAAAAAAAGAAAGAAAGAAAGAAGAAAACCTGCATTTATACAGTCTCTTTGAATGAGTAACAGTAGCTGATTTTTGGACTGTTTGTTGTATGCAGGTTTAGAAGAAGATCAAACTGATTACTGACAGTCACCCCTGGCTGACAAATGTTAACTGAACTGACTTGAGCTGTGATTGGAATCTGTCAACAATGTTTTAAAATTCTTGTTCTAGAAAAAGGTTCTAAGTCTCCCTGAGGTTGAAAGCTCACAAGAGAAACTCCATACCAAATTCTGAAGTTACATTCAGAAGCTAAATATGAAATAACTTGAATCATGGGGCTGCTTCTGAACCTAGATTATCCGGAGGAAGATTTGATGATTGATGCCTCTTAAAAGCTCAAAAGCTTGATATAATCATGAAAAACTTTCTAGCATTTGGAGTTGGTGGTTCTCTCGGAAGATTGCGTAGATCTTTAATTTTTGGTGTTGGGATATTTCTACTGGTTGTTGACTTTTCATAAATGTATGCACTCTTTGTTTATCTTTGCAGGTCCATGTGGAACGTATCTGTACTTGATTCTTCAAGCTAATCTAATATGGATAAGTATCTGAAGATGTGTTCTGCTCTTACCTGGCTGTCCATACAACATACAACATAGTAGCAAAGCATCTTTTACTGCTAGATGTATGTTGGACTATTTCCTTTGTTGCTGCATAATGAACTTTTTGATTGAAGTGTTTGAGTGTTAATTGCTAGTTTACAGTGTCTTTTGAATTTCATTAATATTTATGGTAGTTCAATATCTTTGTGACGTCATAGTTTCTTGATACAGAGAAGATATTGGATTTTATTCAACAATTGCAGGGCATTGTTAAACGTAAGATTCTGCATGGATGTATAACGCTTGAAGACAATAAGCATGTTTGATAACTAGGGAGGTGGTTCTTAGTGTAGATCTGTTTGCACTGCACCCCAGCTCATTTGGGTTCTCAGGTTTACCATCTCCAATATGCAGCTTTTCACTCCTGTTTTACATGAAATTTTCTACTGTGCTTATTATCTGTTATAGTGTAGTGGGCAAGTTATAAACGAACATGTGGTTTGTATGATTGGTTTGGGAGGATTGGTTTAATTGCTATAAGCAAAGGTATGCATTCATGATTATGCTTAGTTTTACATCAGGGAGCCTGTTTATAAGCTCTTATTTATCCCCATGATAGCATTATTTTGCTGGTGGTCATTAATATTAACTTTTGCTGATGGTTCACCAATACTGTGTTCAAATACTTTTAATTTCTAACAATGTAATGAACACAGTATATCTTACGTCTTTGCCCCTCTTTCTTTTTTGTTTTTTTGTTTTTTTTTTTTTTTGGTTCCTTTTTTTTTTTTCTGTTTTAATTTCCCCTTCCCAAGGAACTCTTTTGAGTAGGCAAGCTTCTTTGAGTGACATCAGATGTGGCTGGGATGAGTATCTTCAGAATGTCACCATGTTGATTATGAGCATTTCGGCTGACTCAAAATACTTAATTTCATGGTGTGCAAATATGGTTTTAACAGGTAATTTCACATGAAATTCTAGGTTGAGGTTTTTTCCTTGATTACACCTTTTAGTTCTAGTATTTCTTTCTCATTGGTAATTGGTCGTTCATTTCATACGGTACTAAAAAAGATGAGCAAGTATCATTGCAAGTGGTCTTTTTTCGTTTTTTAAGATTGTAAACACTAAATGCAAATGATAAATATCGTAGATTCCCCTTGTTACTTTTTCAATTTAATCGGATAAATAAAGTTGATATTTTCGATAATAAAATTAATTTTGTTATAAGATATGTTCTAATATATACATTAGTTGTAATACTATAAACAAGCTAGATCGGTGTAGTTAGTATTTTGTTTTTCAATGGCTTAAGTCCATTCTTAGTTTTAGGATGTTCAGTTTCATGCCCATAAATAGTGTCGCCCGAATTGTAAGTTCTTCATTTGTGTGGAGACATATTGATGTAGAAGGCAAAGATCAAAATTGATAAAATTTGATTGGCATATGATCAAGTTTGACTAACAATCCAAAAAATAATCGACTAACAATTGGAGATCGATCGACAAATGATTAGGATTGAAATACAATGCAAAAAAATAATCCATTTCGATTCAATTTGTATAATGAAAATAATATTTGAATAAATTGAATTATAATAAATGTTTTAAGTATTTTATATAAAATTATTTATACTTATTACAAAAGGAATTAAAATTAAAAAAAACAATTTAAACATTTTTGAAATAAAAAAGATTGAGTAAAATAAAAAAAATGTTGTCAAAATAATTAATTATAAATTTATTTTGGATTAACACCTTTTCTCCATGGTTGAAAGAATTCAATTTTAAAGAGTTGATTTATAAGTAATTCTCCTTAGGATGAAGCAACAAGCTCATTTTTTAATATGATTTTAATAACAACACTTGGCTATAGTAAAATTGGCCTTTTAGACATAAATTGACTTATTAAAACATTAGAAGATAAAGTAAGAAAAATATGATTAATATTCATATGATTAAATAAATCAAGTAAATATGCATTAGATTTAAGTTTTTAAATAGTGAAAAAAAGACCAATAACTCTATCATCAAGTATATTTTTTAAAGAATTCATTAATAATTTTTCAGAATATATACGAATCATGGCATAATGACTTATATTAAATTATTTATTTTTACAATGTGCATCATTAGTAAGTTTGTGGTTTTCATGACTCTGTTCCTTTTCTCTTAAAAGTATTTTGACTTAAAAATGCGGATGCATTTCTTGGGAGGCTCAGAGGCAGTATAATGTGCTTCCTATGGATAACATTCATAGGAAGCACATTATAATGAATTTCATATTGATAATTACTCATTTGAATAGAGATTTATAATTAATTAAAAAAGTTTTAATAAATTAATAAAATAGAGAAGTTTCTCTTTGGTTATCTAAGTCACTATATGTTCTTATCAAACTTATATTTTATAACAAACAAAATTTATCTAACTTATGTAGATTGTGGCGTCTTCCCTTTCATGTAATTTTAGGTTCGTCTAGCTCTTATAAATATTGGATATAGGTTCGTGTGAGTTTTTGTTTGAAATTAGAATTTGGTTTGAATTTCTCTTGGAAAGTGTGGATTAGGGTTCATATTGGTCGAGTTTCTAGAAAGGTCGTCTAGCGGGTTTGTATAATGTGGTATTAAAGTTTGACTCAAATTAGGTTGTTCACTTCAAATTTTACCTTAGTTGTAGGGTTTGTGTTTTTTACGTTTTGTGTTTATGAGAGTCAAAATAAAAAATTAGTTTGTTTAGAAAAGTTGTTTGTTCTTCTTCTATTCACAGATTTGAAGACAAATCTTTTTGAAGAAATGGAGGATGATATGATATTGATTGGAGTAGAATTTCATGTTAACACAATTCACTAATTTGGAAATATATGGAGTTCTATACTTCCGTTTTGGATGATTTTTAGCTGCCTACAATCGTTATGAGAAGATTGAGGTCCGAATCATCTGTCTAAAGGTTTATAATTGGGAGAGAAGTTTGAGCAGAATTTCAGTCATGCATAACAAAAGTAGTCATGGTTTTTGGGTCATCTCTTCATCTTCAGACTTTTGAATTGAGTAATTCAAAACTATAGATTCATCTACACATTTGGGGTTACAAGTATTATGAGGAGATCAAGACCTAGTTGAGTCTATAACATAGTTGGAATTGACATTGAAGTTGTGACAAAAAACTTGAAGTTTAGTTTAATTTAATTTCAATTTTATTTATTTATAATTGGGCTAAACCTTTAGGTAAATAAGCCCAATCTATTTATTGGTATGATTTTTGCTTTTGTTATATTTTATTTTAGATTGTTATCTTAAATTATTATTTTAAATTCCTATTTTAATAGAATTAATCTTGTAATATCCAATTTAGATTAGGATTGATCCTTTCTGATTTGGTTAGAAAGTTTTATTTATAGTAAGAGACAATTTAATTTGCTATTTAAGACATTAAAATTGTAATTAATAAAAAAACAAAAATGTTTTTCAATGAATAAATAATATGGAGAGGATTATTTTTAGTTATTTTGAACAACCATGTGTTCTTGTCAAACTCACAATTTGTGGTGAACTGACTGATCAATCTATTAGACAATAGATTGTGGCTTCTTCTTCTACAGTAATTCTAGGTTCGTCTATCTCTTATAGGGATTAGTTTTAAGTTTGTGTGGGTCTTGTCTGAATTAGAACTTGATTTGAACTTTCTTGGGAGAACTTAGATTATGGTTCATATTAGTCTAGCTCCTAGAACAGATCGTTTAACCAGTTCGTATCATGTTAATCTTGATTATTTGTCGATCTTCAATTTTTAATTGATTATCTTTTTTTATCGTTAGTCGATTCTGATTATGTATTTATCGAATTTTATTATTTTTATTCTTTATATTCTACATCAATTTGATATCATAGTTAAATCCTACGTCACATCCACATTGTATCAAAATGGATGTCCAGTCAAAAGGGCAAAATCTTGTCGTTGAGTTTTTCTTACCACCTAAAAACAAGTCGAATACTCTTTTTTTTTGTATACATATATGTTTGTATATATGTATTTGTCTGGAAAAATGGGTTGCTGTATTTAGTATCTAAAGCCCATCCTTCGTTGCTTTGGTCTCTCTCTTTTCTCTTGGACTCTTCTTTTCTTTTTAGGATAAACCTCCAGTTGTGACGGTTAAAGATCTGAAGCCGTTTGTTCCAACACAGAATAAGTGATGCAGGAAGTGAAAGTCAAAGTTTTATGCTTCTCTTATTATTATTATTATTATTATTTTACCCTTTTTAATCGTGATAATATAAAACAGGTGTCAAAATTCTTCGGCAGGAGCATGAAAATCTTTAAAAATAACCTTTAGAAAGAAAGGTTCAATTGGTTTTATTTTTGTCAATGCTGATTCCAACTGGAGAATGAGACAATGATTAATCTGGTATAGCCTAGAAATATCATGTCATTGCATTCTACTTGGTTGCTCTGGCAAGACCTCACATTATCCAAGTCTGGCTACTGGCTGGTACTCAATTTGTGGTTTCATCGGGAAATTTAATTTTATAAAAATTTAAACAATATTGAAATCGAGAATAAACACTGTTGGCTGGAGCTTTAACAATAAAGAGTTCAACTAAAATTTAATATTTAATATTTAACAATAAAGAAAAGTATATAATATTTTTGAAAAAAAAAAAACAATTAACATCTCATTGACAAAATTACTTAGAATATAAAAAACAACTAAATAATCCAAATTGAAAAATTTTAAGATAAATTAACTTTGTAGTATTCATTATTCGAAAAATGTTTTATAATGAAACATAATTTCAAGAATTTTTTGGCATTTCAAAAGAAAAAAACTAAAATGGGATACAGGTCGTCAGCAGCTCAAGTTAAAAAAAAAAAAAGACATTCAAGAAGATGGTAAGATAGAGTTATTGACAATTTCTCGCCCAAAGTTTGAACCAAAAACACTTTTTCACCCTTCAATTTATAAATAGCATTGTTTCATTTAAAATTTAACCTCTTTAAAAAAATAAATTAACATTATAAGAACAAATTAGTAATTTTATTATCTGAAAATAAAAAAAAAATTATAAATTACACTTCAGTATTTTGAATATAATAATTTGACTCTGACATATTTGAAATTTTGTAGTCAAGTCCTTGAAACCTTAGCCATCACTTTGATTTGAATCTCACTTTTGCCACTGCTTTTGCACTAGGTTTTCACGGCATTTTAATCTATGTGGGGGAAATGACGAGCAAAATGGGTTTTCTCTTGTTGTCAAGAATGATAAGATTGAGGAAGTTAAGAACGTGAAGCAAAAGAAGCTAAATAAACTATAAATTACTATAGCGGAAGTTGCACCTAAACCATAAGTAAGAAAGGTGGTAACAAGGAGAAGCAAGAAATCCATCCAAGCATGCAACATACGAGTAGTAGGGGTCCCTAGGAATACGATGAAGAGGTGAGATGCAGCAAAAAAGTGTGACAAATACTAGAGAAATGATGACTTTGTAGAGTTGAGAGTGTGGGTGGTTTACCAACATCAGGGAAATGGTAGTTCGATGATAGTGGCCGGTGAGGGGGCCTATTAGAGGCATTTAAAAAGAAGAGGGTAAAAGTTTAAAAAAAAAAAGAAAAAGAAAAAAAGAGAGTATTAATACAAATTTATTAATTAAAGAGATTTTAAATATTGTTAATTCTTTTGAAAACTGAGATTACTAATGATAGTAATATCATATTTTTACACTATAGTTTGTTAATAATGGAGTTAGATATTGGATAAAAAATGTGATTTATGTATTTGAGGGTGAAAAAATGTTTTTAAGTATGAAAATGTACAGTCTTCAAACTAAAAAAACAACTTTACAAAGTTTTAAGTTAATCTAAATCAGATTATTTTGTACTTTAAATTAACTGGTTTGATTTGAATGATGATTTTAATTTTGTTTAGTCTAAACCTTGTGATCAATAAGGTTGCTGTGTTCTAAACTTGTTACACATCCGCAAAAATTAACAAATTATTGTTTATGCTTATTTTCCTCAAAAGGGTTTGCAGATTCTATATCTAATATCCTACAGCGGGAAACTACTGAAGACTCTATAACTATTTAGTCCAACCTTCTTAGCAAGAACTGTACTTGGGTTTCCTTCCTTAAGGGCATGATCCGATCGCCATAGATATATGCAACCAAGCTTGGACTTGTTTTAAACGCCACCTCTACTCTAGCTACTTAACATCCTTGGTGACTTCTTTTGCATACGCTCTGTGGCTTTCATTTCTGCTCTCCTTTTGATTGCCTCTGCGACTTCTGGGTATGTCAGCATACCTCACAAGTTTATCTTGGTCCTGCAAGCGAAATTCACACAGAAGGAAATACTAGTGCGCAGAAAACCAGGAACCACAGTTAATTAAGCATATTACCAAGAGAGCCGTCGTGGAGAAGTGTAGTTGGAATAAGTTTAAGTAATGTCCGAAACTGATTTGCCCCTCACTTTATTATTGGTTAAATCAGCTATGGGACGTAATATATCTTACATATAACCTTAGGGTTTTGCATAGGTGGCAAAACTTAGGCAGGAGCCAGGCAGTTCATCAAGAAAGAAAGATGTCATCTAATTTTACCATCCAACAAACAGTTACCTTTGGATTTAGTGTACAATGCTAATTTTATCAAATCAAAACATTAATTAATATTAAATTTTATATCCGATACAAATTTTAACAAACCCAAAAAATGATTTGCATAGAATTTGAGTGTCTCATGCTAATTTCAATCAATTAAAACAATAATTATTATCGAATTTAAGTCTTCGATACAAATATGTATCAGAGTTAGTATCGGATTATGGAGTAGATACTATTTAGAATCAGATTCTAACCGATGTTAGAATGTAATTTTTTTTTGGATACTAATCCAAAACTAATAATTTTTTAATTCTATTTTTAAATTAATTCGATACAAAATAATATCTAATATGAACCGATATTAATTTACCATTCTAATAACATTTTTTTTTTTTTTTTTTGGTTTGATCTGGACTCTCGTACCTGCCCAGCCGACAAGGAATCAAATTGTTCAGAACTGTAAGGACATAAATTTTCAATCTCTTTCCATGTACACCTCCATCTAAATCTTTTTTTTTTTTTTCATTTCAGCAAGGTAAGTACTAACCAGTCAACCAACCCTATTTGTGAACCAATATAAAACACCCAGCTCTCAACCAAAGAAACAAGAACGCCCGATAAAAATATAAGCGCACTTTAATTAAATCCCGATTGAAAAAGACAATCTAAAAATGAGAAATTATAACACAAACACAGTTCATATAATCTAACAACGGATCAGTGAGCATAGAGAGAGGAGAAAGACGACGCCTAGAGGAGAAAGACGACGCCTAAAGCTTATATTGCGAGACATCTCTTAAGCAACCTTTTGAAGATCTAGGGGAACTGAAAGCGGAAAATGTTAATCACACGCTGGCCAAACCTTCGAGGGAAAATGTTAATCACTCTGGCAATTATTTGAAGTCGCCAGACAGGTTTTGTAATCTAACTTGGATTTTAAAACCAAATAGGCCATCCCAGGCTTCCAGCACTGTGGTTTCACGAGGAAGCCAAAATTAATCACCACGTAGTAGCCAGAGTTGGTTCAATCGAGAATTTGCCCGGTTTCAATTAGAGTCGAATAGCATGAAATTTCTAGATTGCTATTATGCACATTCTCAAGTTAGGATGAACAATGACAAGAATTAAACCGATTAAAATCTATTCAATAAAGGACACTTCCATTTGCCAAAAAAAAAAGGACGCTTCCAATATGAAAGCTTTACAAATGGCCAACCTCAGAGATTTTCGGGCTCCTGCAAAAATTTTCAAACTCCGAGTACATTCCTTTGCAAATATCATCTTGTCGGCACCTAATATTGAAAACCATACTTCGCCCATTTACGGCCCTGGAGATCAAACCACATGAACCTCTAGTTCAATGGCTACATGTTCATAGATTACAGGTACACGAAACACCATAACTACAAGAAGCAACACCCAAACCTTACCATATAAAAGCTTATTTACCAACGTTACCATATATAATAATATTAAGACTTATGTTTTTACTGAAACAAAGATCCCCGCAACAAACTCAACAGGGTTTGCAGTCTATCTCCCTTAGTGTAGTCTTCAGTCCCTTCCCCGCAGCATTAGCCAGTGGATGTATCCCATGCTCCGGTCCCGACATGTACGCTCTGTTCTCGCTCTCTTTGGCAAACGATACACCATATCGTTTCTCAACATCTGCATTTACATAAAATTACCAAATTGGTTTAAAATTATGCTTCTTTTCTTTGTTTTAATTACAATTGTTTAAGGATCTAGATAATATACCTGATGCAAGGTTTTGATAAAGCTGGCCATCGCGAGTAAAGGACATCATAATCTGGGGTAGTCCAAGAGGCAAATTATCACCCCTATCAACCTGCCAAAAATGTATGGTCTTACCATATGTCTTGCAAACCTTATCAAGGTCTTGCCTCTGAATGGGACCAGGAATCCCAGGCATGAACAACATTCCACTTTTCACTTCGAACTGGTGAGAATGCCACAGCGGCTTCTCAGAGTCCGGCAACGTCATGAACAGTTTCTCCGATACAATATATTCAATCCCAATAAGCTTCGCATCGGCTTCTGGGCTATTGTATATCAGGCACTGCCGCATCTCCTCGTTTTGATGTCCGCAAAAGTGGTGCGCCTCCACTTGCCGAGTCATGTCATCAGAATAAAAATGAAACCTACAATTCCCATTAGTCGTAAATGAAATAAACGTATGAATAAAATTACTGATATCAATCATCAATGGCAGAGACAGGGATTTTGTTTTTGTTTCAGTGGGTCATATGAAAAACACTAAAAATTTAAATAGAATTAGAAGATAATATAGACAGAGTATGCTGAAAATACATTTGAGGTTTGAGAAAATTAATAAAACACGATAAAAGGTTTAGCCAGGGCATGAGTCCCCACTCAGCCATTCATATGATCATGTTCAACTAATTTAGGAGAACTCACGCGCAGAGGTGTTGGTGAATCTTGTTGGTGGGGCCAAAGCCTTGAATGGCGGCTGTTGTGGTCTCTAGGAGAGCAGTGCCGGTGGCAATTTGCTCGCCAGGAACTAGAGTGCGTTGCGTTGATGCCATTATTAAATTAACCTACAGATTGGTGTATTGCAGCTCTCGAATCTCTCTTTAAAACCAAAATTTTAGATGGCTTTGAGCTGAAATTAGGAAAGCCATTCGCATGCAGAGTTACGTGTGGCATGATTTTGGTTGACGTGGCTCTTAGCAGTTACAACGTGGCTTTCTCTCCGGAAAGTGTTGACTGGTGAGTGTTTTTTTTTTTTTGTTTTAAATAAAATTTTCCAACAAGCTTGAGTGGATTTTAAGTTACAAAATCAAACGGTGGAGATTGAGTAGCTGAGAACTTCAACGAGAGTGGCCCCACCAAATTCCACCGACAACCATGAAATTAATCAGCCAAGTGCCACCAACTCACCTTGGTTTATTAATTTTGTAGTAGCCAATATTTTTTTCTAATTAAGTAAATATATATAAGCCTGTTGAATTTAATTTGAGTTAAATTTAAATTTAATATTTAAAAGTTTGTGAGTTCAAGTCTGAACTCAAAGTTATAACGAGCTCAGCTCATAAAACTCACGAGCCAAAGAAATTTGATTTATAATAATTAAAACGACATCGATTTGATTAATATGAATTGAAATAATATTATCATAATCATTTAACGTATCAATCAATATATATTAAAACAATATCATTTTAATCATTTAATGTATCTGATGAGTTAAGTTAAGTTGAGCTTGAACTCGACTCATATTAAGCAAGCTGAACTAAAGTTCAATTCATTTGGAAGGATTCAAACTCAACTAGAGTCAAACCAAACTGAAGCAACTTAAATTTGAACTCAAGTCAATTTGAATACAATCCTATTCAAGATGTTTAATGCATTAACTCTTTTAATCACAAAAAGTTAAACTTCTTATTTAAATAATACTAAACATCATCTAAAAAATTATCTGTGGTTTCCAAAATTCATTAATTGGTCCTTCAAATATGGGAATTATATAATTGATTGATCAACATTTTTCAACAAAAGGTTTAGTTTTAAACATCTTTTCACTACTTGTATTCATAAATCACACATTTTCACTTAAAATTTAATTTGTTAATAGATAGAGTCTTGACATAATAATGTCAAAAAAGTTAAATTACCGTATTATCTTTAATTATTTTACTATTCAAAATTATCTAGAAATCTATTTTAACAACAAAATTGCATTGACAAACTTGCATAGTCAAAGCAAAGAATATTTGAGTGTTGAAATTAGGCTAAATAGATCACTCATAAAGGGCTTTGGGTGGCTTAGGCTAGTTTGTGGTGAGTTAGTATTGTCTTATTCATTTTGAAACATATGAGCAAAATGTGCATTAGTGTGGCCCCCTTGGGTTTTATCTAAGCTTTTTTGAAGTTTAATGGATGAATATTTAGAGATTGAATTCCCATCACTTCCTTGGGTTGAAGAGGATTTACCCTCAAATCCACAAAAGCTTCATCTTCTAGGTATGGAGTTACATTATAGTTGGCCAAGATACTCCCAAACTCACTAGACAAGTCTATCTTATAAGTAGTATCCCTAATTCGTTCAAGCACTTCAAATAAACCATTGGCTTTTGATGCTAGCTTACTCTTTCTTTATATGAAAATCTTTCCTTTCTCGAATGAACTCAAGCCAACTCTTCATTTCTTAAACTTTTTAGCCCTTCTTCCAAGCTTCATTTGACTTCTCAATTTAATCCAAAAATGGACTCATGCAGCTTCTGCATGGTTCTAGCACTTTTCTTTACATCCAAACTCAATTTAACATCATTCGACAAATAAGATAACTCAATAGGAGTAATGGGTTTTATACCATATAATACCTCAAATGATGAGTGTTTAATTGTGACACTTAGAGTTTGATTCTTGACAAACTCTATATGGGCAAGCTTCAAATCCCAATCTTTTATGTTTTTACATACCATGGTTCTTAAAATAGTACCCAAGGTTCGATTAGTAACCTATGTTTAGTCATTAGTTTGGGGATTGTGGGAGCTGCTAAACAAGAGTTTGGTGCCAAACTTATACCATAAGGTTCTCTAAAAATGACTAAGGAATTTAATATTCCTATATGATACTATACCTTTTGGAATGTCATGCAACCTAATAATTTCCTTGAAGAATAAATTTGCCATAGGTGAAGCATCGCCGATCCTATTGCATGTGATGAAATGTGTCATTTTAGACAACCACCATGATTGCTTCTTTCTGTCTTTGAGTTGTTGGCAAAGCCACTATAAAATCCATACTTAAATCTTTCCATGGTTGCTTTAAAATGGGTATTAAAATGTAAGGACCAGTTTTAAGTGACTTTTGGCCCTTTGACATGCACCATATCTTGCAATAATGGTTTGAACATCCTCTTGCATCTTTGGCCAAAAAAAATTGGTTTTAGTGCACCAACTCCAACATCCCCAACTCGATCCTTTTAAGCCTTAAAACAAATGTGAATTAATGGCTATAGAAAATCATGTTATTTTTGTTTGGGTCATAAATGTGTATTTTATCTCATAAATTCCTAAATAGATAATGAAAAGGTTACCTTAACAATCATTTCCTTTTCATCATATCATTACACAATCAAGTCATACAATCATAAAACATGTTAAACACGTCATCATATCTTAAAAATCAGCAAACCCATGCTTGGAAACTAAAGAAAGAGGCAAGGAAATACTTACCTCTTACCATAGTTGAATCTTCTCTTTCTCTGACAAAATCTATTACTCTCTAATTGGATTTGTTCATTCTTGTTACTGATTTTCTCCCTTAGGGTTAAGATTCTCTGAAAATGGAAGGAAATTTTTGGGTAAAAAATGAATAAGTGACGGGTGAGAAATATTAAAAGCTATTGTCTCTCTTCTTCTACAAACATGCACGGTCATGCGTTTGAAGGTGCACGATCGTGCATAAGGGAAAATGAAGAAACTTCATTTTCCACGCTTCATATGAAAGAAATCTCTCAAGGAGAATCATGCGCACACCACACTAACTCTGAAAACTAACTATTTCACCCTAAACTCTCCTAACTCCAATGCTATCATTAATTCTCACATCTAACCCCAACCTTAAAGACATTTCTAACCTTATGATATTATATTACCTTATTAATCCATTTGACATTTCTTGAACAAACAACCCTCTATTTTCATAAATTGATAACGTAATCATATTGTAACATATTTTACAATTACACAAATTCAAACTTGACATAAAATTGGAAAAAAAACATAGACTTATTATGAGTACATGGATATTACAATGATCCATTCAATCCTGGATAAGAAAAGTTGACTAGAGGTGGAATCTGAAAAATTATGGCCACCTTTTAAATATGCCAAGGCTAACATACCACACAAGTAAGAAAGAGAAATCCTACTGAGCAACAAAGTAAGAAGAAATGTTAGAAACCAATATATAGCATTTGCAATACCTCGGGTAATAGCAAGAGGACTTGCAAGGATAACCTAAGTAATGGTTATAATGCAAAGATGACCCTATGAATTTTTTTATTAATTTAATTTTTATTTAGTATAATTTATTCTAATTTTTAAAAATTTTTTGAGTTTAACATAAGTTTTATAAAATTTTAAGTCAAATTTCAATTTTATGTTTCTATAAAAAAAAAAAAAAAACCCAATTTTAGTAAAAAAAAATACCAATTTTAGTAAAAAAAAAAAAATCAAACAAACTTTTTTACTAATAAAATACTGATTTTCTTTATAGTAGAAGGACAGATTTTCAATTTTAGTAGAAGTTTTGACCTATGTGGAGTGGAAAGTGACCAAAAGTTTGTTTACCATATTTCAATATTAAAGTTTAAGTCATTTTTTATATAAATTAATTTTTATTTTTGTAATTAAAATACTTATTCGTTATTTAGAGTTTCAATTTATATTATATTAATAAAGCCAATTTTTTTCTAATCTCTCAAATGAAAACATGATAGTATTTAATATTTATTTATTTGCTTTTACTATACAATATTATAGGTAGATTAATAAACAACTGAATATTATAATTATATCTGTTGAAATTAACTATATATTATAAACACTATTATTATCTCCACTTTCAATTGAAATTTATTTTATAAATGTAAATTTTAGCTAATTGAATAAAATGAAAAAGCGTATATTATAACCTATAACTTATAGGTCTATCTTAAAAGAAACTTTAAATTTATTTACCATTATAAACATTATTATTGTCTCCACTATCTAGTTAAAATTTATTTTATGAATATAAATTTTGTTCATTATTAAGATATTAACTTCAAAATCTTGATAATTTTTTTGATGAAGTGAATAGAAATTTCTTTTGTATATGACATGCTTGATTCTAAAGACGCCTTTGCTGCATTTCATAAAAGTAAATTGATTCATCTTGCAAAATTGTATTCATATGATTTTTTCTGCAACTGCTCTGATTGAACTTGAATGCCAACTTGAGAATTTTTTGGTTGATATATGAAACTTTGATGGATTATTGGTTTCAATGAACTTAAACTTTAACAACTACCTCTGATGATCTTTGCTCTTACCGCTAAACCAAACTTTAACGAATACCAGTATTTTCAGAAAAGGATCTAAGGATCCAAATATATGTTTTTAAAGTTTAAAAAATACGATGCTCCAGACATCTTTTAGGGGTGAATACGTGGGGGCACTTATGAGTTGCTCACCTGCTAGAGAGGGAGCCAATATCAGTATACGTTGGTGTACATCTGACTATCAATTTTCAATTTAGTTTCAACTTTAGATTTCAGCTAACTAACCAAGTGTCAGGAGGTTGAAAACTCACATGGCCAGGGTATGGAATTCTTATGTTTATCAGTCTAATCAGCACTACATATTTTCAGTTATATTATTTTCAGATAATTCATCAGTTTAAGATCTTCAGATCTTTATAAATGTTTTCAAATAAACCAACAGTGTTTTCAGAAATCTAGCACAAGGGCACATAGCATGTTTTAGTATGACTTTATACCATGACATGCATGTAGCATCCCAGAGTTTTAGAAAGCCCTTAGGGGTAGAGTTTTGGGATTAGAAATAGAATTCAGAGATAGATTGGGGGCCTAGCAGAGTTCAGGGGTGAGATAGTAGTTTTTCAGGGCTGTGTGGCCTTCGTATGATGCCTTTAGGGAGGTTTTAATCATGCGAAGCGCGGGAAATGGATTTTATCCATTTTTCCTTGATGCACTCCCATGCATCATCCCTGCACGCCCGTGCAGGTGGGTAGAAAAAAGAGAGACGAGAGATTAATGCTTTCTCATCCAGTTTCAGCTTCTCTCTTCTTTGTTTCAGCAGTCCCCAGCCCTAGGTGTGAAATTCAGTTTCCAGCAGCTCCCAATCCAGCAAGAGATCAGAGAGATTAGTTTGGATTTGAGATATCCAGCAGCCATGTCGAGAGGTAAGTGTTCCTTACTCTCTCTTTGAGTTTCCAGCTTGCTTGATGTGGATGGAAACGTGTGTTTCCATTTCCAACTTGAGATGCTATGCTTGCATGTGTATATGATGATGAGATGATGATTATATGTTGATTGCTATGCTTATTTTCCACCCAGAACCATGCATGCTTTGCTCTGTGTGTGTAGTGAGAGAGACATTGGATTTTCATGGTGGATTCAGTGATATTGGATGGATGATGAAATTGGCGTGTGAAATATGTCTATTGAAGTGCCATTGAAGTGTGTTACAAGTTAATTTGATTTTGATTGAGTTTCGGATGGTTTTCAGCGCGTTTCCGACGAACCATGTCTGAGCAGAACAAGACACACGCCCGTGTGCCTTTGTTCCTGTAAGGACACGGCCGTGTGCATGAAGTGCACACGGGTAGGAAACGTAGGGACACGACCGTGTGTCCCATTTTTACATGAAATGGCCCAGAAATTCCAGAAGCACACACGCCTAGACGCACGGCCAGCACACGGTCCTGTGTGCTGGGGCATACGCCCGTGTGCCCTGCCCAGAACGGCCGTGCGTGAGTGCTGCACGACCACGTGCCTTCCTTGCACGGTCGTGTGTCAGCCAGACTTTTCCAGAATTCCAGAAATTGATTTATTAAAGGTTTGGTAATCCATCCAAAGGCTATCAGACATCAGATAATTCAGAATTCAGCTAAGAAAAGATGTATATACATTCAGAGCATAACATAGAGGCTGAGTGAGGATCCAGGGATCCGAATTCAGTAGTTTTCAGCAGTCAGAACCCAACATATGGGTTTTAGTTTTGGGGTGAACTCGATGGGGCATCTGTGGGACCCAGCTTTCTGACACCAGTCAGTCAGCTCAGCAGTTTATCAGATTTCAGTTTTCTAGTCAGTAGCTAGAATTTTCAGCCCACTTGGCCAGGATGTCGAATCCCTGTGTTCATCAGCCTGATCAGCACAGCAGGTACCTTCGAGTACATTCAGATTCAGATAGACAGATGCATGCATCATCAGTCATTTTCAGTTTCCAGCTCAGCATGTTATTACATATACATATTGGCATGACTAATCAGATAATCAGAAATCAGTAATCAGATAACAGTTAATCCAGAATAATCAGAATCAGCAACCGCAAGCGCATAGATGCATGTATAGAGCCGACCACGTATGTGTGCCTTTGTTTGTTGCTTGCGTGGGTTGAGGGAAGTAAGGAATGCTTACTGGGTGATCTTTATCACTCATCCCTTTCCTTCTTCCTTCCTTTTCAGGTTAGTGTGCTGCTGGCGAGGAGCGGGTGGATTGAGGCTGGCAATGAGGATCCCACACACATTACTAGCATGTATTTTATTTTCAGTTTTAGACCTGTGAGGTCTTGTATGTATTCAGATGTATATATCTATGTACAGAAACAATTTATACAGTATTGAAAAGCCAGTTTGGGCTCATTGTATATTTCAGTATCAGTTTCAGCTTCCGCTTACAATGTATAGTAGCAGATTTCTTTCTTTTTCGTAGGATTCCCGTCTCGGGGTACCCAAATTTTCAGTTTATTAAGTAAATGAACAGTATTCTTCAGCAGTAGGGGTACTCGGGGCGGCGGGTCCTACATTATTGGTATCAGAGCGTTTCTCTGTGCCATTTTTAGTAGAGATTGAGTTGTAAGTGTGTGGTGTCTGTTTTCTCTCCTTTGCAGCCATCATCCAGACCCTCCTCACAGCACAGTCAGGTATTTCTTTCCAGCTTTTGTTATGTTTATGTTTCTAACCCCGTGTGTTGTGATGCTATAGATAGAGAAGCCTATGTCCCTAGATACATAGACGAAGCCAATAGTAGTCCCCCTGTCCGTCCCATGAGTGTCAGTGAGGGGCGGCGATCTTAGAGTTCCTCCCATGTGCCTATCAGACCAGATCAGCTCAGAGAAATGGTTGGGGATGTGGTCAGAGAGAGTTTACAGCAGGCTGGTGTGAGACAGGTGCAAGAACCAGCCAGAGTTAATCCCCCTCAGTATTCAACTTATCAGTCTTCAAGAAGAAGACAAGCATAACCACAGTTTCAGTCTCAGTTCCAGTTTCAGCCTCAGCCAGAGTATCAACAGCAGTATTACCATCAGTCTCAGCCTCAGCCTCAGTATTACTCAGTGCCTCAGGCAGCCAGAGAGGGTTATCAGTTTCAGTCTCAGCCTGCTGGAGAGGGGTATCAGTATCCAGCAGAGTACCGAGAGCACAGTCAAGCTACAAGTACAGACACAGTGGGTACAAGCTCATCAAGTAGACTTCATCCAATCTACCATCTGTCAGGACCGTATCAGCCAGTAAAGTTCAGTGGGTCCAGAGATTCTGTACTGACAAAAAAGTGGATAGAGTCAGTGGAGAGTATCATGGGTCTTTTCACTTTGTCATAGAAAGAGAAAGTCAGATTTGCAGCGTTCCATCTCAGGGGTGACGCCAAGGTTTGGTGGGGCCTAGCTAAGGCTACCATCAGTGAGCAGCAGATGACCTGGGTAGAATTCAGACGACTATTTGATGCCGAGTATCGGGGCTCAGAGATGATGTATGCAAAGGCCCAAGAGTTCATAGATTTGGTTCAGGGGCCCAGTTCAGTAAAGGAATATGCCGCCAAGTTCAATGCCTTGGCGAGATTTGTCCCTAGTTTGGCGGGGACCGAGTTGGGCCGAGTTCAGAAGTTTATTCACGGCTTGCATCCTGCGATCTCCAGGGATGTCCTGATCAGACCGTACCCTCCCCAACAGTTCAGTGATGCTTTGGGAAGAGCTCTCAGATCAGAGGCCAGTTTACAGAGGATGGGTGCCATGAGCCGAGTAGCCGAGAGGGCAGATGAGAGAGATAAGGGCAAGAGGCCAATGTCAGCTAAGAGATCAGCCAGAGGTGTTCAGAGACAGAGGACTGCACCACAGTTTTCCCTGCCACGGTGTACTCAGTGTGGCAGACGTCATTCAGGCGAGTGCCTCGCCGGTCAGATAGTGTGTTACATGTGCCGTCAGCCAGGGCATATGATGGCAGATTGTCCCGCCAGAG
Source organism: Anacardium occidentale (assembly GCA_026122585.1). Lineage (NCBI taxonomy): Eukaryota > Viridiplantae > Streptophyta > Magnoliopsida > Sapindales > Anacardiaceae > Anacardium > Anacardium occidentale. The sequence continues at coordinate 401,545 of JAJEJH010000139.1, forward strand.
ATAGAGCTAGTGTTGGGCCCAGCAGAGGTAGTGGTGGTCAGTTCAGAGGCAGGGGAGGTCCACCCCGAGGCGGACTCAGAGCAGAGAGAGGTGGACTAGATGCTCTCAGAGGTGGTGCCGGAGCACCTGGAGGAGGTGCTAGCACTTCAGGTGGGGGCGGCGGTAGAGCCAGAGTTTATACTGTTCACCAGGAGCAGGCAGATGCTATGCCCCATGCAGTTACTGGTCAGATTCTCTATCTTGGTACTCCTTTATTTATACTGGTTGATTACGGGGCCACACACAATTTCATTTCCAGGGGAGTGGTAGAGAGATTAGGGGTTGACCCTAGTGTGGCCAATAGGAGTATCCTAGTTGAGATGCCAGATGGGGGTTTCGTGGTGAGTGACAGAGTCCTCTTAGATCAGCAGATAGAAATCATGGGTAGACAAATGCTTATTAATCTGATTCTGCTAGAGTTAGCAGACTTCGACATGATCTTGTGGATGAATTTCTTGGGGAGTTATGATACAGAGATAGACTGTGGAAGAAAGAAGGTTAGATTCCTCATAGGCCCTGATTACTTCATTTTTGGAGATGGCATAGTAGATAGCATGATGATCTCGTGCATCCAGGTTAGTAGATTGATGAGGCAGGGTTGTGTAGGGTACTTGGCCAATATAGTATGCAGCAGCTCAGTGGGGCCAAGTATCGATGAGGTGCCCGTGGTCAGAGAGTTCAGAGATATCTTCCCAGATGAGTTACCAAGGTTACCTCCAGATCAGGAGTTGGAGTTCAGTGTCGAGTTTCTCCCTGGTGCGGCTCCTATCTCTAAGGCTCCGTATCGGATGGCTCCAGCTGAGCTCCAAGAGTTGAAGAAGCAGTTGCAGGAGCTGGTTGATAAGAAATTTATCAGACCGAGCTGTTCACCGTGGGGAGCTCCGATTTTATTTGTGAAGAAGAAGGATGGGTCAATGCGAATGTGTATTGACTACAGGGAGCTGAACAGAGTAACGGTGAAGAACAAGTATCCCCTACCGATGATCGACGACCTCTTTGATCAGTTGAGAGGCGCAGCAGTTTTCTCCAAGATAGATTTGAGATCTGGCTATTATCAAGTCAGAGTAGCAGAGAGAGATGTCCCCAAGACAGCATTCAGGACTCGTTATGGGCATTACGAGTTTGTGGTCATGCCATTTGGGTTGACTAATGCCCCAGCCATCTTTATGGATTTGATGAACCGGGTCTTTCTTGATTGCCTCGACCGGTTCATGGTGGTATTCATAGATGACATTCTGGTTTATTCCAGAAGTGTAGCAGAGCACGAGGAGCATTTGAGATTCGTGCTTCAGAGGCTGAAAGATCAACATTTGTTCGCCAAGTTCACCAAAGGTGAGTTCTGGCTCGACAGAGTGGCGTTCTTAGGCCATGTAGTATCAGCAGAGGGTATTTCAGTGGACCCCAGCAAAGTAGAGGCAATTCTGAGTTGGCCAAGGCCGAAGTCGGTTAAGGAAGTTAGAAGCTTCCTCAGGTTAGCAGGCTATTACAGGAGGTTCATAGAGGAATTCTCTAGCCTAGTAAGGCCTCTCACTGCCTTGACTAGGAAAGAGACTCCATTTGTGTGGTCAGAGGAGTGCGAAGAGCGGTTTCAGGAGCTCAAGCAGAGGTTAACTAGCGCTCTAGTTTTGGCGCTACCCCAGGAGGGGGTAGAGTTTGATGTCTATACAGATGCATCCCATCAGGGGATCGGGGCAGTTTTGATGCAGAATGGTAGGGTCATTACCTACGCCTCTAGGCAATTGAGAGATCACGAGTCGAGATACCCTACCCACGACCTAGAGTTAGCAGCGGTCGTTTTCGCCCTGAAGATTTGGAGGCATTATCTGTATGGAGTCAGATGCAGCATATATTCAAACCATAAAAGTTTGAAATATTTCTTCACCCAGAAAGAGCTTAATATGAGGCAGAGGAGATGGTTGGAGCTGGTGAAGGATTATGACTGCGACATCAGATACCACCCAGGGAGAGCCAATATGGTGGCTGACGCCTTGAGTAGGTGAGTAGCTCTTTCTAGCCTATCAGTTCAGAGAGAGCTACAGTCTGAGATTGTTAGAGAGCAGATAGAGATAGTGACGGCAGGATTCTCGAGGCTTCAGATCAGATCTTCCCTGTATGATGAGATCAGATAGGGGCAGATATCAGATGAGTGGACTCAGAGTATGCTTCAGAAGATGTCAGAGAGAGTAGTGCCAGACTTTGAGTTCAGAGATGGGATCTTGAGGTTCAGAGACAGAGTTTGTGTGCCCCAGAGCTCAGAGTTGAGACAGAAGATTTTGTCAAAGGTGCACAGTGCGGTGTATTCAGCGCACCCAGGCAGCACGAAAATGTATAGAGACCTCAAAAGAAGTTTCTGGTGGTCAGGGATGAAAAAGGATATAGCAGACTTCGTCTCCAGATGCCTAGTATGTCAGCAAGTAAAGGCAGAGCACCAGAGACCCTTAGGATTACTTCATCCCTTGAGTATTCCTGAGTGGAAATGGGATGATATCTCCATGGACTTCATCTCGGGTCTTCCCAGAGTTCAGAGAGGTTATGATGGTGTATGGGTCGTAGTTGACCGTCTCAGCAAGTCAACACATTTCCTGCCTGTCAAACAGGGAATGTCTACAGAGCAACTAGCCAGACTCTACATCAGAGAAGTGGTGAGACTCCACGGCATTCCCAGGACGATAGTGTTATACAGGGACTCCAGATTTCTGTCAGCCTTCTGGAGATCTCTATAGAGAGCATTAGGAACCAGGCTGTATTTCAGCTCAGCATATCACCCTCAGACAGATGACCAGACTGAGAGGGTGAATAAAGTTTTGGAAGACATGCTGAGAGCGTGTTGTATGGACTTCCAGACCGATTGGGTAGAGCTGATCCCTCTAATAGAGTTTGCCTACAACAATAGTTACTAGAAGACGATTCAGATGGCTCCATTTGAGGCGTTGTATGGTCGGAAGTACAGATCTCCCCTCAATTGGGATGAGATTGGGGAGAGAGATTCCTTAGAAATATCAGTGGGACCAGAGACTACTCAAAGGATGATTGAGCAAGTCAAGATCATCAGGCAGCGAATGAGACAGGCCCAGGATCGTCAGAAAAGCTACGCAGATCTGAGGCGCAGAGAGGTAGAGTTCTCAGTGGGTGATAAAGTTTTTCTGAGAATTGCCCCCTACAGGCAAGTTCTCAGATTTGGTAAGAAAGGGAAGTTAGCACCCAGATTTATTGGTCCCTACGAGATCCTCGAGAGGATAGGGACAGTAGCCTACAGATTAGCACTGCCAGCTAGCATGGACAGAATCCATAACGTCTTTCATGTATCCCAGTTGAGGAAGTATGTGGGAGATCCATCCCATGTGCTTCAGTTTTCAGAAGTGGAGTTGGCAGAAGACCTCAGTTATCAAGAGCTTCCAGTTCAGATCTTGGACTACAGAGTCAAGGTCCTCAGAAATAAAGAGATTCCACTGATCAAAGTGTTATGGCGCAGCCAGAGGGTGGAAGAAGTCACCTGGGAGGTAGAGTCTGAGATCAGGGATAGGTTTCCAGAGTTGTTCAGGTAAATTCTGGGGTCAGAATTTTGTTAAGGGGGGAGGAATGTAACATCCCAGAGTTTTAGAAAGCCCTTAGGGGTAGAGTTTTGGGGTTAGAAATAGAATTCAGAGATAGATTGAGGGTCTAGCAGAGTTCAAGGGTGAGATAGTAGTTTTCCAGGGCTGTGTGGCCTTCGTATGATGCCTTTAGGGAGGTTTTAATCATACGAAGCGCGGGAAATGAATTTTATCCATTTTTCCTTGATGCACTCCCGTGCATCATCCCTGCACGCCCATGCAGGTGGGTAGAAAAGAGAGAGACGAGAGATTAATGCTTTCTCATCCAGTTTCAGCTTCTCTCTTCTTTGTTTCAGCAGTCCCCAGCCCTAGGCGTGAAATTCAGTTTCCAGCAGCTCCCAATCCAGCAAGAGATCAGAGAGATTAGTTTGGATTTGAGATATCCAACAGCCATGTCGAAAGGTAAGTGTTCCTTACTCTCTCTTTGAGTTTTCCAGCTTGCTTGATGTGGATGGAAACGTGTGTTTCCATTTCCAGCTTAAGATGCTATGCTTGCATGTGTATATGATGATGAGATGATGATTATATGTTGATTGCTATGCTTATTTTCCACCCAGAACCATGCATGCTTTGCTGTGTGTGTGTAGTGCGAGAGACATTGGATTTTCATGGTGGATTCAGTGATATTGGATGGATGATGAAATTGGCGTGTGAAATATGTCTATTGAAGTGCCATTGAAATGTGTTACAGGTTAATTTGATTTTGATTGAGTTTCGGATGGTTTCTAGCACGTTTCAGACGAACCATGTCTGAGCAGAACAAGACATACGACTGTGTGCCCACAAGAGCACGCCCGTGTGCCTTTGTTCCTACAAGGACACGACCGTGTACACGAAGTGCACACGGGCAGGAAACGTAGGGACACGACCGTGTGTCCTGAGGGATACGGCCGTGTGTCCCATTTTTGCATGAAATGGCCTAGAAATTCCAGAAGCACACACGCCCAGACGCACGGCCAGCACACGATCCCGTGTGCTGGGGCACACGCCCATGTGCCCTGCCCAGCACGGTCGTGCGTGAGTGCTGCATGACCGTGTGCCTTCCTTGCACGGTCGTGTGTCAGCCAGATTTTTCCAGAATTCCAGAAATTGATTTATTAAAGGTTTGGGAATCCATCCAAAGGCTATCAGACATCAGATAATTCAGAATTCAGCTAAGAAAAGATGCATATGCATTCAGAGCATAGCATAGACGCTGAGTGAGGATCCAGGGATCCGAATTCAGTAGTTTTCAACAGTCAGAACCCAACATATGGGTTTCAGTTTTGGGGTGAACTCGAGGGGGCATCTGTGGGACCCAGCTTTCTGACACCAGTCAGTCAGCTTAGCAGTTTATCATATTTCAGTTTTCTAGCCAGTAGCTAGAATTTTCAACCCACTTGGCCAGGATGCCGAATCCCTGTGTTCATCAGCCTGATCAGCACAGCAGGTACCTTCGGGTACATTCAAATTCAGATAGACAGATGCATGCATCATCAGTCATTTTCAGTTTCCAGCTCAGCATGTTATTACATATACATATTGGCATGACTAATCAGATAATCAGAAATCAGTAATCAGATAACAGTTAATCTAGAATAATCAGAATCAGCAACCGCAAGCGTATAGATGCATGTATAGGGCCGACCACGTATGTGTGCCCTTGTTTGTTGCTTGCGTGGGTTGAGGGAAGTAAGGAATGCTTACTGGGTGATCTTTATCACTCATCCCTTTCCTTCTTCCTTCCTTTTCAGGTCAGTGTGCTGCTGGCGAGGAGCGGGTGGATTGAGGCTGGCAAGGAGGACCCCACACACACTACCAGCATGTATTTTATTTTCAATTTTGGACCTGTGAGGTCTTGTATGTATTCAGATGTATATATCTATGTACAGAAACAATTTATACAGTATTGAAAAGCCAGTTTGGGCTCATTGTATATTTCAGTATCAGTTTCAGCTTCCGCTTACAGTCTATAGTAGAAGATTTCTTTCTTTTTCGTAAGATTCCCATCTCGGGTACCCAAATTTTCAGTTTATTAAGTAAATGAACAGTATTCTTCAGCAGCAGGGGTACTCGGGGCGGCAGGTCCTATAATGCATTTTCATGGCATGAGATAGAGGCCCAGTCAACAAAATAAGAACCAGTCATATTCAAAATAATAAGCAAAGAGAACAAATACAATTAAGAATGCTTAAATCACGAGAATAGCTAAATTAAGCTCAAATATGAGTTCAACTTAGAGTTTTGCTTAGGTTAGAAAGAAGTAGGAAATACTTACTGAGTGAGTTATCACTCACCACTTTCTTCTTTCTTGCAGGTCAGTTAAATAGATGTTACTAAGGTTCAGGGCAGCTATGGCTGAAGGGAGAAGACTCCAGTTTTGATTTTCAAAAGGCCTGGTGGGGTTTTCATGTGTATACAGTTTTCAAAAATAATTGTATAGTTGCATGCATATATTTTATACGTTATATATGTATATATTTAGAACCATTTATATGTATGTATATATATATGTATAGATAAATATATTAATACATACTTATATTATGAGTTTTAAACCCATCACTTCATTGTTTATTGTTTTTAACTTTCGTTTGCATATTTTCAGTCAGCCAGTAGTTTTTATAGGATTCTTATTGTGTATATCAAATTTTTAGCATTTCATTAATAATACACAATATGAATCCTACGAATCCAACCCTATGAATTTTTTTATTAATTTAATTTTTATTTATTATAAGTTTTTCTAATTTTTTAAAATTTTTTGAGTTTAACATAGGTTTTTTAAAATTAACGGTCAAATTTCAATTTTATGTCTCTATAAAAAAAACAAATACCAACTTTAGTAAAAAAACAAAATAAACTTTTTTAGCAGCAAAATATTGACTTTCTTTATAGTAAAAGGGCGAATTTTCAATTTTAATAGAAGTTTTGACCTTTGTGGAGTGAAAAGTGACCTAAAGTTTATTTACCATATTTCAATATTAAAGTTTAAGTCAGTTTTTATATAAATTAATTTTTATTTTTGTAATTAAAATACTTGTTCACTATTTAGAGTTTCAATTTATATTGTATCAATAAAACTAATTTTTTCTAATCTCTCAAATGACAACATGATAGCATTTAATATTTATTTATTTGTTTTTACTATACAATATTAAAGGTAGATTAATAAACAATTGAATATTAATATTGTATTTTTGAAATTAACTATTTATTATAAAAACTATTATTAACTTCACTTCCAATTAAAATTTATTTTATAAATATAAATTTTAACTAAATGAATAAAATGAAAGAGCGTATATTATAGTCTATAACTTGTAGGTCTATCTTAAAAGAAAGTTTAAGTTTATTTACCATTATAAACACTATTATTGTCTCTACTATCGAGTTAACATGATTAACTCCAAGAACTTAATAATTGTTTTGGATGAAGCGAATAGAAATTTCTTTTGTATATGACATGCTTGATTCTAAAGACTCCTTTGCTGCATTTCATAAAAGTAAATTGATTCATCTTGCAAAATTGTATTCATATGATTTTTTTTTTTGCAACTGCTCTGATTGAACTTGAATGCCAACTTGAGAACTTTTTGGTTGATTAATTTAGTTTATGATCTGAAATTTTGATTAATTGGTTAATTTTTCAAATACCCTTTTGTCTCATTTTACCTCAAATAAAATGTAGTCCATTTTTCACCCCTAAGACTCATTGAGGACACTTAGTGAAATATTAACATTTTGGTCTATCAATTTTAACAGTTCATCCATCATTGAAAGCCTTAAATTTTGTTAACTTTTTAATAAAAAAAAAAAGTCATTTTAATAAATAATTTTAAGTCAATTAATAGTCTATGTTAAATGAAAAATATAACTGTTTATTATTATTATTAATTTGTTAAATGAAAATAGTAAATAACATTTTCCCACCTAAGATTTGGCTTAAAAACCCTTTTCACCCCTAGTTGCATAATTTACACTTTTCCACTTTCTATTTAAAAAAAAAAAAGAAACTAACGTGTAAAGGAAAAATAATAATTTTAATATTAAATATTAAAAAACAATTATTTTATAGATCAAACCTAAACGTTTTATATATAATAATTTTATTTCTAAAAGGATTTAAAAGCTCTTAATTCTATGCTTGAAACATTTTCAAACTTTCGTATTTCTTGAAACTATTATATAACCCCAATAATTATAGTATGATATTTATATCCATAACTTATTGAATTCTATTTAATATTTTAGAGACGTAACTATTATTTTTGAAACTATTAAGAGTAAATCGATATTTTAAAAATTTTCAAAAGTCCCACAAATTTTTTTCCAATGAACTTTATAAATTTTTAAAAGACTCCAAATATTTTGAAAAATTATGCTTTATTCTTTATTTTACAATTATACGACAATGACATCTCTGTCTATCAAAGGAGAGAAGAAAATGATGAGATTGTAAGGAAAAATAAATAAGTGATATCTTATATAATCTAGATATTAAAATAATTTATTTTTTTAATTTTTGTTAATATAAAATTATATAATAATTTTAAAAATAAAATAATAATTTTACTTCTTAATACTATTTTTTATTAATAGAATCTGATTTTACATAAAAAAAATATTATTTATATTTAATTTTATATAATAATATATTATTTGTATTAATTAAAATGAAAAAGTGTTTTAAGAATAAACCTGCATGTCACCTTCTGATAGTTTGCAGGGGTGTTGGGTAATTTAAGCGTCCAGAGATTTTAACAGTATGTCTGATTTGATAAAGGCTAAACACCAAATCCCACCCAAGATTTCCTTAAATAACGGTTCCGCCCATAAAGTTTAAAAAGCCAACTACCTTCCCTTTTTTTTTTAATAAAAAGACCAAAATACTCTTTGTAAAAATAAATAATATTAATATCAAAATAAAATTTTATATAAAATAATGTTAAAATAATATTAAAATAATAAAATTTTAAAATAAAATAAAAATTTTAAAAAGTAATTATCACAGCAGATAGCATCGCTAATGATGGTGGTCACCGTTAAAATTACTAGATGACCAAATCTAACCTCTCAATAGCTAAGACGGTCAAATCTGGTCACCTCCGTTATAATAAATGACAAAAAATGACCGACATACATGACACCGACCATTTCTGACCATTTTAAATGGCTAACCACCTCTACCAGATCTTTAACAATCAAATCTAGTTGTTTTAATCATCAAAACGGTTAGATCCGATTACTAATAGAACCAAGTGACAGTTTTAGGCCACCTGATAATTTTAATAGTGATCACTGTTATTGACGACGTTGTTGGCAACGACGACAGTTTTTAAAATTTTTTTTATTAATTTAGTATTGATTAATTATTATTAATTTATTAATTTTTTAATATTATTTTATATTTAAATTATTTTTATAAAATTTATTTTTTAAATTTTTATTCAAAAAGACAAAAACACTCATTTGGCTTTGGTAAAAAATGAATAATTGGTTTCTTAAAACTTTATAGATAACTGTTATTTAAGAAAACCTGGGTGGCAATAGGGGCTTTGGCCTTTGAAAAATGAAAACCAAAACGGGGTCGTTACGCATCGATTCAGTTTAATCTTTTGACTTTAAGCGGCAATCTAATGTAACCTTACCAAACTGATGCAAAAAATGTTTTTTTATTAAGTTAACATCAATATAAAATTTGTGAATTCAATAAAATATTATTATTAAAATTAGGTAATAATAATTTTGCCCTGGAGTGAATTGGACTTGGGTTTACTACGTTGTTAGCTGTCGGTGGAGTTTAGTGGGGCCAGTGTCTTTTAATTGTTCCTTCCTCCAAATCCAGTCTGTTCTCCCTTAAATCTCCGTCATCTTTCTTCAATTACGAAATCTCGACCGTCGATTCCATTCAAACTTGTTCGATATGTAACTCAACAACACATGGCACCACTCATTCACAGCCCCTGATTAAGACTTACGATCTAACGCTCTCTTCCTTTTCCTTATTTCTTCGGCTTCGTTTTCATTCTCTCTTCGTCTAATCAGATCAATCTCATTCTGAATAACGACAATGAGGGGCATTCTGGTGACGCTAATGGCGTTTCTGGCGCTGTTAAGTTTGTTAACACTCGGAGTGAACGGAGATCTGTCGGAGAAGACGGTGGTGAAGATCGTTAAGGGGAAGAAAGTGTGCACGAGAGGTTGGGAGTGTGCCACGTGGTCAAAGTACTGCTGTAATGAGACGATTTCGGATATTTTTCAGACGTATCAGTTTGAGAATTTGTTTTCGAAGCGAAACTCGCCAGTGGCTCATGCCGTGGGGTTCTGGGACTATCAATCTCTTATAACGGCTTCGACCACTTTTCAGCCGCTTGGGTTTGGTACTACTGGTGGCAAGCTTATGCAAATGAAGGAGCTTGCCGCGTTTCTCGCACATGTTGGCTCCCAGACTTCTTGTGAGTTCTTTCTTTTCAATTGATTGTTTTATTTTGTATTCTTTATTGGTTTTGCATTATAATTGCTTAAAAAAGAATTGTGAAATTGTTTTTTTGGCAAGAAAACCTGTTAATTGTTTTGTTTTTGAGATATGTGAGTACAGAACTGAATTTTTAGAGCTGGATTTGATTGTAGCAATGAAATCTAATTAAATTTCTTGGTTTATTTAGCTGAATTCAAGTGTGTTGCGTGAAAATGTACTCAACTCAAAGAGTTGAACTTATTTTGGTAATTTTTCTGGATTTGATTTGGATGGAAAGGAGGTCGTATTTGCAATAGTCAGGGTTTGTTTGGAATTGTATTGGGTGATCGTATTTGAAAATGTTTTGTAAAATAAAATTAAGTAGTTAAAATTAGCGTCATTGGGAGATCTGAATGCGTTTATTTCTATACTAAAACAATATTGAGGAACCAAAATTGTGAAAATTTTTTTAGTAATAATGTTTGATAATCTTGAAAAGATATTTTTAGACAAATAGAATTGGAGATTTGTGTGTTTTCTGAGTTCTGTTTTCAGAATGTAAAGGAAATGGTTAATTTTTTTCGAACTATGTTTTTGAAATCGTTTTATCAACATGAAACAGCTGAAGTGATAATGAGCTAGACCTTAGCAATTGTCACCTCGTGTTCCCATTTTTCAGTTATAAAGCTGAATTAAGTTAGGATTGAATTCTATTGTTAATGTGTTCCAAATGCACCATTAGAATTTGAGATGTTCAGTATTTTTCCTTAGATTTTATTGTGTTTTTAGTTTTCCACAGTTGTCATTTATTAGTCAGAGTCTGGTATTCTTTACTTAATTTGTGATGGTTGATGGCTATATTAGGTGGTTATGGTGTGGCCACTGGAGGACCATTGGCCTGGGGACTTTGCTACAACAGGGAAATGAGCCCAAGTCAGTCATACTGTGATGAATCCTACAAATTCACGTACCCTTGCAGCCCCGGAGCTGAATATTATGGCCGCGGTGCAATTCCTATTTACTGGTATGTATCGGTTATTTGTTTTGAAATTGAACTTTTATTTCATTTTCTTTTCTAAACACGGATGTGCACTCTTTCTTTCAAGGGAACACTGTTTTTCCATGGAAATCATGATGATATTAACCCATGTGACTGAGTTCCTTTGGAAAGCAATTTGAATGATGCTTTTCTTGGAACACACACACACACACACATAGATACAGCTTCTCTGAAAGATTTTTCATATGTATTTTCTTTGTAATGACAATGATAATAGCTTGTGTGAGTTCCTTTGATATGCAATTGAAAAGATGCTATTCTTGGTGTTTTTGTCACAGGAACTTCAACTACGGAGCCGTAGGAGAAGCATTGAAGGTGGATCTTTTGAGCCATCCAGAATACATTGAGCAGAATGCTACTCTTGCTTTCCAGGCTGCAATCTGGAGGTGGATGACCCCGATCAAGAAAACCCAGCCTTCATCCCATGATGCCTTTGTTGGCAACTGGAAGCCAACCAAGAATGACACTTTGGCCAAGCGGGGACCTACATTTGGCACCACAATGAATATCCTTTATGGTGACCGTGTATGCGGTCAGGGTGATATTGATCCCATGAACACCATTATCTCCCATTACTTGTATTACCTTGATTTAATGGGAGTTGGTCGAGAGCAGGCAGGGCCCAATGATGAACTTACTTGTGCTGAACAGAAGGCATTCAATCCAACCACGTCCTCGTCAACTGCATCTTCTTGAGGCCTCTATAATGAAATTTGTAGCTCAATTGCCCTTGCTATCTGATGGACTGGTTCTGTCCAGAGAGGAACCATTAAGAATAAGACTGGAGCAGTTAAGTTATTTGTTGTAAGATTATTCCTATTTTTCCAGCTTTAGTCTTTGTGTGAGTATATACTGTTAAGTACAGTTATGTGGATTGTTTTGTCACTACTCGTCATCCTTCATCATTGTAGATTTAAGTTGCTTCATTTATTTGGCCTGTAAGGTCTATCGTATATGTTATTGGTTTCATAATGTGTGCCGAATGAACCATTTTTTCGTTAAGTGTTTCATTATCAGAATTGTAAAGTACAAATATATCACAATAAGCCCGAGTTCTCTTCTCCTAAACTTTTATTGTCTTGATTTTCTTCACACAGCCAAAAAGCAAGGCTGAAGCATACATAAAGACTTAGTAAGTCTACTCGGAATGTGTAGTCGGGTGGGATTCTCCTCTTTTTGGGATTTTATACCTTAAGAGAAAAATCATAGTGACTTATGTTTTGAGTCAACCCCCGAGAATAGGGTACATTCAATCCGTTAAATTATCCATTATGGAAGGAAATGCAACAAAGAAAAAGCAAGTTGAAACATGATTTGTAAATTTAAAATGACGAGATTTGGAGGGGATTATAGTAAATGACTAACTCTTTATGGACCAAACATAATAGATCAAACCACTTCACTAAAAACTATTATGCGATGATCTTTATCCTCACTATAAAATCCTTAAAATCTCTCTACCCTAATAGTAATTTCCTTTATTATAAGATTATATAAAAATTGTCATACCAAAAATCTGAATTCAAGCAAGAAAAATCATTAAAACAAGGTAAGAAAATTAATGGTTACTAGTCTCGTTATTTAAATTGAATAGATTGTTGTATTATTAAAAATACAGACAAGAATTCACGATTTGGACATTGAGATTCATTTTGCAAAAGTTTAAAGCAAAGATAAACTTTCAAATAGGAAAGGATGAAAATCAGTATGAGGGTGTAACTACAAGATTTTAAATTGGGGGTTGGTGGTTAGGATATTTCAAGTGCAAAAATTTAAAGATAAATGATAAATGAAGTTTAGCATTCTCACTATACTTTTGAGTGGCAATGCTAAAATTTGATTTTGAAAGTAAATGCAAGATATAAATATATAAGAACTTTTCATAAACATTTTTAAGGGTATATCTACAAAAAAAAAAAAAAAAAAATCGAAGCTAAACATCAAATTATGGGTTAATAGTAAGAATTTAAAGCTAGTGATCATGATTCTACATGGCATATGTGAGAATTGAATTCGTTTTTGGAGGGGGATGGGTGAAAATATAATTTTGATAAGTTTAGAATTTTAAAAATGCTATTAGTGATAACTCTCTGGTGTTTTTTTTTTTTTTTTTTTAAGTTCAACTATCCAATGGGTTAGTTAATAGTGTTTTAAGTGAGGCGAGGTCTAGTGGGGTTTTAAAGGGTGTAAACGTAGGATTTTGAAAGTTATAGGGGGTGAATTATATTTGTTGTGTTGTGAAATTTTAATGCGAATTTGCATTTTTATAAGTTTTATTTATTTGTGTAAACTCTAAATCACATTATTATTGTAAGATCCATTATATTGTCGATTATTAGGTTGGTTGACACGTAATGGTCTTTGGATAATACTAGGGAATGACATCATAACTTTTGTTAAGGGAAAACAACAAACGATTAAAATTCATGTGGCATGACATACTTACTGGGTGCAATAATTTTGTATTGACTTTGAGTGTAATATTATGCACATTTCTATAAATTTGAAATGTTTTCAATAGGTTGTATATTGGTTTTAAAGATGAAAAAATGTTGGTTGCATCTTTATCCTTACTAAGTTGATGTTATAATTGGTTTCTCTATTTGTGGTGGTTTCTCCAAGTCGGTGAAGTCAATTCCAAATAGTAATAATGAAAACATAAATATGAATACCGAGAACAATCTCATTCATTCATAAGGGGCAATATAGAAGTTCATAATCCGTATGATGATGGTAACATCAATGTTGACATTGATGCTAATGATGATCCTGTTGATGTTTCCGCTTGAAGTTGTTGGCAACAGTTGAAAATTGGATTCATGGCTATAAAGCAACAACTAAGACTTTGGGTGCATTTGAATGTGATCATGTAAGATGCAATATTATTTAGAATGTTAAAGGCATGAAAAATTCTTATAAAGTCTTATTACTGTCCATATGACATTGAAGACTATGATTCATCAACCACTTGTAGCAACAATAGAGAATCAAACAGTCCCTAATTCAATATATTAACTACCTCTATTCCATAAGGATCTTACATAACCTAGTATCAATGGGTTGGAAAGTGGAATACAGGGTTTCAAATTGATGGATATTTCAAGGACAAATTTGCAAGATGTATTCATGAGGTTTTCCTTAGAAATTAATTTCCTGTACAAAGTTTTCAAGTTAACGAGGGATGGATGAATAATATAACTATGATTATTTCCAACTTTGCTATATAGATAGGGACAACTCTTATCCAAGACATCAAATCCTACCATATCATAGGTAAGCCAATGCTCATGTATTAGGATAAATATTGAAGACAATATTTGTTAAGTGGAGTGAGTGTATTGTTCGAAGAAAACTTTTAATACTCGAAGGTACATCTAAGGGCTTTTTAGCCATTGCTTAGCCTTAGGATCATTTTTAAAGATTAGAATTAACCTGAGGTCTATATAAGTGCATGTTTTATGAATTGTTTCATAAATAAAATTTCTCTTGAATTTCTTTGAGACTCAAGAGCATACTTTGTACACTTCAAAGCACTTTTTGTTGTCGTTAATTGTTGTCCAATGACTAAAGTTTTTAGAAGAGAGGTCATACATAGCTGCTAGCCAAGGTAAGTAAAATGTTATCTTGTTTTCAAGGATTATTCAAGTTGATTAATGGTGATTTGTTTTGGATTTCATAAAGTAATGACATAATGATATGTTTTGATGATTATATGATGTTACTTCATGATTACAGGCATGCTTAACAGTTTAAGTTGGATTTAGAATAAAGATTTCATGTTCTTAATTGAGTTGATGGTCAAGGTTAGTTTAGTTCAAGGTTTGATAATGATTTTGATGATCTTAATGAGTAATTGGAGTTGATATGTGTGACAAGTTTTTTGCCACTTCACGCTAACATGCCACTTTTGTTGAGTCATTGCAATAATGACCAAAAAGAATGCATAATAAGTTTTTGGCCCATCATAAAGTGATTAAAGAGTCGTCACCCAAGTCTCATTTAGGAAAAAGTTTAACGCGAATAAACGATCATTGGATCCCTTGCAAAGAACCTAAACTATCTTTGATTGCCTAATGAACAAGTTTAAAGAGTTAGGTACGATATGAGAAAGTAATAGACACCCATGCTATCCAACTCGAAGGATACCTTTTACTTGGTTATTTGTTTAATTACGTTTGCATGTTATTTAACATCCTATACTAAACACACGATGCAAACAATTATGTCACCTAAAAAACAATTAAGTAAATGACAAGATCGACCTATTAAAATAAATTACAATTTATTTGACAAAATTAATAAACGAACATTAAACTAATATATCAAAACATGCAAATAAAATAACATTCAATCAATGCAAATTTAGGAAACTCAGATGCTATCACCCGATGCTTCCAAAGTGGTAGATTTTAGGTTGATGCCCTCCAATTGTGAGTATTTGCGAACCATTACTAGTGTTCAACATACACTACTAAAATCTATAGAATGCAACAAAAAAACAAAGAAAGTGAAAAAAATAAGATTTTTGGGTTTCCCCTTCAAGATCTTACCTTCGCTATTGACTCATTCAGAATCTTTTTTCTTTGACACATGAAAGCTTGGCGGTCTTTAAGAACTAATTCATAGACTTAGCACGTCTCTTTGTATTTCCCTAAAAATAATCCTAAAGTGTTTACCAAGAAAAGTCCTCAAGTGTTTACCACAAAATTGCCCTAAAGTATTTCTCAAGAGTATTCCTCACAAATATTTCAAGAAGGATCCTAGAGTATTCCTTAACATAATCTTAGAGTAATCCTAATGTATTCCTTAAAATAACCTCAGAAGAATCAAAAGTATTCCCTAAAATAACCCTAAGTTGTTTCTTAAGAATAATCCTAGTTACTGAAAATAATCTCTCTTTCTTGTGTCCCTTTTCTTTTATGTAGAAATATACCCCCTTATATAGGTTTTTGGGAAACCTTAAGTGGTAGAGTTAGATTTCTCTTCCTCTTTTGGTTTATCTTCCCCTTTTAAGATTTATTTCATTTTTAAGGATTTGTCCCCTACTTGGAAAAGTTAGAAAAATTAGGTGATTGAGTTTGTGGGTGAATGATTGTAGCTATCCACAAAAGTATATAGAACAAGGGCATCCACTTACCATGTCAATTTATCTACTAACACATATAAGGAAGGTATCTGTGTACAGGTTGAAAGGTCATTGCACATGAAATTCAAAGGGCATACAATAGGCCTAAATATAACTCTAAGGTTATTATTCAAAGGAAACATGCCTAATGTGTTCTCTATAAGCTCTAAAGCTTATGTATAAGTACATGGACCAAGTGTACTCTCTATTTATAGGTCTTAAGCCTTGGTTTGTTGATAAAATAGTCTTGTATGAATACCTGATAACTACTATCATTAAAGAAAACCTAGTTAGGTCAAAATCAGGTGCCTATAATATGTGAAATATAATGACATGAGATGAGTTTTGATCAATTTTGATTAAAAAAATTGGATATTTTGATGAGTTTGTTAACTCCAACTATAATAAATGGCTAAACAATCCTAAAAGAGGGGGAGAGGGAAGGGGGGGTGTGTGAAGGGGTGTGAATAGGATTATTGAGAAATTGTCTCTAACTTGAAAACTTTTCGCCCAAAATCAGTTTTAATGCAATTAAAGATGATAAATGAACCAATTTAACACAATCAATGAACAATCAAACACTTTACACAAATAAATAAATTATAACATAAATCTAAAGCAGATAAAGAGTTAGGGAGATAGAAATGCTTAATCAATTTTAAGGTGGTTTAGATTTTTTATCATAAGTCTCTTACATCCATTTATTCAAGCAAACTCACTTTAAGTTTTCATTAGTTAATCCATAATTATACCCAATTGGTTACACTAGTTAATCTGAGATTGCGCCCACATAATAGTTTGATTCAAAGAAATTTTACCTTTAGCACTAGTTATGTGGGATTATGGTTAAAGTGTTTGTAAGCAAGTTTACTAGAATTAAAATGCCTCTTAAAGGTAGATAGAAAAATTTATATAGGCAAATTTCTCTCAAGGATATACAATAAGAATAGTAAGAGAGAAAGAGTAAAAAATAAGAGATAATTAAGGATTGAGTAGGTTGCACAAGATCTCTAACCCTTCTCACTTCAAATGGACTCCAATTTATACTTGAAATATTGTTAGAAACATAAAAGAGTCATTGCAATTCATTTCTATTTGATAGGTAGGTGAAAGCTGTTGTAATAAATTTCTCAGATGTTTGATCATGTCTAACTTGATTAGACTCCTAATGATCAAATTATAAATCTTACCAGTTGTGCATGATTGTGTATTTTCTACACACAATCATGCTATATATCTTTATGTATGTCTCTCAAATTCCAAAAGCTCATAAGAGACTCAAGTACTATCAGCACACAAGATGTATACGATGGTTATTTTGCTTGCACACAGTTGTGTGCTAAAGTTGCAAGGTCCTACTCTAAGAATTATGTCTAATAAGCCTTGCACGATCAACTTTACACGACTAAGTTGACTGTGTGTCCATTCTTCAATAAGCATGATCATATGGTTTCTTCTTGCATGACCTTATATCTTTTCAACTTTTTTTTTTCATGAATCATATTTTGCACAATACTATTGTATGATTAGCCTGATAGTACATATCTTGATTCTTTACTTGAATGCTCATGCACTAAATTCATGCACAATCATGTGTTGATTAAAACACCTTGACCATGTTACATGTTAAGGCTACAAGTCCTTAGAGGTTGTGTCTTTTTCATAAGGCATGATGCACGATCATGTGTTAATTATAAGCATGGTCATAAGTTTGACTTTTGACTCTCTTGCTTAGCATAACAAGGTTGCATGACTGAAGACTCATGCTTTTTCAGAAATGTTGTGCATGATCGTGTGTCTTATTTGGACACTGTTATGCATTTGACTTTTGTTTATTTGACTCAACATGACAAGGTTGCATGATTAAGATAGTCGTGTTGGACCTGAGATGTGCAAACACGATTATGCTATACTTCTACGCGATCATATTAAACCTATTTTTTTTTCAAAAGGCCATAAGCCCTAACATGATCATGAACACATTCTATGTTTTGGACACACTAGTTAAAATATAACTATGCATGGTTGTGCTCAAAATGCACGCGTGTTATGCTTAAAACCTATAAAACTAAAAGTTTTTGCCTTTTTTGTTATGAACAAAGTCATGCTAAAGATAAATTAATCTTTTAAATATATTTTTATTATCATCAAAACATCTACGGTACAACAATCTCTCTCATTTTCATTGACAACAAAAATATGGAAAATTTTAAAGTTTGAACAAAGTTTTAAACAAAAAATACTCCATTCTCCTCTCCATTCTCGTTTAAGATAAATACCTTTGCAAGTGTAGGGTTATGTCCGTGTGCCCTTGCAAGTGCAAGGTCATGCCTGTGTGCACGAGTAGTACACGACTAACATTTAAGAAGGTCACAACCATGCACTTGAGGGTTACGGTTGTGCGCCTGAGGGTCACGGTCGTACGTAAGCAATATAGGAGAAATCAAGCAAAATTTTAGAACTTAGCATGACCAGGTTGCACGACTGGCACACGGCTCGTACATCTTCATGCATGCCCATGTGTCTAGACATGCACGCCCGTGCATAAGAAAAAATTGGTAAATTGTGAAAAATGAAGCACAAAGCCTGCAAAACCTTTTCTAACAACTATAAAACATTGTAATATAATAAAATAAGAGAAAATGATACATCATAAGCATATCATAACATGACATGTCATATCAATATTTTCAGAAGTTAATCTACGGATCTAAATACATGTTTTAAAGTTAGAAAAATAAGATGCTCTAGACATCTTTTAAGGGTGAATACAAGAAAGCACTTGTGAGTCATTACAATTCATTTCTATTCATTGGGTAGGTGAAAGCTTTTGTAATAAATTTCTTAGATGTATGATCGTATCTAACTTGATTAGACTCCTAATGATCAAATTATAAATCTTACTAGTCGTGCATGATTGTGTATTTTCTACACACAATCATGTTATATATCTTTATGCATGTCTCTTCAAATTCCAAAAGCTCATAAGAGACTCAAGTACTATCAGCACACAAGATGTATACGATGGTTATTTTGCTTGCACACAGTTGTGTGCTAAAGTTGCAAGGTCTTACTCTAAGAATTATGTCTAATAAGCCTTGCACGATCAACTTTATACGACCAAGTTGGCAGTGTGTCCATTCTTCAATAAGCATAATCATATGGTTTCTTCTTGCATGGTCTTGTATCTTTTCAACTTTTTTTTTTCATGAATCATGTTTTGCACGATACTGTTGTATGATTAGCCTGATAATACATATCTTGATTCTTTACTTGCATGCTCATGCATTAACTTCATGCACAATCATGTGTTGATTAGAACACCTTGACCATGTTACACGTCAAGGCTACAAGTCCTTAGAGATTGTGTCTTTTCATAAGGCATGATGCATGATCGTGTGTTAATTATAAGCATGGTCATGGGTTTGACTTTTGACTCTCTTGCTTAGCATAACAAGGTTGCATGACTGAAGACTACTGCTTTTTCAGAATGTTGTGCATGATCGTGTGTCTTATTTGGACACTATTATGCATTTGACTTTTGCTCATTTGACTCAACATGACAAGGTTACATGATTAAGATAGTCGTGTTGGACCTGAGATGTGCGAACACGATTATTCTATACTTCTACGCGATCATATTAAACCTAATTTTTTTGCAAAAGGCCACAAGCCCTAACATGATCATGAACACATTCTATGTTTTTGATGCACTAGTTAAAATATAACTGTGCACGGTTGTGCTTAAAATGCACGCGTGTTATGCCTGAAACCTATAAAACTAAAAGTTTTTACTTTTTTTGTCATGAACAAAGTCATGCTAGGGATAAATTAATCTTTTAAATATATTTTTATCATCATCAAAACATCAAAGGTACAACAATCTTTCTCATTTTTATTGATGACAAAAATATGAAAAAATTTAAAGCTTGAACAAGGTTTTAAACAAAAAATACTCCAATATCCTCTCCCCACATCAATTTCATTGTTCCCCCTTTTTTCATCCATTTATATTTTTAAAAATTTTTAAATGATTTTTAAAAATTTTAATTATTATTTTAATATTATTTGATATTAAAATTTATTTTAATATTAATATTATTTATTTTTATTGAGGGTATTTACGTCTTTCTAAAGAAAATGTTAAAAATATCAGAAGAAGGCTGGATGTTTAGCTTTTTTAAACATCTTGTAATTTAAAGGAAACCATGGGTGGGAGTTAGTCATTTGGCCTTAATTTATTTGCCTTACTACTAGATAAAAGAGCCTTAAGGATTGATATTTAGCCATCAATCTTCAAATTATTTTTGGCTAGCATAACCTATAACGATTTTTCACTGTTAATGGATTTAAAGAATAATAAAATTAAAGTTGCAGGTATGAATGCGGATATGGATAAAGTTAAGAGAAATAAGATTGAATAAATATATAATCAATTGATCAAATCATATTATAAAATTCAAATCTTATGTTCAAAAAATAGAATTAAATCTTACAGAATTGATATATTAATTTATGTTTTTTTTTCTTAGTTACTTATGGTATTAAATATAAATAGAAGGAAGTGGGGATGATTTTTTTTTTCCCAATATATACGTATTTGAAACAGATAAATTACCCCGTCCCCAGTAGAAAAATATCATTTAACCTCTTGAATTGGAAAATATCAAAAGCTCGCACCCTGTGGAACACACAGGTTGCATTCAAGAAGGGCTAGATTCAAGTCGAATTAAATGTGAACATGTATATATTCATATTTGGGCTTATTTCTTACAATTCGGATTCATATTCGTGTTCATATTCATCGAATATTTTTATATTAAAATTTAAGTTCGTATTTGGTTTATATAACTTAATTTGTATTCGTGTTTGTATTCATATTCGATTCGTATAATTCATATTTATATTTTATTAAAAATTATAATTAAAAAAATATAATTAAAAAAATTTAAATTTAAATTTTAGTTCGTATTCGTATTCGGTTTATATAATTTGTATTTAAACTTGTATTTATTGATTTTTAAAATTATAATTTAGATTCGTATTCGTATTTAGATTCAAATAATTTATTTAAATCAAAAACATAATTTCAAATATATTTGATTCAAATTTAATATTCAAAAATTTTTAATTTAAATTCGAGTTTATATTCGTATTCGATTTATATAATTCATATTTAAACTTGTATTCGTTGATTTTTAAAATTATAGTTTAGATTTATATTCGAATAATTTATTTAAATTTTATTTAAATCAAATTTAAAAATAATTTTAAATATATTTAATTTGAATCTAATTCTTTGTATGAGAGACATATAATGGAAACATCAATTAGCCCCCTTACGACGCATATGAGAAACACACGTACAATGGACAAATGATGTTACAGTTTCCCAATTACATGTGCTTAAATTTAAGCATGGACATAAAAAATCTACCTGAAACATGATCCGTTTAAGATAAATACTTGCTTCTTGAAATTTCCCGCAACCGCTATTTAATTGAAATAACAGAGAATTTAGATGGTCACCTTTGGCTTGAGCAGTCTCAGCTTCAGTGCAAAGTCGGTCGAGCTGGGTTTGCAGTAAAGTGAAATTTGAATCGAATATATTTATATTTATTTTTAAATTTAATTTAAACAAATTTAAAAAAACTATTTAAACTCAAATATGAATACAAACCCATATTATGATTTTAAAATTTTGTAAATATAAACCTAGATATAAACTATACGAAACATATACGAATACGAATTCAAATTTAAATTTAAAAATTTTTATTTATATTTTATTAATTATAATTTTTAATAAAATATAAATATCAATTATATGAACCGAATACTAATATGAATTAAATGTGAATCTAATTCTTGAATTTGAATACAAATTCGGATTTTATTATAAAAATATTTGATGAATACGAATTTAAATACGAATTGAACCATAATAAATAAATCTAAATATAAACATATATATATATATATATATACTCACGTTTAATTTAGTTCAAATTCGGCAGCCGTGGGTTGGCCTTACCACAAAAGTCCTGCAAACTACATTGCCCGTTCTTCAATATCATGTCTTTGTTTTTCCATGTGAACGGTTATATGGAATTTTTTGATTTAGAATAGCAATTTTTGCTTTGACAAACATTAAGAACAAAACCATCTAAATCATAAATCGTTTCTCAAATCAAACGTTCAATTTAGTTGAAAGGTTTGAACCATTTTTAACACTATCTCCATCGCAAAAATCTTCTAGAATGGAGGAAAATAAATAGAGGACAAGATGTTCAACCAACAGAAAAACCAAGAACACACACAAAAACAAATTGTAGGTCACTTATTTCAACCAACTGAATGCACTCGTCTCCTTGACAAAATCTTGCTCAAAAAATCATCCAATGCTTTAATAGAATGCCCCTTCTCTTCTCCTTCTTCCATTATTGATGCCCTGACTTGCTCTTTAATCTTTGCAGCATTCCGCCTCATTTCTTCTCCTTTTCCTGTTTTACTGAAAACCAATTCTATTACGTTTTTCACTTCTTCCCCTTCAATACTGAGCGGCCCTCTTGTCAATTCTACAGAAACACACATTTCCTCCACCAGCATCTTTGAATTGTAAGATTGTTCCGCCGCTATAGGCCAGCCTATAATGGGCACTCCTTGGCTTAGGCTCTCCGTCACCGAATTCCATCCACAATGACTTAAAAATGCTCCTGTCGATTTGTGTGATAATATTTCCAATTGGGGTGCCCAGTTTTTTACCAACAATCCTTGTTTACTTTTTGTCATACGTTCTTCGAAACCTTCAGGTAACCATTCAGCCTTGAATTCACCTTTTAGGTTGAAACCAGTTGGTGGTCTTATAACCCAGATGAAATGTATCTCACTTTTTTCTAGTCCCACGGCCAATTCCATCATTTGGGATGGGCTGATAGTGTTTTGTGAGCCAAAAGAGATATAAAGAACCGAATCAGGATCTTGCAAATCGAGCCACTCAATACACAACTCAGAAGACACTCCAGGAGTTCTACCTGAATGTTGTTTATAATCGGCGGACCCTGAAGGCGATGATTTCTGGAGAAAAGATCGGGGAAGAAGAGGACCAATAGTCCAAACAGGAAGCTTCGTATAATTTCTAAGCCATGCAATTGCTTGCGGCTCGATTTCTTCAGCTGTATTGCATAACATTCCGTATGATCCCAATGACTCTGAAAGCTGTGGCTGCATAAATCTAGACCACTCATCATTTCCATCTGCCATTCTTAAAAATCGATGCAAATGTGTGGTATGGAAACGACATCTTTCCGGAAAACCCGGTATATGAAACTCATCGGAATCGGTTTTCCGATGAGGAAGATTCAGCCACAACGACACATAGGCCAAGGTGCCATAGCCACCACCGGTAGAAAAAGTAACATTGATGGTTCCTGCTCTTCTGGCAACATCCACAGCCCATCCGAAGAAAACATCTGTTATTAAACAAAGAGGAGGCTTACCTTCTTTCTCTTTGATATCTACTAATAGTTTATGAACTGGGGTATTGAGACTTTTTGATGATGCAAAAAAGGTACCAATTAGATCAAAAGGCAAGTTCTCAGTGTTTTCGATATTGGGTGGGAGGCCATGATCGGAGCTGCTGTAAGGGAGCTCTGCAAGAAGTACTTTTGGATTAGAGTTTGTGGAAATGGTGGATTTGAGATAGTTGATATTGAGAGGAGTGCTGGCAATGGTAATGGTGAAGCCAGTTCTTTGTTGGATCTGCCTTGCTAGAGCAAGAAGAGGAATCAGATGGCCATGCGCCATCATTGGCACCATCACAATGTGCTCATTAAGGCCCATTTTCTGTGCTCTCTTCTACTCCGATTAGCTGATTGTTATTTGAAATTTAACAAGGACGGTGGAAGGGCAAATTAAATTCGATGTCGGCCGCCTGAAATTTTTGGCTGTACGAAAATGATGGGTTGTATTATTGTACATAAATATATTTTTAGTATATATTAAGCGGATTAAAAGGTAAAAATTTATTTATTATTTATTGGATTTTCTTTTTGTATTATATGGCCTTAGTTATATATTTTAATTAATATATTATATATTTTTTAATGTCTTAACATATGCTTTAAGATAGGCTTAAAAAAATTACCAAAAAATAATAATAATTAAATTACCAAAAAAAAAAAGATAGGCTTAAAAAAAAAAAATAAAACACTTCACAAAAAATTTAGAATATTTTCCCATCCAAGGTTTCTCTCAGAGGCAAAATCCCACCATCCAATTTTTTAAAGTTTAATCACTTATTCATTGATCAAAATTATCAGTTAAATATTAAAAATCATAAGAGCATTTTTGTTTTTTTAACCAAAAAAATTTAAAATTTAAAAAGTTATAAAAATTATAAAACAAAATTTAAATTAAAAAAATTATTGGTGGTGACTGTAACTATCTCATTTGATGAAAATAGTTAAACTGTTTTTGCCAAATAGGTTAATTAGATCTAATCATTCTGAAAATCAAATAACTATTTTTAATTACTTAGTTTATTTTTTGACAGCTATCATTGTTGTTGTTGATTATAATAATGGTTGTTTGTTTATTTGAATAATAATTAATAAATGAATGATTAGATTTAAAAAGGTTGGAAGGTAGAATTTTGCCTAACCTTGCGTGGGAATTCGTCCTTTGACCTTATTGTGTTATTGGTTGGTTTCATTGCATGTGCTTTACCACGTGGAAAATCATGAATCACTTCTTTAAGTTTTTGGTTCTTTTAAGTCTCGTTCAGGCAAGATATATTCGACTTGAGGTTTAGTTAAATCGAATTAGATTAGTAAAGTATTAAGAAATTAAATTATTTTTTATTTAATATTTTATTTTTAAAATTATTATATAATTCTAGATTTAAAAATTAAAAACCTTTTAATTATTAAGTTTATGTTACAACTCTCTTCTCCCTTGTCAATCAGGCATGCTCACTTTTGACAATTCATATCCAATGCTTACTCGACTTCTAAACCTACTCTTGACATCTCTCTCTTCATTTTTTGTTTGTTATCATGACGATATCATCATTTTTAATTCATTTTGGCCAACGAAACCTCCAATAAAATGACAATGTTATTTCGTGACTTTCCTTTATGATATTGTTCGAACTCTATCTAGCTTATGTTGCACCCCTTTATTATATGGCCTTGTTGTTTTGAAAAGCCTCTGCAGTGTGACTCAATAAAGTTAATGGTGATGGTAATCGTGGTTAGGGCTTTAGATACTTAAATGTAAGCTTTTAAATATGTAATATGAATAAATTATCATGTTTACAATATTAATGTTAGATTTATAATTTTTTTTTAAATTTTTAGATGATGAAATTATTATTTTTTCTTATACTACTATTTTTTTTTATATGGAGTTTGATTTTAGATAAAAAAAATTATTATTTTACCAAATGGTGAAAAAATATTTTTCGACCAAATTTTGGTGGGAAAATGTCATTAATTTACTCCGTTTATACTTGATGGACGCACATGCTGATGCTACCAAAAGTTGCGTATTGTGATAATGAGACTTCATTGTGGTTTGGAGATAGCGACATTGATAAAATGAAATAAAAGCATTTTGGCTTTCATCTTCTACACATTAAATGATTGGCAGCAGCTATTAATTGTTTTTACTCATCTTTCCTTCTTTATAGCATTTTCACACATGAGGGATTGATGTCCAAGACTTCATATGTATTTTATTTTTTTACGCAATCACCCCAAAAGATATCGTTACAATCCACCCCTCTATGGGAGGTGTGGATTGGCTATTTTATGGCCACACCCTGTGTCTTAGTAGACTTTAGGTACACTACAACAATAAGGGTTTTTGTTGGTGTTTTTTTGGATTTTTACTGGCATTTTAAAATGTCACAATAAAATTTATCGGCGTTCGAGCAAACGTCGTTAGTTCCTACATTGGTAAAAGGTTTTAACGGTGTTTTTTAAAATACTGGTAAAAATCCAAAAAAACGCCGTTATAAGTCTGGTTTATAGTGGCATTTTTTTTGGATTTTTAGCGGCATTTCAAAACGCCACTAAAAACCTATTTCCCTCCAAGTCAATTTTTTTACCTCATTTTCGCGCGTGTGTTAGCAGCGGTTCGAGGGACCTATAGCGACGTTTTTTTTGGGTTTTAGCGGCGTTTTTTATTTTTCCTGCCATGAGATTTACCAACATTTTTAAAATTATAGCATTTTTTCTTGGTTTATAGCGGCATATTTTTGACCTTTTTTAGTGACGGTTTTTAATGACATTTCTCTTTACATATTTTACTTCCTATTAAATATATTCATTATACTTTTCGTAAACAATCTAATATTTTTTTAACAATAAATTGCGACGAAATTAAAAAAAACTACAATAACATTCAAAGTCAATATGACATCTGAAAGTACATACTAATAAATTTGTGAATTCATTAATGAAATATTTGATAGAAGTATTATCATAATACTTAATATAAACGTATATAATAGTCAATCACCATATAAACTCAAAACTTTTACATTAACTATTATCAAGCTTGTTTGAAAAACTAGACCCAGAACTCCGACATTCTGCCCTGAAAAAAAAATTAAAGATGTAAGAAAAATGAAACACAAAAATAATAAACAACTTATAAGTAACAAGATCAAACTCAACAATCAACCACAATCTATATTCAATCTTATATTAAAAATATACAAGAATAAGAAAAAGTATATTATGCAAGAATTACAATAAATGTTTTATGTAAGAATATGAAGAATTATACCAACAAGCATTTTCTTTGTTGTGAACATTAATCAAGTGTCTCACATACCTATAGAATGTACATCCAACAAGTGTAATACCACATCTAATAGCGTTCAAACTGGAGATAGGATTCCTGAATATCAACCAGAAAAACAAAATGGCAACTGCAACCTGGCACAGAATAAACATTACAAATTGTACAATGATAATTCATTACAAAGTCTTTTACACAAGCACATAAATCCACATACTACTCAAAAATAGAATTATCCCAGATAACCATTTCAAATAATCAACAATGTATAAAAAAGAATCTAAACAATCACCAATAACAAAGATGTGCTATAATAAATCAATCACATGAGATTTACTAGAATGCATAGAAGAGTGGTAAAAATTCAAGATACCAACTATAGAATCAGACCTGTAGTTGTCGGAGTGAATAACTTAATTGTCTGCATAAAAGAAATTGGAATGTTAAAAATAAAGGTAAATCCAACATTAAATTAAGATATATATATATATATATATATATATAATATTCATAAATAGTTGTTTAAAATCATTTTGTCTAATTAAACATATTATTTTAATCAATTTTCCACCCTAAAATCTTTTCTCTAGATAAATTTATAATTTAGATTCTCAAATATGTTAACAATTGTTATGCTGTAAAATTTTTTATCCAATTAAAGGTTATTTGCTTATTGTAGGACCCGCCGCCCCGAGTACCCCTGCTGCTGAATAATAAATCTCTTTCTATTAATAAACTGGAAATTAGGTACCCGAGACGGGAATCCTATGAGAAAGAAACCCTACTGCTGCTACTGTACAATCTGTATACAAGCGGAAGCTGAAAAGAAACTGAAATATACAATGAGCCCAACTGGCTTTTCATATATATATATATATCTGTTCTGTACACTGTTCTTTACATCTAAAATATAAAACATACAAGACCTCACAGGCCAAAACTGAAAATACAACTGAATACTAGATGTGTGGGGCCCTCTCCTGCAAGCCTCGGTCCACCCGCTCCTCGCCAGTAGCAAACTGACCTGAAAAGGAAGGAAGAAGGAAAGGGATGAGTGATAAAGATCACCCAGTAAGCATTCCTTACTTCCCCCGCCCAAACAAGCGACAAGCACACACACAAACATTTGGCCTCGGCCCTAAACATACATCTAATCGCTTGCTGGCACTGAAACTGATTATTCTGATTGTTTTGTTATCTGATTACTGATTACTGATTACTGATTATTTGATTATTAATTAGTCATGTCATGATAGAAATGTCATGTCATGCTGAACTGGAAACTGAAACTGTATGTTGATGCATGTATCTAAATCTATCTGTACCCTAAGGTACTTGCTGTGCTGATCAGACTGATGAACATAGGGATTCGACATCCTGGCCAAGTGGGCTGAATATTCTAGCTACTGGCTAGAAAACTGAAACTGATATGTTGCTGAGCAGACTGACTGGTGTCAGAATGCTGGGTCCTACAGATGCCCCCTCGAGTTCATCCCAAAACTGTAACCCATACATTGGGTTCTGACTGTTGAAATCTACTGAATTCGGATCCCTGGATCCTCTTTCAGGCTATATGTTATGACATGCTATGCATATGCTATATTCTTATCTGGATTTTGGATTATCTGATGTCATTTAGCCTTTGGAAAGGTTACCCATCCTTTATTAAACCATTTCTACATTTTCTGGGAAAATCTGGCGGACGCACGAGCATGTGGGCCAAGTACACGATCGTGCAGGAGAGACACACGGTCGTGCCAAGCAAAGCACACGGGCGTGTGCCCAGACACACGGGACCGTGCCCCAGTCGTGTGTCTGGTCGTGCTCTCCTCTGGAAAGAAATCTGGCTAAACACGCAAAGAAGGGACACATGGTCTTGTCCCTGCAAATACTGGCCATGCGTACCTCGTGCACATGGGCGTGCCCTTGTAGAATCCAGGGCACACGGGCTAGTGTCTGCGGGCACACGGGCGTGTGTCCGACTCTGCAACACGAGCACTCACCTGGACCAAGCTGAAAATCCATCCAAACACACACATTCCTCAACCAAACTGAAATTAACTGGAAACATGCATAAATGACACTACAATATACACATAGCATGCATCAATTTCATCATCCATCAATTCCTACTGAATCCACCATGAAAATACCACATTTCTCTCACTAACACACACAAGCAAAGCAAGCATGCATTCTGGGTGGAAAATAAGCATCTCAATCAACATATAATCATCATCTCATCATCATATACACATGTAAACATAGCATCTCAAGCTGGAAATAGAAACACACGTTTCCATTCATATCAAGCAAGCTAGGAAACTCACAGAGAGAGTAAGAAACACTTACCTCTCGCCATGGCTGCTGGAAACTATCTCTCAAGCTAATCTCTGATCTCTCTAGCTGGATTGGGAGCTGCTGGAAGCTGGAAATCTGCTCTAGGGTTGGGAGCTGCTGAAAAGAAGGAAACTCAAGCTGAAAATGGGAAACTGCGGGTGAGAAATCTAATAAATCTCCCGTCTCTCTCTCCTGCTACCCATCTGCACGGGCGTGCAGGGCACTGTGCACGGGAGTGCACTAGAGAAAATGAATATAATCTATTTCTCGCGCTGCGCATGATTAAAACCTCCCTAAAGGCATCATACGAAGGCCACTCAGCTCTGAAAAACTATCATCTCACCCCTGAACTCTGCTGGACCCCTACCCTATTTCTAGACTTATTTCTAACCCCAAAACTCTATCCCTAAGGGCTTTTCTAAAAAAACCCGGATGCTACACTTATCCATAGATCAATTTAATTAGAAATAATGAGAAGAACTTTATTTGAAATTTAACTCCTTAACATCTATGCATATATCTTCATATCTTATCTTGTATTCGATAAGAAAAAATTATCATCTTATCAAACTGAGAATATATAATTATCCTATTTTATACAATATTAATAAATTTCTAAAATCATTTTTCTATTAAAAAGGATGCAATGATGTATTTACACATAACTTTACCTCATTCTCTTATATATAATAAAATGGACAAGCTAAAACACTCTAAATCTTTATCAAGAGTTCAAGAGACATATAATCCTTTCAGAAACTCTCCTAACTATTGATTTTTCATCGAAATTCTTCTTAGAAATATAAATAATATAACCGTAAAAATAAACTTAGAAACCGAATCATATTAAAAACTTTTTTAATTTATTACTTACGTATGCAAACTCATATAGTTATACTCATCTATCATTATTTCCATTTATTATCATACATAATAAAGATAAAATTATTCAACTAATTTTAATCGTCATTATCATAGTCTTACATTTGACCTAATTTTACATATTTTTCATTGGTTATATAAATTTACACCAATATCAACTAAAAAATAATTAAAAAAAAATATTTAAATACATTATATTTGTTAATATAAATTTGGATAAGAGTTTTAATATTATTAAGATCAAGTATGTATAATCTCTTTAAAAAATTATTGAAAAGCAGCTATTAGATTTCGTCAATCTCTTTTCAAATTTTCTGTTTGAACTTAAGAAAAATCATGAACTTGGAATAATATAAATGTGAATTTTTTTCAAAAAATATGTAGTTGCCGGAGTCATATCTTTTCAAAAAATTCAATAATAAAATGTGAGTTTTTTTTTATTTCCAATCTAAGAGTTTCCAATACAAGCTAAAGTATTATTATCTAACACTTCAATAACACATACAAACCAACCCTCCAATTTGCTGGATTTCAATAATTTCCTTAATATAAGGATTAAATACTTAATAAATAACAAAAATTTAATATTTCTTCACAAATACAATCCAAAGTTTTAAGCAAACCTACTAATTTTAGAGTAAAATAGGACTCTAGCTGAAGAAGGGAACCAGTTTCAAGCACCAAATGAAGAAGAAATGACCAAAATCTGTGAAAAAATGGCTTGAAATGGAGGAAGACAGTAACAGCAGCGAGAGAGAGATTTCTGTGCGACAGTGGGAAGAAATGAGAAGAAGAAAAGAGGAGCACGCGTTTTAGGGTATATGGGGTTTTACTGGCATTTTTAAGTAGCTTTTACCGGCGTTTTTAAAACGTCGGTAAAACCCTGTCCTACACTGTATGTGATGTTTTAGAAAATCGTCAGTATTAATGACTTTTAGCGGCGTTTTTAGAAAATGCCACTAAAGGGTCCCTCTTTTAGTGGCGTTTGGACAAACGCCACTAAAACTCATTTCTCTTGTAGTGGTAAGGTCACATCCAGCCATCTTTTTTTAAGGTGATTGCATAATATTAATAAGCTTAATAAATCACAGAACTAGAAGCTCCAGTAAGAAACATAAAACAGAACTATAATAGCTGATTCAGTAAGATAAACTGGAATCAGAAAAAAAAAAGAATTAATAAGATAACATGCATGAATAGCATCATTCAGCATAGCATGTTAAACAGTGTTTTGAGAAAAAGGGATCAAGTGATCCATTTGCATTAGTTTTCAACATTAAGCCTGATATCCGAGTTAATTAGTAAGGGTGAATACGAGGGGACGTCTATGGGATTGCAGCTTTCTGACTTCAGTCAGATTGGTTAAGTTTTAGCTTACCGGTCCATGAACTGGTATGGTAGGATATTTCAATTTACTAGTACTTTACTGGTATGGTTCAGCTCACATGGCCAATATGTTGAATTCTAGTGTTCATCGGTCTGATCAGTATAGCAAGTATCCTTGTATACATAAAGATTTCAAAAATAGTTTTCATTCAACTTTTCAATATTTTGGATCTTTGAATTCCAATAATAGTTTTAGTAAAAAGTTTTTAGTAAACAGGCCCAAGGGGCAAATAGCATGATTGTAGCATACTATGATACATATTACATGGTATGGAAAAGTATATAGACAGTAAGACAAGAAACATGTAGAAAATAAATAAAAGAAAAGATTAAGTTGCACAATATACGTCAGAAGTAAAAACATAAAAGACTATAACTAAGCCTAGGAGAACTCAAGAGTACTATAGGTCTCAAAAATTAATAAGGAAAGCAAGCAAAATAATAAATATTAAGAGAGGATCAGAAGAACCTATTAGGTTGTCAGGAACTTAGTTAAGTTCATTTAGATAGCAGCTAGTCAACGGTAGCTTAAACTAGAGTCTACCCGAGGGTAGAGATATAATATGTTTACTGAGTGACTTGTCACTCATCCCTTTAAGTTTCATTTCTTATAGGTTTGTGTTTTGGGGAACTAAGCTTAGAACACGAGATGACTAAAGAATGAGATATAGCTTGAGTAGGTCTTCACCTGAGTTTTCAGTTTACATATGTATATATATATATATATATAGTTTTCAATAGATAACATGTTTATGACTCATATGCTTTATATTGCTCATGCATACGGGATGTACAATATCATCTATGTTTTCAGATATTATTATTATTATATAGTAAAGTATGAGTTTTATTTCAGGTACTGTACAATGGGTTTTAGTTTTCCATTACAATTTTTTGTCCAGCTTTTGCATATTTTAGTAAGCAGTCAGTGGAGGACTCACTACTATATATTACTGATATATTTTAGTTACAAAAAAAAAAAAAAATGGTCAGTTTACAATAATACATAGTAGCGGGCCACTACATGATGTATCTCACATTGATTAGTAAGGGAGATCCTTTAGGGTTCATATGAGAGGACCTGTTTACCATTGTATACACCTATTGAAAGGTGGCACCTATAGAAAGGTATTACGAAAAAGATATATATAGTTCATTGACAAGTTTCCATAAAGATATGCTAAGACATGATCATACTATTAAAGTAGGTGCCCTATAGCCATTCGATTTGTTATGTTTTTTGTAATTATTGTATGATTGATAATTAATAAAATAGGCATTATTGACTATTCATATGCATTATATGATTAATGTGTATGTTAGATCAAATCGATGTGCATTTAGATAAACCTTCAAACTAAATAGCACTTTACACTCAAAATTTTATAAATTTTTTTACTTCAATTTATATTAATTTAAACAACAAAATAATAAAAAGTTTATTAGTACAAATATAGATAAAGGTGTCAATGTTATATAATTATATATTTAAAGAAAACTATAAATTTTGAAAATTTTAGATCTATCATAATATATTATATAGGCTACTTGGACTAAGTCAAAGCACCTATATAGATAATGTATTAAACAGATTCAGTATGACCAAGTTAAGGAAAAGGTCATCGTCTATGACTCATGGTGTATATCTCTCTAAAAAGATGTGTTTTAGAATACTTGAAGACAGAGAAAAGATGAGTAAGATTCTATATACTTTGATAATTAGATCCATCATATATGTCTTGTTATGTATACAAGTTGATATCTTATATGCCTTAAATGTTTGTAGTAGATATCAATCTAATCCAAGTGAAAAGCATTAAATTGTTGAAAAAATATTCTTAAGTAATTGAGAAAGACTAAAAAAAGGTTCTTGGTTCATGAATTAAAAGTTAGGCTTACTATTCAAGGACATAAAAATGCTAGTTAATAAACAAATCATGACGATTTCAAATCCTAATCAGGATTCATGTTTTGTTTGAATGGTAGTGTAGTAACTTTGAAGAGCTCTAAGTAAAGTATTGTGACCAATTCTATAACCAAGTCTAAGTATATAACCCTGACTGAGGTAGTTAAGAAAGCCATTTGAATTAAGAAATTCACTTATAAACTTGGTATAGTATTTAGCATTAATGATCCCGTAGGCCTCTATTATGATAACAATAGGGTGTATAAGCAAAGAAACCACGGTTTTACCAAAAATTTAAGCACATTCTTAGACGATTTTACTTGGTACAAAAGATTATTTAGTATATAGATGTATAGATTGAGAAAGTTGACACAACTGATAACCTAGTTGATCCACTAACCAAGTCTTTGTCATAACAGAAGTATGATATGCATGTAGCCATATATGACATTAGGCATATATATGATTGGCTATAGTGTAAAGGGAAGATTTTTAGGGTAAATACCCTATAACCACATGTCTATTAGATATTTTATGTATTTTCTTCTACATTTCTTGTAAATTATAAACAAAATTTGATTATTAATAAGATAAGGCATTTTAATTATATATTGTTTGATATGTATACATGCCTTTAGTACAGTAGATCTGAGACAAGGGATTTGGTTAACCGATCGAGCTTTTTTTATGTACTAATTAGTGACTATACTAAAATTGTTTTGTAATCTTAACATCACTATAAACCTTGAACATGAATGATGGTATGGGGATTATCATAACATGGTGTGATCCTATCAAAAAGATTCATCAAAGGATTTGTTAATGTCGTATAACCAATAAGTCCATGACAATAGCTCAATAAAAGATTCTTAATTCTTAAGTATGGGAACAATGTCTTTGTGATAATATGATGCATCTAATATTTTGATTTGGACATATATTTGTAAAATGATATGTAATATCCTAGCGTTAGAAATGTCTTTTAGGCTACTAATTTGAGATTAGAATGAGAATTGATAAAAATACTAGGGTTGTAATAGAGTTCAGAGGTGAAATAAATGTTTTTCAGAGTTAGATGATTTGTGCATGTATCTTATTAGGAGGATTTTATATGCAGACGCAAGAAAATGGCATTAGTATAATTTTCCAGCCATGTACGATCATGCATGTTGAGGTGCATGACCGTGTGTGCGATGAAAGTTAGCCACCTCAGTTTTAAGTTGTTCTTGTCTTACTTTCCAGCTTATTTTCACCTAAGGTTTCTTACCGTTTCTAGAGATTAGTAACCCTAGAAGAGAAGATTAGCATCTAGGAGCTTCCAATCAAGCTAAAGAGTGAGACTGGATTTGCGAGAGAAGTTTGCTTGCTATGGCTAGAGGTAGGTGTTTCTTACCTATTTCCTTATTTTCCTTGATTGTGTTTAATGCTTGGTTGTTGAATATGAATTCGTTTTCAGCATGCTTGTGGGTTTCCCTTACATGTTTGATGATCTTAAGTTGTTGATGATGATGATTATGCATGGATGCATGAGAGGTATATTGATATGTAGTGTATTGTTATGATTTTGAGGTGTTGAGATGATTGAATATGATTATTGGTGTTATGAGTGGAAGAAGCATGTGTATATGAAGTGTTTTGAATATGGAAAGTGTTTGATTTACGTTTAATATGGAATTGGATAAGAATAAGCATGATCAGATGACTATGTTGATGTAGAGTGAGATGCACGACTGTACACTTATAGCACATGCCCATACAAGCCTTACTTTGCATGGTCATAGGTATGTTCATGTACCCATTCACAACCAAATAATGTAGAGTCATGACCATGTATGTTCATGTCACGGTCGTGCATACACAGAAAATGAGAAAAATAAGAGAAATCACAGAAGCTAATACGACCAACATGTACAATTAGCTTACAGCCCATGCAAGCTTATGCACGCCTATGCATCTAGACATGTACGCTAGTGCATCAGGCAGAAATGAGAAATAAAACATGAAACAAGCACAAAACTTAGTAAATTCAGAATGATTGATAAAATGCAGTACAATAAGATTAGATAAGTATACATGATGCATTATATGCATAACATGACATGACATAGATACATGTTTTCAGAAAGGGATCTAAGGATCCAATTACATGTTTTTAATAGAAAAATATAATGATCCAGACATCGATTTCAGGGGTGAATATAAGGAGACACTTATGAGTTTCAGTACACCCGTTATAGGAGCTAGCATCAAGGTCTATAATCATATTAGTCATTATATATAGGCATATGCTAGTGTGCTCAGCTAATAACTTAGGATAATATGATCAGTATACAGTACGTTACACTCAGATTCAGTTATCAGTATTTAGTTTTAAGATTCAGAGGTAGCACGTGTCTTAGACAGTTTCCAGTACGTGTTTGCTTAGGAAACTCACATAATCAGGATGTCGAATCTCTATATTCATCAGTCTATGTAGCACAACAAGTATCTTTGGATACATAGTTTTTAAATAAAATTTTCAGACATATCAGTTTTTAGTCTTTCATATAAGCTTTTATAGATGATTTCAGGATCTTCAAATCTAACAGTAGTATTTCAATAAACCAATTTTCAGAAAGATATTTTTAGTATTCAAACCAAGGCCTAAATATGATTTCAGCATACTTCATAACATGTCATTTTTATATGAGATACACAGTAGAGCATGATTCAACTTATGATTAATCAATAAGAAATAGTAAAACAGTAACCATTCAGAATATATGAAAATCATGCGACAATACATGAATCACAAGACATGAATGCCAGAACAATATATATCTATATATATG
The DNA here is from genome assembly GCA_026122585.1 of Anacardium occidentale. Lineage (NCBI taxonomy): Eukaryota > Viridiplantae > Streptophyta > Magnoliopsida > Sapindales > Anacardiaceae > Anacardium > Anacardium occidentale. The sequence continues at coordinate 437,955 of JAJEJH010000139.1, forward strand.
TCAAAATAATACATGTGAGAACTAGTTAGGTTTCTCTCTAGTATGTATGTTTTTTAGTGTTGGATTACAATGGAAATCTTAAGGGAGGATTGGTTTAGAGTCAGAGATGAGAAACCCTTACTGGGTGAATATATCACTCACTCTCTACTTTTCTTTCTCTTACAAGTCAGTGCAGTAAGGGCTAAGAGGAGGAGATAGCTGTCGACTGGAATCCAATATCAGTTTTACAGTATGCTTATGGTTTGCATGCTTTTATAGTTTCATTATTGCATGTGATTGTACGGTATATATATAAAAGTATATACACACTATTGTTGTATGAGTTTCCCAATATATATAAAAAGTTGTTTTGGGCCATATTAAATTATAATTACCACGTGATTCCCCGCTGTGATATTTTAGCTCAGTTTTAGATATTTCTATTGTGTATTATTGGATATATTAGTTATTTTGTTTAAAATATAGATATATAAAACAGGTACAGTAATATACAGCAGGAGTGCCTACATGATAAGTTGCAAAGATGTACACTAATCTATGTCTCAGCCTCAAAATGACAAATGAATCAAATTATACATTAACTGTAAAGTTGATCAAGCTTAGAAATGTTTGCTGGCACGCTATTACTTAGGTAATCATAATGCTTTACTAAATGTCACTCATGATCTGTGTCTAAATTCGATTTGAATATAGATACTATTGAGTTAGTTAAGAGCAAATAGGTCATACACTATCAAAGTTGATAGAATTCTAGAGGTATAAAATTATTATCCTAGTGTTTATAGAATTTGGAATTATTGTGTCACACTTATCAGATTTGTTTAAATAAGATAGAAAGTCAAAATTAGAATTTTTTTTCATAATGCACAGTCATGTGTTTGTAAGGCACACAACCATACATCTTGTTAGGTGAAAGAATTCTGAGTGTTTGGACAGATTAGGGTTGATGACATCAAAACTAATTCAAAATTCATGGTTGTACGTGTTGTTAGTTAGGTGATTATAGCATAATAGATGGTGTTGCATAGATTATGCATAACATGCAAATATTATACATTATCTAAACACTTATGCATGATCATGCGTGTTCCATACATGGGTATGCATACCTGTATGCCTACATCTATATAAGCAAGCATGATAGTTTACTCATGATGCTTTGTTTTGCAAAATCACACATGCACACTTGTGACCCAAAAACTCACTCTTTTGTGCTAGTAAATGCTAGCACCTTGAAAGTGCATATAACCTCTTCCTCTTGCTTTGTATAGACTTTATAAGTGTTGTGAGTCCAAGGATTAATGAGATAGCCATAAATGCAAGTATGTTTTGAATACACCCTATGGATGTTGATGGTTTTTGTTTCTTATACGATTGCAAAATACATTATTCTTGTTATTTTCCAAGGCTATAATTGTAATCTTAAAAATGTTGTTGCATGTTGCCCTTTCAGTAAACCTAGGAAACCCAACACCAACTCTATCATGTTCTTTATCTTTCATATACACGAATGAATTTTTAACCTTTATAACTTCTATCTTTTTTTACAACACCCGTTCACATAGTTCATTTCTAAAGTTCTAGTTGACCAAATATACCCTATCTATACCTTATATCACCTTGTACCTCAAGTAAATATGTTGACATTGTCTTACACTTGGATTAAAAGTGGTTTTTGTATATTCCGAACATTGATAAAAGCATAAGATCCATCAGCTTGAGAACAATTATTAAGATTTGGATAAGGTCAACCTTTTATATCATTTGAATCTTTCCATTCTTAGGTTATATCTATTTGGCCCCTAATGTAAGATAAAATCTCATTTAGGTATATTAATTTCATAGAGCTCAAAACCACCTTTTCAAAGACCAAACAAATTCACTCTTGTTACCAATGGCTCACAAATAAACGAGTTAATCAAGTAATATAGAAATATGTCAGTCTTACAAGGATTGGTTGTAAATACTAGTTTGTTTTACAATTCAAGCTAGCTAGAAATCCCAAATATTTAATACCAAAAATAAGAATAAGGTGCAGTAACTAATTAAAATTCAATAAAGAAATTAAACAAACAAAAAATTTAAAGAATTAAGCAAACTTGTTTAGGATTTATGATTTTACTATAAATCAATCGTAATTACTAATGAATCAAATATGAAGTGATAAATTGATGAGAATTTGATGGTTAATCATCTTAAATTACTTGTGTCCTCTTTCAAGGTTGATTAAGTGTGTAAAGATTAATAAACTACCTACTTTTATAGTAAAATGTTAATCAAAACCCAGTATATTTCTCTATGACAATCAATTGATCTGCAAAGAATCTAGATTTACTTCTAAACCCAATACTCCAAGATAAGCAAGTGCAAAAACTAGTTGATTATCTATCTTTCAATAGTAGAAAATTGACCTACAAACAAGTTAGATGAGGGACCTAAACACCAAACAAGAAATAAGCTCACAATCACTAATTCAAAAGCTTCATCAACATTAAATAATATCATAAATCCATCAACAATCATAAGAATTCATAGATCCATCATAAATCTTGGACAGAAAATTTAGCTACTCATAGCCATCATAATAAATCCATAAGAATGAGTTGAAAGGGAATACATAATGATTAATTAGGAGAAGAAAACAATAAATAAGGAAATGCTAAGAAAGCATTTAGATTTTCAAAACCTGGTTGATTACATCTTCTCTATTTTGATTTGGATCTTTGAATCTTGATTCCTCTTCTTTATTCTTGTGTCTTTTCTTTTATGATTTTCCATTAAAGTTGTTGTAACTGCCTCTCTTATGAAAGAAACATCATTTTCTTTTTAGGGTCCTGCTAGCTCAGCTTTTTTCTTATTTCTACGGTTTTATTTTTGTGGTAATTATATGCACAATTGAATTAATTATAACCATAGTTAACTTAATTTCTCCCTTCTCATGTTTACGATCTTTAATTCTTGTCCCAATCAAGCTCAACCTTGCCAAAACACCTAAAAACATTATTAAATGAACAAAATAAGACCAAGTCTTAAACGGAAGATAAAATTATGAAAATTGGGTAAAAATAAAACCAAAACTTCCCTAAATTGAACTGATTAAAAGCTATAATTGTATGTATTTTATATACACATTTACTCTATGCAACAAAGAACTTTTAAATCTTACATTCAACCTGTTTTGTATCTAATTGATTGGTTCTCTAACATATTGGCAATGAATGGATTTGTGACCAATCTATAATCAATCAATCATCTATTCACAAACTAAGATTGGCTTTTGCAAGGAATCATAACTAGCCAAATGATGAAGAGTCACCAAAAGATAAATGACCTATTAGTGATATTATTGTTATGCAATCAAATCCTTTCATCAATTGAAATCTCATCAAGGATGAAGTATAAAAGTAGTAACTACCTCATAATAACCTTTTATGTACTTTATCTAATTTTTGTACTAATGAAGAGAAAATATTAGATTGAGCAACAACTCAATCCTATTATGGCCACATAATTAGGTGGTCATTACCACTCATCATATATCATTGAAAGACCTACTCTCATACTTGAGAATGATAAAACTTTTATCAATCCACCATAACTTTTGTACATTCATCAACATAACCAATCATTACCGTTCTAATAGTCCTAAATTAAGGACTTTGTTAGGCTAATGTCAAATTATATCAATTGATACACAAGATAGTTTGGTGATCTCAAATTAAAGGATCACATGCACCATTATTTGTTAGAATATATATTTTATAAACACTAAGGTTACCATCTATATAAAATTTTCTTTGTGGTCACTTAGATGGACATGAAAATAACATACACCAATATATTGCAACTGATTGTCACCAAATAATCTTGACACATAGAGTTTGTCACTATCTTTTAGTAGGATAATTCAACATTATGATAATCGTACCATATCGTTTGCGTCTTTGGCCATGATAATACTAGGGCTATAAAAATTTTGGAATGGCTGCAAAATGTGCACAATAGCGTCCTTACGATCAAGATATATCTTGATTCCTTTATTATGTTTCTACCATTCTAATAACATTTATCTAATATATAAAATATATGTAACACTGTGATTACATTTTCCATTTTATCTATCATAAACATGATATATCATATAAAAGACAATATATAATACAAATACATCAACTAAAAAGATTGGCTCTAGAACACTAACTCTAACACATATGATCATTTTCCATCTTCATCCCTTATCATCATGGGAGGGTATCATTATCTCATATTTTAGTAGGACAATGCGATCAATTATTGTTATTTAAATGTCTAGATTCAATGCATTAGGATATATGCATATTTAAATCATATAATTACATGCTTAATTCTTTCTTTTTATCCTATAAATTTATGATTGTACAGAGACAAAAAGATAACAATCAGTAATCACTACTATTTCTCTATCAATTTTGTGTTAGAGAATATAATAACATAATAGTGGAATCAAACTTTTGAATAACAAGTCAAACTATTCTAAAAACATCCTAATCATAGTTAATAGCTTTCACTAAATTGTAACTCACAATTTAATGTACTTGTTGGTTCGATTTTATATATCAACACTTTTATATAACTCATCATTTAATATAACGAGATCCTCATGCATATAATATTGTTGGGTAATATAATAAAAAAATTAAACACAAACAAATTATATATGTTCAAAAGTAATATTAAGTGTATTCATAATAAATATCAATTTATATACTAATAATGATATATTATTAATAATTAAATATCATTTTATTTTTATTTTAAAATTATTTAATCATATATTAACATATAATTATTAATATTTATCATAAGTGTGCTAACTTGATTGGTACGTTGAAATATATTTCTCTTAATATATACGTTTTAATGGTTAACAATGCGCCAAAAATTAAAGTCAGGTTGAAATTCTGGGTGGCGTGTGGGCAAGGTACACGGGCGTGCATATCGTGGACACATGGGTGTGTGCCCAGACGCACGGGGTCGTGCGCTAGTCGTGCGTCTGGTCGTGCAAGCTATTGGAATTTTGGGTAATTTCTCACTGAAAGCTTACACACGGGCGTGTCCCTCAGGACACACGAGCGTGTGTCTCATATTCTGACCATGCACAAAGCGTGCACACGGGCGTGTTCCTGGAGAATCAATGGCACACGGCCGTGTCATACAGGTACACGGTCGTGTGTCTTGTTCTTCAACAAGAACACTTGTCGAAAATTACACAATTCTCATACCAAATCACAATCAATGTCCAATTCACTTCAATCACATGTTCCCCATCACTTCAAATATCACATTACAAGCTTCAATTCAACATGCATCAATCATCAACGGATTCACCATGGAAGGCAATCATTCTCTCACTAAAGCTTTCTCAAACATGCATGCATGGATCAAAGATGGCAAAATCATCATCTCACACAACAATCATCATCATATAAACATGCATAAACTCACCAACATGCCAAACACCACAATCCATCAAAGAAAGCTGGGAAAATATGAGGACAAGTAAGCGAACACTTACCTCACGCCATTGCCTCTAAAAGCTTTTCTTTCGAACTATTCTCTTTGCTCTCTAGCTTGATCGGGAGCTACTTGCTGCTGGATTTCCTCTCTAAGGTTGGGAGAAATTGAAACAAAGAGAGAAATGTGGCTAAAATGAAAGCTAGGTGAGAAATAAACTAAGTTTCTCTCGGCTTACTTATATACTATGCCACCTGCACAGGCGTGCATCCAAGGAGCACGGGCGTGCATAAGGAAAATGAGCCTTACTCATTTTTCACATATTCGTATGATCGAATCCTTCTGAAAGGATTTATACGAAAGCCATACAGGCTCTGAAAACTTACTAACTCACCCCTGAATTCTGTTAGACTCCCAATCTCTTTTTGGATTATGTTTCTAACCCTAAAACTCTTCCCCTAAGGGCTTTCTGAATTTATGATGCTACAATTATATATCCCAAATTTGTTAGTAAAGAAGATATTTTGAGGCTTATGTGGGTATAGGAAAACCTTCTCTTACAAGATAGCTGTTGAGGTAGAATAAGTCTTAAGTTCATATCAAATGGTATCAAAGCTTTACCTCACCTTGTTAGTAAATTATAGCCATGAGTTGGTTTCCTATATGAGGACATGCAGTCTAAAGGGGTCAACCATGATGTGTAATATTTTAAGGTTAAAATAGTCTTTTAGGCTTTTGATTAAGGTTATAAGAGAGATTTTATAGCTAGAGATTAGCCTCAGTGAGTTTTGGGGGTTGTGCTAGACACACACCCATGTGTTTGGTATGAAGAGCACGACCGTATGCCTTAGAGGTATGCAACCGTGTGTCTTTCTTGGGCCGAATAACTATATAAAGAGAGAGGTTTTACATTTTAGCCAGCATACCCATTTCTCTTTTTCTTCTTTCCTAGTGAGCTCTCGCTCTTTTCAAATGTAGAAGCCAGTTTTAGCAGCTAATCCAACCCGTATTTAGTCAGAGATAAAGAGATAAAAGATCCTAGTAGCTTCAGATAAGTATTTTCTTACCTCTTTCTTGTTTCTTGAAATGTAAATCCCTGAATAAGTTTATTTAGTGATTTAACATGATTTTAAGATATTGAGGTTATGATAAAAGTGTATGGTTGCTTATTTGTGTGCTAGAATAAGTTTATTTTCGAGAGATTTTGTGATTGAGAGAGTTTGGTCGGGTTTCTAGGTTTCCTAAGCATATTATCGTCGAAGTATAGTAGACACACACCCATGTGCTCATGGGTGCACGCCCTTGAAGTCCTATTTCAGTAGTAATATGTCTGTGCATGGTTTTCATGTACACTTGGAGAAGTTTGGACACATGCCCATATTAGTGGTTAGCACACCCGTATGCTCACTTCCAATTCCACACATTCATGTATGTATAACATGGGAGTGTTGTGAGTGTTGTTGCATGCATGTGTATGTAGGGACATGATCGTGTGTCTCCTTGCACATGCCAGTGCAATTGACCATTTTAGTAGAACCAATTCCAAAAGCTAACATGCCTTAGCACACATCTTACGCACGGTCTCGTGTATCCCTCTACACAATCGTGTGTTTCCTTGTACATGCCCGTGTACCTAATAAAAGCAGTAGAACAGTAAAATCAAAAGCATAAAACACAGAGAAAAGAAGAAGATAAAAGAGAAAAGATAGAATATCTTTCCAGAATCACACTTCTATCTCACATCAGTGTAAGAAACTCATTTACATTCTAAAACAGCATAATCTAGTGATACGTTATGATTAGAAAATATAAATAAAGACAGAACAGAATAGAAATGGGAAAACAGAGACAAAGCTGGCAGAAACACAATAGAACATGAAGCTTATTAATAAGCTTAATAAGTCACAAAACTAGAAGCTTTAGTAAGACACATAGAACAAAACTATAATAACTTATTCAGTAAGATAAACCGTAATCATAAAGAAAAGAGAATTAATAAGATAACATCCATGAAGAGCATCATTTAGCATAACATGCTAAATGATGCATTTCATGCATGTTATCTTATTAACAGTGCTTTCAAAAAAAAAAAAATCAAATGATCAACCTGCATTAGTTTTCAACATTAAGCTTGATATTCAGGTTAGTTAGTAAGGGTGAATACGAGGGGACATCTGTGGGATTTTAGTTTTCTGACTTTGGTCAGATAAGTTAGGTTTCAGCTTATTAGTCCAATGACTATTATGGTACGATATTTCAGTTTACTAGCACTTTATTGGTATGGTTCAATCTATATGGCCAAAATGCTCAATCTCAGTGTTCATCAGTTTGATCAGTACAGTAAGTATCTTCGGATACTCAGAAATTTCAAAAACAGCTTTTATTCAGTTTTTTAATGTTTTGGATCTTCGTATTCTGATAATAGTTTTAGTAAAAGATTTTCTAGTAAACAGGCCTAAAGGGAAAATAACATGATTTTAACATACCATGATACATATTACATGGCATGGAAGAGTATACAGACAGTAAGACCAAAAATATGTAGAAAAGAAATAAAAGAAAAGATTAAGCTGTACCATATACGTCAAAAGTAAAAGCATAAAAGAATACAACTAAGTCTAGGAAAACTCAAGAGTACTCTAGGTCTCAGAAATTAATAAGGAAAGCAAGCAGAATAATAAATATTAAGAGAAGATCAGAAGAAGCTATTAGGCTATCAAGAACTTAGTTAAGTTCATTTATATAACAACTAGCTAGTAATAGCTCAGACTAGAGTTTACCTGAGGGTAGAGATAGAAGATAGTTACTGAGTGACTTGTCACTTATCTTTCTCAGTTTCTTTTGTTATAGGTTTATGTTTTGGGGAGTTGAGCTTGGAACACAAGATGGCTAGAGAGTAGGATATAGTTTGAGCAGATTTTCACCCGAGTTTTAAGTTTACATATGTATGTATGTATATGTATATATTTAGTTTTTAGTAGATAATATGTTTATGGCTCGCATGTTTTATATTGCTCATGCATACAGGATGTACAGTATCATCTATGTTTTCAGATATTATTATTATTATATAGTAAAGTATGAGTTTTATTTCAAGATACTGTATAGTGGGTTTTTGTTTCCCATTACAATTTTTAGTTTAGCTTCCGCATATTTTAGTAAGGAGTCAATGTAAGACCCACTACTATATATTATTGATATATTTCAATTACACAAAAAAAAAAAAAAAGGTCAGTCTACAATGATATATAGTAGCAGGTCACTATATGATGTATCCTATATCAGTTAGTAGGGGAGATCCTTTAGGGTTCATATAAGAGGACACATTTACCATTGTATACACCTATTAAAAGGTGGCACCTATAGAAATGTATTACAAAAGAGATATATAAAGTTTATTAACAAGTTTTCGTAGAGAGATACTAGGACATGATCATACTATTAAAGTAGGTGCCCTATAGCCATTCGATTTGTTATGTTATTTGTAATTATTGTATGATTGATTATTAATAATATAGGCATTATTGACTGTTCATATGCATTATATGATTAATGTGTATGTTAGATCAAATCAATGTGCACTTAGATAAACCTTCAAACTAAATAGCACTTTACCCTCAAAATTTTATTAATTTTTTAACTTCAATTTATATTAATTTCAATAACAAAATAATATAAAATTTACAGGTACAAATATAGATAAGAGTGTCAAAGTTACTTAATTATATATTCAGGGAAAACTATAAATTTTGAAAATTTTAGATCTATCATAATAGATTACATAGGCTATTTAGACTAAGTCAAAGCACCTATATAAATAAAGTGTTAAAGAGATTCAGTATGACCAAGTTAAGGAAAAAGTCATCGTCTACGACTCATGGTGTATATCTCTCTAAAAAGATGTGCCCTGTAATACTTGAAGACAGAGGGAAGATGAGTAAGATTCTATATACTTTGATAATCAGATCCATCATGTATGTCTTGTTATGTATATAGGTTGATATCTTATATGCCTTAAGCATTTGTAGTAAATATCAATCTAATCCAAGTGAAAAACATTATATTGTTGAAAAAATATTCTTAAGTAACTGAGAAAGACTAAAAAAAGGTTCTTGGTTCAAGAAATAAAAGTTGGGCTTACTGTTCAAGGACATAAAAATGCTAGTTAATAAACAAATCATGACGATTTCAAATCCTAATCGGGATTCATGTTTTGTTTGAATGGTAATGTAGCAACTTTGAAGAGCTCTAAGTAAAGTATTGTGGCCAATTCTACAACCAAGTCTAAGTATATAACTCTAACTAAGGTAGTTAAGAAAGCCATTTGAATTAAGAAATTCACTTATAAACTTGGTATGGTACTTAGCATTACTGATCCCATAGGCCTTTATTATAATAACAATAGGGTGCATAAGCAAATAAACCACGGTTTTACTAAAAATTTAAACACATTCTTAGACGATTCTACTTGGTACGAAAGATTATTTAGTATAGAAATGTATAGATTGAGAAAGTTGACACAAGTGATAACCTAGTTAATCCACTAACCAAGTCTTTATCACAACAGAAGTATGATATACATGTAGCCATATATGGCATTAGGCATATATATGATTGGCAATAGTGTAAATGGATAATTATTAGGGTAAATACCCTATAACCATGTGTCTATTAGATATTTTATGTATTTTCTTCTACATTTCTTGTAAATTATAAACAAAATTTGATTATTAATAAGATCAGGCATTTCAATTATATTGTGTGATATGTATACATGCCCTTAGTACGGTAGATCTGAGACAAGGGATTTGGTTAGCCGATCAAGCTTTTTTTATGTACTCGTTAGTGATTATACTATAATTGTCTTGTAATTCTAACATCACTATAAACCTTGGACATGAATGATGGTATCGAGATTATCATAACATTGTGTGATCCCACCAAAAGGATTCATCAAAGGATTTGTTAATGTTGTATAACCAATAAGTCCATGACAATGGCTCAATAAAAGATTCATAATTCTCAAGTATGGGAACAATGTCTTTATGACAATGTGATGCATCCAACATTTTGATTTGGACATATATTTGCAAAATGATAAGTTGCAAAGATGTACACTAATCTATGTCTCGGCCTCAAAATGACAAATGAATCAAATTATACATTAACTGTGAAGTTGATCAAGCTCGGAAATGTTTATTGACACTCTATTACTTATGTAATCATGATGTTTTACTAGATATCACTCATGATTTGTGTTTAAATTCGATTTGAATCTAGATACTATCAAGTTAGTTGAGAGCATATAGGTCACAAACTATCAAAGTTGATAGAATTCTAGAGGTATAAAATTATTGTCCTAGTGTTTATAGAATTTGGAATTATTATGTCACACTTGTCAAATTTGTTTAAATAAGGTGGAAAGTCAAAGTTAGAATTTTTTTCATGATGCACAGTCATGCGTTTGTCAAGCACAAAACTATACATCTTGCTAGGTGAAATAATTCTGAGTATTTAGATAGATTAGAGTTGATAACATTAAAACTAATTCATGTACCTGTTGTTAGTTAGGTGATTAGAGCATAGTGGATGATGTTGCATAGATTATGCATAACATTCAAATATTATATGTTATCTAAAACACTTATGCATAATCATGCATGCTCCATACATAGGTGTGCATACCTATATGTAGGGTTGGATTCGAACCGAATAGGTTCAGATTCGTTTTTGGGTTCGGCTCGAACGAGCCTGAAACGAACCAAACGAATCCGAACATGAACACGAACCTGAACTGTAATTTTAAAATTCAACGAACACGAGCCCGAACACGAACTATGCGAACCGAACATAAACACAAACCTGAACTTAAAATAATAATTTTTTAATTATATTTTATTAATTATTTGTATTAATCATAATTTTAATAAATATAAAAACGAATTATACGAACCGAATACGAATACGAACCTGAACCTCAACAATACGAAACGAGCCCGAACACCAACATGTTACTGTTCACATTCGGTTTGGCTTGAATCCAGCCCTACCTGTATGCCTACATCTATAAAAGCAAGCATGATGGTTCACTCATGATGCTTTGTTTTGCAAAATCACACATGCGCACTCGTGACCCAAACACTCACTCTTGTATGCTAATAAATACTAGCACCTTGAAAATGCATATAACCTCTTCCTCTTGCTTTGTATAGACTTTTCAAGTGTCGTGAGTCCAAGGATTAATGAGATAACCACAAATGCAAGTATGTTTTGAACGCACCTTATGGATGTTTATGGTTTTTGTTTCTTATACAACTGCAAAATACATGATTCTTGTTATTTCCCAACGTTTTAATTACAATTTTTAAAATGTTGTTGCATGGTTGCCCTTTCAGTAAACCTGGGAAACCTGACACTAACTCTATCATGTTTTTCATCTTTCATATAAACGAATGAATTTTTAATTTTTATAACTTCTATCTTTTTTTACAACCCTCATTCACATAGTTAATTTCTAAGGTTCTAGTTGACCAAATAGATCCTATCTATACCTTATATTACCTTGTACCTCAAGTAAATATGTTGACATTGTCTTACACTTGGATTGAAAGTGGTTTTCGTATATTCCAAACATTGATAAAAACATAGGAGCCATCAACTTGAGAACAATTATTAAAATTTGGATAAGGTCAACCTTTTATATCATTTGAATCTTTCCATTCGTAGGTTATATCTCTTTGGCCCCTAATGTAAGATAAAATATCATTTAGGTCTCTATTAATTTCATAGAGCTCAAAACCACCTTTTCAAAGACCAAACAAATTCACTCTTATTGCCTATGACTCACAAATAAACGAGTTAATCAAGTAATATGGAAAAATGTCAGTCTCACAGGGATTGGTTGTTAAATACTAGTTTGTTTTACAATTCAAGTTAGCTAGAAATCCCAAATATTTAATACCAAAAAAAAAGAATAAGGTGCAGTAACTAATTAAAATTCAATAAAGAAATTAAACAAACAAAAATTTTAAAGAATTAAGCAAACTTGTTTAGGATTTATGATTTTATTATAAATTAATTGTAATTGCTAATGAATCAAATCTAGAGTGATAAATTGATGAGAATTTGATGGTTGATCATCTTAAATTACTTGTGTCCTCTTTCAAGGTTGATTAAGTGTGTAAAGATTAATAAACGACCCACTTTTATAGTAAAATGTTAATCAAAACCCATTATATTTCTCTATGACAATCAATTGATCTGCAAGGAATCTAGATCTACTTCTAAACCTAATATTCCAAGATAAGCAAGTGCAAAAACTAGTTGATTATCTATCTTTCAATAGTAGAAAATTGACCTACAAACAAGTTAGATGAGGGACCAAAACACCAAACAAGAAATAAGCTCACAATCACTAATTCAAAAGCTTCATCAACATTAAATAATATCATAAATCCATCAACAATCATAAGAATTCATAAATCCTAGACAAAAAAATTTAGCTACTCATAGCCATCATAATAAATCCATAAGAATAAGTTGAAAGGGAATACATAATGATTAATTAGGAGAAGAAAACAATAAATAAGGAAATGTTAAGAAAACATTTAGATTTTCAACGCCTGGTTGATTATATCTTCTCTCTTTTGATTTGGATCTTTGAATCTTGATTCCTCTTCTTTATTCTTGTGTCTTTTCCTTTATGATTTTCCATTAAAGTTGTTGTAACTACCTCTCTTATGAAAGAAACATCATTTTCTTTTTATAGTCCTGCTAGCTTAGCTTTTTTCTTATTTCTATGGTTTTATTTTTGTGGTAATTATATGCACAATTGAATTAATTATAACCATAGTTAACTTAATTTCTCCCTTCTCATGTTTACCATCTTTAATTCTTGTCCCAATCAAGCTCAACCTTGCCAAAACACCTAAAAACATTATTAAATGAACAAAATAAGATCAAGTCTTAAACGGAAGATAAAATTATGAAAATTGGGCAAAAATAAAACCAAAACTTCCCTCAATTGAACTGATTAAAAGCTATAATTGTATGTATTTTATACACACATTTACTTTATGCAACCAAGAACTTCTAAATCTTACATTCAACCTGTTTTGTATCTAATTGATTGGTTCTCTAACATATTGGCAATGAATGGATTTGTAACCAATCTATAATCAATCAATCATCTATTCGCAAACTAAGATTGGCTTTTGCAAGGAATCATGACTAGCCAAATGACAAAAAGTCACCAAAAGATAAATAACCTATTAGTGATATTATTGCTATGCAATCAAATCCTTTCATCAATTGAAATCTCATCAAGGATGAAGTATAAAAGTAGTAACTACCTCATAATAACCTTTTATGTACTTTATCTAATTTTTGTACTAATGAAGAGAAAATATTAGATTGAGCAACAACTCAATCCTATTATGGCCACATAATTAGGTGGTCATTACCACTCATCATATATCATTGAAAGACCTACTCTCGTACTCGAGAATGATAAAACTTTTATCAATCCACCATAACTTTTGTACATTTATCAACACAACCAATCATTACCGTTCTAATAGTCCTAAATTAAGGACTTTGTTAGGCTACTGTCAAATTATATCAATTGATACGCAAGATAGTCTGGTGATCTCAAATTAAAGGATCACATGCACCATTATTTGTTAGAAAATATATTCTATAAACATTAGGGTTACCATCTATATAAAATTTTCTTTGTGTTCACTTAGATGGACATGAAAATAACATACACCAATATATTGCAACTGATTGTCACCAAATAATCTTGGCACATAAAGTTTGTCACTATCTTTTAGTAGATAATTCAACACTATGATAATCTTACCATATTGTTTGCGTCTTTGGCCATGATAATACTAGGGCTACAAAGATTTTGGAATGGCCGCAAAATGTGCACAATAACGTCTTTACGATCAAGATATATCTTGATTCCTTTTTTATGATTCTACCATTCTAATAACATTTATCTAATACATAAAATATATGTAACACTGTGATTACATTTTCCATTTTATTTATCATAAACATGATATATCATATACAAGACAATATATAATACAAATACATCAACTAAAATGATTAGCTCTAGAACACTAACTCTAACACGTATGATCATTTTCCATCTTCATCCCTTATCATCATGGGAGGGTATCATTATCTCATATTTTAGTAGGACAATGTGATCAATTATTGTCATTTATATGTCTAGATTCAATGCATTAGGATATATGCATATTTAAATCATATAATTACACGCTTAATTCTTTCTTTTTATCTTATAAATTTATGATTGCACAGAGACAAAACGATAATAATCAGTAATCACTACCATTATTCTATCAATTTTGTGTTAGAGAATATAATAACATGATAATGGAATCAAACTTTTGAGTAATAAGTCAAACTATTCTAAAAACATCCCAATCATAGTTAATAGCTTTCACTAAATTGTAACTCACAATTTAATGTACTTGTCGGTTCAATTTTATATATCAATACTCTTATACAGCTCATCATTTAATATAACGAGATCCTCATGCATATGATATTGTTGGGTAATATAATAAAAAAATTAAGTACAAACAAATTATATATGTTCAAGAGTAATATTAGGTATATTCATAATAAATATCAATTTATATACTAATAATGATATATTATTATATAATTAAATATTATTTTATTTTTATTTTAAAATTATTTAATCATATATTAACATATAATTATTAATATTTATCATAAGTGTGCTAACTTGATTGGTACGTTGAAATATATTTCTCTTAATATATACGTTTTAATGGTTAACAATGCGCCAAAAATTAAAGTCAGGTTGAAATTTCCAAAGTGCGCTAAGATTTAAAGTTAGGTTGAAATATCCAAAATTTAGTTTATTCCATTTTAAAATCAATATATGCATTTCAAAGGTTAACATCTATGTCGTTCTAGTCATGATAACATATGCGAAATAAGATTGACAACTTAGAAGTAATGATTGGGATAAGAATTAGACTGGCGTTTGCCTGATTGATTTTTCTTATTTATTAATATACAGAATTTAAAGGTATGTAGAGCATAAATTATAGTAATAATAGTAAAAATTAGAAAATTAATATAAAAATATAACATATCGAATTTTTAATATGGTATTATTCAATGGTTGAAAATTTATATTTATAATATGCATTGAGGGAGTAGTTACAATAAAATATTTTTTAAGAATGATTTAATTTTAGATGAGTCATAAAGAAAATAAAGAAACTTATAGGAAAGTTGAATATTGAAAGACAGATGGATATAATTCCAAATTTGTCTTTCTCTCAGTCTCTCTCTCTGTATATATATACATCTCTCTTCTTTATATTATTCTTTTATATTTATAAGATAAAATATATTTAAATAATAAATCAAATATTTTTAATTTGAATATGATTTGAAAGAACTCTTGTATAACAGCATGATCTTGATTTGGTTGAAAACAATAGCTTTCCTTTGTAAGTACAAGGGGGATGGAATATTAATTTTGTGGATGCAAGAGAGATGAATCATCTGGCAGAGCTCTGGCCCTATGTCTTCAAATCGAATATATTTGAATTTATTTTTGAGTTTAATTTGAATGAATTTGAAATAAATCGAACGAATTCGAATACAAATACGAATTCAAACTGTAATTTTAAAATTCAACGAATACGAACCCGAATATAAACTATACGAACCAAATACGAATATGAATCCGAACTTAAAATAAAATTTTTTTAATTATATTTTATTAATTATTTGTATTAATTATAATTTTTAATAAATATAAAAACGAATTATACGAATCCAATATAAATACGAATACGAATACGAATCGAATACAAACTTAGTTATACGAACCGAATACGAATATGAACTTTGCTATAAAATATTCGGTAAACACAAATACGAATACAAATCTGAATTCGAATAGTACGAAACGAGCTCAAACAAGAACATGGGTCTGTTCGCGTTTGATTCGGTTCGAATGCAGCCCTAATTGGCATAAATAGGAGACATGTTTAGTTATAATACAACAGCTAGTCGCTAACTATAAGCCATTGGATATCTTAAACGCAAATTCGGTAAAGGAAAAGTTTCTCCGCATTTCACGTACCTTATCCGTTCATCTTTCTATCTTAACAAATTTTTGTTGGGATTGTCTCCGTGTGCAGCCAAAATACCAAACGCAAAGAAGAACAATCTTAGCCACAATTGCGAAGCCCGTGATAACACAGGAAACCTCTAAACAGTGAATGCCGTCGCAACTAATCGACAAACACTCATTCACGGACTACCCAACTTTCTTTCCCTATATAAACACCAAACCAACAAACATCTACCAACTTCCATAACCTCAAAGAATAATTTCACTAAAGGAAAAATATGGTGAGCTTCAAGAATAAGCTCTTCGTTTTGGCCGTATTGATGGCAGCCATAGCCACCGATGCTCAAACCATATGCAATATGCCAGCTGCTGGTTTGATGGCATGCAAGCCGTCTGTGACTCCGCCAAACCCAACGCAGCCTAGTGCAACCTGCTGTTCAACCCTAGCACATGCCGACATGCGATGCCTTTGCAACTATAAAAACTCCAATGTGTTGCCTTCACTTGGGATTGATCCAAACCTCGCCATGCAGCTCCCTGAAAAATGCAAGCTTCCTCATCCTGCAAACTGCTAGACTCTGATATTTACTTGGAATTGAAGAAAAATGTGTGTGTGTGTGTGTGTGTGTGTGTGTGTTGATGGTTTTGCGTAGAACGCAATAAGGTTGAAGTTTGCACGATCATTTATCATATGAAGTTAGCTTACTTACGTTCGATTTAAATTTTGCCATGTTTTTGAGCTCTTCTTTCAGTTGACTCTGTATCTATAAAATATTCTCTTTTCAATTTGAGTAGAGCTGATTCAAGTGCTGCCAACTGTTTCAATTTGATATATTGTTCGCTTTTACAAAAAAGATTTGAGAAGGGGATGGAATTTACGAGCTTCTTTCATAATTATTTATTTTATAATCTAAATAAAAATGCTTTATAAAATAATTAGAATAATAACTATGAAACAAGCTGATTACTAAAAATTTTGTATTTTATAGAAGATTTTAAAAGCAAATATTTGAAGAACTCAAAAACTTTGTATACTGATTACATTTAAGCAGGTTGATTAAAAAATATTTATAATTCTAATCAGTAATTATTTTGACGGTTTTCTAATCATATAAATATAAATATATTATATAAGTTTATTATAGAACTCCTCTTTTTTTTATGTTCTAAGCCCTCCCTTTTTGGGGTGCTAGAACCGACCTTGATTGTAAGCTTAATTGCAAGCATGAGTTAACATTTGAGAATGATTTTGTTGACTTTGATATTTCTGCATATTCTTAGCAAAGTTCTCCTTGGTATAATGTTTTCTTATTCAATTTTGCTTCCTCATCAGGCCCCCTCAAGATGGAGATGAGTGTAAATGGAGTCCTATCTTGCTACAAAGGAATAGATATGGTGCATTAGGAAAAACTTGGTTAAAATATTTGCTATTTGACGAGAAGAGGACACAGACCATGTGATTAGATTACCCATGGCTACCTTTTCCTGGAAAAAAATGATATTTTATCTCAATATGTTTCGTCCTAGCATGAAATAAAGGATTAACAAACATATGAAGACATTAAGATTGTGAAAATAATAATTGTAGCAGTTGAAGTGGAAGATGCCAATATCATACAATAAGAATGTGAGCTATGTGAACGCACTATGGGTGGAAGAAGCCATGGACCTATATTTCGATTTTTAGCACACCATGAGAACCAAAAAGCAACCTAATTTGTTGTTTTCTTAGGGACAATAGATTACTTTTTGGCACGCCATGAGATGCGATTCACACCGAAGATGACACCAAAACTTGTTGTGCTTTATTGTGTCAAGAGGTATCCTGCCTGGTTAACATATAAGAATACATGTAAGGAGATTGGACTATAAGATATAAATTGTAAGCCATATTCTTGTGTGTCCGTCAAATATTGAAGAGTTCGCTTGGTTTTCCTAAGATGTAATTCTGTCGAATTGTTGAAAAATTGAAAGGCCTTATTCATTGCATGTTAAATGTTTGGTCAAGTGACTGTGATGTATTGGAAGGCATCAACAATACTTCTACTAATACGCTGCATCTAGGAGTCTTTCATCTTAAGTATGAGACATATCCTTGAGAGCCACAGAAGTAGCATTAGGAACACAATCAACCATGACTGTGAGAGTAAGTACATCTTTCATGTACTTTCCATGTGAAAGAATTACTCCTCCAATAAAGTGTTTAATCTTAGCACCTAATGAAAATAGAGATCCAAGTCCTCAATCGAAAACTTTTAGCTCAGTTGATGAATGATATTAGAAATGGATAAGTCATCTATATAGATAAGCCGTATCATTGTGGAGAAGAAACCAAGATAAACAATCAAACCAGGCACAAGTCGCTTGATTTAGACCATAAAAAAACTTGCAACACTACAATAGTACGAACTTTTAGTGTTATGTAACCAAACATTGTTGAAAATATGTTTAATGTTTTTTACCAATATTTATACTGACGTTTATTAAAATTGTCGTCATAATATTGTTTTTTAGCAGTGGTTTCCTATAAATGTCGATGTGATTTAATTAAAATGTTAATGTAGAGGTCATTAGCAGCATTTATTAAAATGTCAGTAAAAATCTATTCTTTTACCTACGAGCATTCCTTTATTGTCCACCCTAAACATTTTCATCTCACTGCACTAAAACATCTTTTTCTACTCAGAAAAGGTTGTTGAACTGCCCACTGTACTGGGATCTTCATTTGCTCATTATCACCGATGTCTAATTGTCATCTCGTTGTTGTCTACACTCATTTCACCGGAATGAGGTTAGTGTTTAGTTTAGGTTGAACTAAAATTATTTTGGTGTTAGGAAAATTGACAAATCCAACGATTGGAGGGTTAATTTATATTTATTACTGAAGTGTAGAGATTAATTTGCATTGTTGAAATCTTTATATTATTGAAGTGTTTAGAAGAGGATGAAATAGAGTTCAATATACAGAGAGCATAAACATTGAGATTAATTTTATTTATTGAAGTGTTTGCTGCTGTTGTTGAATCGAGAAATGCAGTTTTGGATTGGGGTTGGGGGTGCTTAAATAGGGGTCGAAAATGCATATTACTATGCATGTGCGTTCAGTGTAGAGTTGGCTGCCTTTTGCTCTTTTATTCAATTTGTTGATATTATACTATTGAATCTCAATTATAGTTGCTTAAAAGATTCAGGAGTGGCACATTGTTAGGGATTATTTTATTCAGGAGGGGTTTTTCTAATATGATTAAGCGTCCATATATTTGTGTTTTCGCTTGAAAACTGGCCGTTAGCACATCAGAAGATGTTGGATCCGCCTAGTGAAAATTGACACAATGCCCTTATTGCTTTTTCTTTTTTTTAAATCACAACAGTTATAGGTCAAATACGTAAACAGAAACAGTCAAGAAGAGTTGTAAAATGTACTATACTGCACCAATTTATGCGAGCATAAGCCCCGGTTCCAGGTTCAGATATTAATCTAAACTCATACAGATTAGCATAGAATTGCATATATTATCATGCCAAGATATAAAAATATTCAAAAATATGGTATTTAAAAATTCAAATTAATCTAAACTCATACAGATTAGAACAAAGATAAATTAACAATCAATAATCAATCAGTTATGGTATTTACAAATTCAAAAATTAATCATTTTATCAATTATACTTCCAAAGTGTGTAAAGTTTCTTTATTTCACCTTGTTTGGTCAGAAAGGGAGAACTCAATATACCAGTACTCAAGGCCAGGCTCTGAAGATTTATCCTCTTCTGACAATATAAAGTGAACAAAATTTTCATAACCACTTATCAATTTATGTATGATTTTAGAAGGAAATAATTATACAGGATCTTATTAGACACTAGGATGTACCTTCACTTACGTTACTCAATCAGAATATGCTTACAATTAAGTGAAAATCAACTGGGGCTGGCGGCTAAGTAAATCAGGTTACAGTTTTGGCATTCCGCCAAACCTATACAAAAATTAAAAACAAAATAAAAGCTTTTACTTCATGATCATACAAGAAAGAAAAATCAAAATTGAACTTTTATTTTCTAAATACCACAAAGACATACAATAATGCAAAGTGATCTTATGTTTCAAAAGTGTATTCCGGGTGACTCCTGTCAAAAGCGGCCGAATATTTTGATGATATTAGTTAGGGCTGGATTTGAAACGAACATGTTTGGGCTCGTTTTTGAGCTCGCTTCGTTCGACAGTGAAACGACACAGTCCTCATGCGAAGTGAAAGCGAATACGAATACGAATATGTGGGGCGAATATTCGGTTTGAACGAATACGAACCCGAACCAGTTAACAAACAGTTTGGTTTAAACCGAACTGTTCGTTATGTGTTTTTTGTCGGCAACCCACCCTCCGTCCCATCCCAGTTGTTTCTTCTTCTTCTTCTTCTTCTTCGTTATGCGTTTTTTGTCGGCAACGCACCCTCCGTCCCATTCCAGTTGCTTCTTCTTCTTCTTCTTCTTCGTTATGTGTTTTTTGTCGGCAATGCACCCTCCGTCCCATCCCAGTTGCTTCTTCTTCTTCTGGAGGTTCTAATTGTTCGTACTGAAACTGGAAGGGAAATGGAATGGGTGCTTGTTTGTCTTCATTCAGGAGTGAATATAAAACGCACCCACCATACGAAGTGAACATGTTCGTTCGTTCCAGATGGCGAACATGTTTGTTCGGCATCTACAGTTGCGAGCCAGCGAATGAATCCAAACTTTTTCGTTCGTCCAAACACGAATCGCTAACACCGACCGATCCTGTTCGTTGAACCGGAGCCGAACATGAGCAGCACCCCGAAAATGAACGAAGCGAACATGAACATACTCGCATTCGTGTTCGGTTCGCTTCGTATCCAACCCTAATATTAGTGAAAAATTTCAATTTAATGCATATAAAGAAATTATGTGCCCACCATGCATTAAATGGTGGGCAGTTGTGCAGTGAATGGAAGGCCTAAAAGTTGGCCTCCCATGCTTCATTTTCTTCGTCCCAAAATTTTCTTCAAACTTTTCATTTTCAAATCTGAAAGAGAAATCAAAGAGTTTTAAGTATGCGTTTTTTTCTATTATAAAAGGAGAAATTTTGTATTTTATTTATAAAATAAAAAAGATTATAATTTTTGATTTTTTTAATAGTGATATTTTTTTATCTTTGTCTATAATTTTTACCATTAGAGGTTTTCCATGTAAAGTTTGCATGTCCTTTTTTTGTCAATTTATTAGATGCAATTCTTCTTTATCTAGTCTTTTATTCCATAAAAAATGGTATCAGAGCCTTGTATTAGGTGTATTATCATATGTTATGTGGTTGTTATTAAATTAGATCCTCCACATTAGAAAATAAGTAAATTATTATTTACTCTTCAAAGGTACAGAGATATTATTCATGCATTCGATACTATTCACAAAAAACAATAAAGGTGATTATTTTGAGCATAATAGTGTATAATAAAAGCAATGGTGAAAAAATTTGAGATTGAAAGATTCAATTGGAGTAATTTCTTATTAGGAAAGTTAAAGATAGAGGCAGTATTAAAAAAGATAATTATTTGGCAACTATCAATAGAAGATCTAAATGTGTCACAAATGACAAATGGAATGAGATGGATGGAAATGCTATTACATATCTAAATTTAGCATTAGTAGATGGGGTGTTGTCAAGCATAGAGAAGAAGAAGATAGCAAAGAGATATGGGATCATCTTACTAAGTTGTACGAGGCAAAATCACTCCACAACAAAGTTTTCCTTAAAAGAAAACTTTATACGCTTCAAATGTCTTAATCTACTTCAGTGACAGAGTACATAAACATTATAAATACTTTATTCTCTCAATTCACATCATTAGGTCATTGTAACAGCCCGAGGTTAGAATGGTCTTTTAGGGCCTTGAGTCGGGGTTAGAAGAGAGATTTCTTAGTTAGAAATCGGTTCCAGTGAGATAGGAGGGTAGAATTGTCTTTTATTGGCTTTATATGCAGTTTGTGGAAGGAGCACGACCGTGCATCTTCGAGTGCACACCCGTGCGTCCTTTTCTCGCCATGCACGCCCGTGCATTTTGTGTGTACGCCCGTGCATGCCTGCTGGTATATAAACCAATGTTTTTCTATGCCCGTTTCAGTGAGCTTTTCCCTTTTCTTTTCTCTCCAGGAAACCCTAGCTTTTTTAGGGAGAGATTAGCCAGCTTTAGCAGCCATTCCAGCCAAGTTTCAGCCGAAGATAAAGAGATAGAAGATCCTAACAGCTCCAGGTAAGTATTCCCTTACCTTTTCCCGTTTTTTCCTTGGGTTTGTGTTTCCTTGGTTGGATGTTTTCAGTGATTGACACATGTTTTTAGCTTATTAGCAGTGTATGTTGCATGCTAGTATGTTTGATTAGAAATGTGATGAGTTTAAGTTGAGTTTTTGGTGTGATCTTGTGGATTTTCGGTCGTGGGTGTCGAAAAAGGGTTGGATGCACGCCCGTGCATTCGTTCATGCACGCTCGTGCATTCTAGTTTTAAGCAAGGTCACGGCCGTGTATGCGAGCAGGGACGACCAGCTTTTGTGAGGGGTCACGCCCGTGCGCCTGAGGGTCACGGCCGTGCGTGAGCCAAGATTGAGTTTTTTAGTTAGAATTTTTAGAAGCTTGCACGGTTGGGTTGCACGCCTGGCACACGGCCCGTGCATCTGCATGCACGCCCGTGCGTTCGATAGTGCACGCCCGTGCACCTTAGAAAAAGAAAAGAATAAGAATTGAAAGAAATAAGAAAAAGAGAATAAATAACAGAATTTCAATAACAAAAAAAAAGAAAGAAAAGAGAAAAAGAATAAGAAACTCATCACCAGACTAAAATAGCGTAATCTAGCGATAGGTTACGATTAGAAAACAGAAGACAGAAACAGAATTAGAAACAAAAATAAAGACAGAATCAGAAACAGAAAATAGAAACAGAAAACAAAAACAGAACAGAAAACAGAAATAGAATAGAATAGAACCAGGAAAATAGTATAGATACCGAACAGAAACAGAAACAGTAAGATAAGCTGTAATCAGAAAGAAAATAATTTAAAAGATAACATGCATGAATAGCATCATTCAGCATAGCATGTTAAACAGTGTTTTCAGAAAAGGGTTCAAGTGATCCAATTGCATCAGTTTTCAGCATTCAAGGCTCGATATCTAAGTCAATTATTTGAGGGTGAATTCGAGGGGGCATCTGTGGGATTTTATCTTTTTGACTTCGGTCAGATTGGTTAGATTTCAACTTACTGGTCCGAGGACTGGTATGGTAGGACTTTTCAGCTTACTGGCACTTCACTGGTATAGTTTAGCCCACTTAGCCAGGGTGCCAAATCCCTGTTTTCATTAGTCTGATCAGCATAGTAGGTATCTTTGGATATAGAAATTTTAGAAACATGTTTTATTCAGTTTTTCAGTGTTTTAGATCTTTCGATCCTAACAACAATTTTCAGAAACATGTTTTCAGAAAAACAGGCCCAAGGGTAAATAGCATGATTTCAACATCCCATGATACTTAGTACATGGCATGGCAGAGCATACAAACAATAAGATCAAAATCGTGTAAGAATAGAAATTAAAGAAAGATAAAGTTGCACGATATACGTCAGAAATAAAGAAATAAGAGAATTCAGCTAATCCTATCAGAACGCAAAATTAATAAGAAAAGCAGAGGATTAGAAGAAGCTGTTAGGGTATCAAGAAGCTTAGTTAAGTTCGCCTAGATAACAGATAGTCAGCAGCAGCTTAGTCTAGAGCCTACCCGAGGGTAGAGGTAGGAGATGCTTACTGAGTGACTTATCACTCATTCCCCATGGTTTCCTGTTTTACAGGTTGGTGTTTCAGGGAGCTGAGCTTGGTGCACGAGAGATGACTGGTGTGTGGGATATGGCTTGAGCGGGTTTTCACCCAAGTTTTCAGATATATATGTATGTATGTATATATGTTCAATTTTCAGCAGATAGCATGTTTGTGGCTCGCATGCTTTAGATTGCTCATGCATTCGGATTGTACAGTATCTTTATGTTTTCAGATATTATTATTATTTTATAAACATGAGTTTTTATTCAGGATACTGTACAGTGGGTTTCAGTTCCCATCACAGATTTATTAAGTTCGCTTCCGCATATTTTCAGTTAGCAGTAAGAGTAATACCCACTGCTATATATTAGCTATGTATATATATTTATTTATAAAGAAAAAAAATGGTCTACAGTAATATATAGCAGGCGGGGTGTTACAGTCATAGAATAGAGACAATGAACATACTGAGTTTCTACTTCAATGTCCACTTGATTTATATGATCAACTCATCATCAATTGATATGAATCCGAACAACTCTTATCCTCTCCAAAAAAACCAAGAAAGGCCAATCATGCTCGTGCAATTGAGGACTTGGGCTAAGCATGCTAATTTCAAAGATATCATGATAAATGAGGTAAACAAACGTAAGTTCAAGTCATACATTCGAATAAATCTCCAACATTACAAGCATCATTTTTGGTAGTCCAAGGTATCCTTATTTATCAAGTGGCTTCATACAAAGCCATTGGAAAAATTAAAAGTCAAAACAAATAAGAATCGAGTTGAAAATGAGTAAAGAAAGAAAGGCCTTGACTTGTATGCCACACGCACACCCATGCACACAAGAAGCCCTACATTGCATGCAAGTGGACCAACTATACATGCTAAAATTTGCTGCCTTGCACAGCAAGCAAGTGTGTAATGTGCTCACTCACACACACTTCTGCGCTTTATGGCATGGCACCGAAGCACCTGGCCCTTGTCTTATGTAAAATGTTTCAACACACCTGTGCTTTCTTATGCACGCTCGTACATGTCCCAATTTTAGCCTCCCATTGTATCATGGCACCCCAATGCCTACATTCTACCCTTCAATCAATTGTTCTACATTTTCAAGTCTCATTTGCATCCTTTAGTTTCCAAAACTCCTCTAATGCACTATCTTTGATGTTTTGGGATTTCAAATGAATTGTAAGCCTAATTTGAATGCCAATAACTCTTCAAATCAAATTCAAATAATCGAATCGAAGATCAAATCAAAGATAACTTAATCAAAGGAAAATGCAAGCTTGCAAATTGTGACGCTTTTAATATGTTTATATTTAATTGTACATTGTAATTAGATTTAAAATACCTATTTAAAGTTGTCTTTTTATGTTTCCTTTTATTTTATTTGAAATGTATTTTAAATTAACTAGGGTTTAGTTTAAGTTAACCATGATTTTTATCATGCCTATAAAAGGCAACATTTTCATTGTAAAAAAGATCATTTTGGCTTTAAAATGGAATTGTGTTAAGTTTTATGCTTTTTTTGTTCCATGATGCTTGGTTGGCTCATGTGAATAATTATCTTCCTTTGTCTAACCCTTTTGCAAGTAAAGGTTGGGGGTGGAGAATCAAACTGGTGGAAGTGAGATTCAAGTGGGTGGACAATTTCCTTTAAACTTGATTTAAACCTTCTTTATCTTTGCTTCAACCTCAAGGTGGTAGATAATCATCCTTCAAGCTTAAGGACTTCCATCTTGCAATTTTCATCAAGTAAGTTACTATAATTTGTGTGGTGGTTTGAGCTTCATTTTCCTACTTTTCTCTTGGATTATCATTGATCATTGGAGTGAAGTTGGAGGAAGCTTATATAGGATTGTATTTGGGCATGAAAATTTTGTATAAAAGTGAATGGTTTTATTGTTTGTTTGAGGCTGGAAATTTAGGGGTGAACTTGCTACTTTATACTTTGTAAACTTGCTACTTTATACTTTGTAAACTTGCATATCCAACCACCCTAAACATTTATTAAGTACCAAGTTGTTGACCTTATGTCTTCCTCCAAGTACATTTCACTTTCCAACTCATCATCCATTACCACTAATCACACCTTTAATCGTTTTTACTCTAACCATTAACCCTAATCACTTTCA
Source organism: Anacardium occidentale (assembly GCA_026122585.1). NCBI lineage: Eukaryota > Viridiplantae > Streptophyta > Magnoliopsida > Sapindales > Anacardiaceae > Anacardium > Anacardium occidentale. The sequence continues at coordinate 464,564 of JAJEJH010000139.1, forward strand.
CTACTCTATAAATCCCCACTCACTACAATTACTATTTCACCCTTATCACAAATTACCGCAACTACCTATTTTCAAAATTCTTACTTACCCTTACTAAAGGTTGACAAAGCCTAACCCAAAATTCAAACCTAAATAATTATCAACACTCTAGCCCAACTCCATACCCTAACCCAAACACTTAGCCCAAGCCCAAACCCTAATTGAAAATACTATTCTATCCTTGAATTTTCTCTTCACTATTTAAAACATTATTCACAAATTTTGATGTCATCTTATTAGTGTGTTTTTTTTTTTCCCCATATCATCCAAATATCTTAATGGCTAGTTCAAGAACAAAGCTTAAAGATGAAATTCAAGATTTTAGAGTTGAAATACATGAAAAATTTAATGATCTTGAGAGACTTGTGAATGTAGTATCTAAGCAAATGTCCCAATTGGTCTAAAGCCCAGTTGAAAATTGAGATAAATGTTTGAAGATAGGTATGTCCAAAGTTGAAGAGTTAGAGCCAAGAGAATTTTTACATTGGTTGAAAGATTTTGAGATGATGTGTGAACTCACAGAGTGGTCGGATGAGAAGAAGTTCAAAGTCAACATTATGAGGCTTAAAGAGCATCATTCTTTATCTTTAGGTGGGAAAGGTTAAAGAAACAAAGAGATTAGGAATGAAGGAAAAGAATTAAATCTTTGGAGAAAATGAAAAAGCAATTTCTTCCAAGACATGCTTTGATGGTGACCAAAGAGCAAGAGACCACTGAAAAAGTCAACTTGTCCAAGAATATTTCAATAGTGGCTAAAGAAAAGAATAAGATTAGACATGAAATTATCTTTATTTTGTGTAACTTTATCTGTGTTATCACCGATGGAATGCAATTAATAAAACATTGCTCTTTATATTAAGTTTAGGAACTGATCCAAGAGAAGATAAATAAGCTACAAAATTTTGTTTAAACCAAATATGAGTCTTTCTGAGATAGTGTAGGACCCGCCGCCACGCATACCCCTGCTGCTGAATACTGTATCTTTATTTTATTAATAAACTAGAAATATGGGTACACGCAATGGGAATCCTACAAAAATAAAACTACTACTACTAGATACATAGCGCATTTTTGAAAGCTGAAACTAAAACTGAAATGTAAATTTACAATTGTACAATGGGTCCAATGGCCTTTTTCATAAATATAAAACTGTTTTGTATAAATTTACAAAATGTACAAAAATACAAAGCCCAACAGGCCAAAACTGAAAATACAAACTGGAAACTGTGTGTGGGGTCCTCTCCTGTCAGCTTCGGTCCACCCACTCCTCGCCAGTAGCAAACTGACCTGAAAATGAAGGAAGAAGGAAGGGGATGAGTGATAAAGATCACCCAATAAGCATTCCTTACTTCCCTCAACCCAAGCAAGCAACATATAATAACACACATACCTGGCCTCGATCCTATTCATACATCTAGTCGCTTGCTGTTGCTAAAATTATTTACTGGTTATTTGTTTATTAATTAATCATGCCATGATGTTTATGTCATATCATGCTAACTGAAAACTAAAAATTTACTGATGATGCATGCATCTGAATCTATATGTACCCGAAGGTACCTGCTATACTGATCAGGCTGATGAACAAGGGATTCGGCATCTTGGCCATGTGGGCTAGACAGTTTAGCTACTAGCTAGAAAGTTGAATGTGAAATGCTGGACAATCTGGCTGGTGTCAGAAAGTTGAATTCCATAGATGCCCCCTCGAGTTCACCCAAATCTATAACCCGTATATCGGGTTCTGAATGTTGAATACTCTGAATTCAAATCTTTTGATCCTCTCTAATGCTACATGACATGCGATGGTATGCATATGCAGCTTTAATTAACTAATTTTATCTTTATCTGATGCTTATTACTCTTTCTGATTGGTTTCCCATGCTTTCTAATCCATTTTTAATCTTTTCTGTGAAAAACTGCTAGCGCACGGGCGTGTGAGCAAGGCACATGGGCGTGTAGAGGTCACACACAGGCGTGCATGGCAAAGGCACATGGGCGTGTGCCCAAACGCACGGGGTCGTGCGCTGGCCGTGTAACCGATCGTGCACGCTTCTAGAATTTCTAAACATTTCATGCAATAAAGCTGGCACACGGTTGTGCCCCTCAGGACACATAGACATGCTTCTGCAAATCAGGTCGTGCACACTTCGTGCACACGGGTGTGCTCTTGTAGAAACCAGGACACACAGGCATGCTCATGTGGGCACACGGGTGTGTGTCTGGTTCTACAACAACAGAGCTCACCTGGAAATGCAGAAATCTCATCCAAATCTCAATCAAGCTCAAATTAATCAAAATCAAACATTCCCAGCACTTCAATATACACATATCATGCATCAATTTCATCATTCATCTATCAACACTCATTCTACCATGGAAATTTACCATTTCTCTTACTAACACACACAAACAAACCAAGCATGGTTCTTGGGTGGGAAAGCATCATCTAAAGCAACATTTCATCACATATCAATATGCAAACATGCCAGAACATGCTGGAAACGTAAATACACCTTTTTAACATCATCAAACATCAAAGCAAACTGGGAAACTCAGGAAGAAGTAAGAGAACACTTACCTCTTACCATGGCTGCTGGAAATCTATCTCTCAAGCTAATCTCTTGGCTCTCTCACTGGATTGGGAGCTGTTGGAAGCTGGATTTCTATTCTAGGGCTGAGAGCTGCTGAAACAAGAGAATAAATATGGCTGAAATGGGTGAGAAATAATTTAACCTCTCATCTCTCTCTTTTTCTACCCACCTGCACGGGAGTGCACAAGGGAAAATGAAGAAAATTCATTTTTCATGCTTCGCATGATTGAAACCTCCCTAAAGGAATCATACGAAGGTCACACAGCTCTGGAAACTTACCATCTCACCCCTAAACTCTTATAGACTTCTAATCTATTCCTAAATCTTATTTCTAACCCTAAAACTCTATCCCTAAGGGCTTTTCTAATCTTGGGATGCTACAGATAGGGAATAATGCATATGCACGGGTGATGGGACTAAAATGACACAGTCGAATGCATAGATTAGGATTAGGTCACATACCTAATATGTATAGGGCATCAACATCATCATCTCATCATTATGCGAGAAATATATTGTAATGATATGGACGCAGTTAAATCTTAGTTGACTTTAATTATGTCATCTTTGGGCGTATCACCATCTGAAGATGATCGACAAACTAATGGAGTGGTAACATATATAGGATATTTTCAGATAATAAATTTCTTTAAATAAAGTAATTGATTGACAATATATATATATATATATATATATATATATATATATATGTATATGTATACATATATATATATATATATGTATATGTATATATATGTATATATATGTATATGTATATATGTTTTCTCCAATTATTTGTGATAGGTACCTCATCCATTGAACAACTATCAGTCTTTAAATGGAAATTAGTAAATTTGTATTTGCCAACATATGAGATCATTTTAAATGCTTGTGTTTTATTAGAAATGCTTATTATTGAAATTCAGTCAATTGGAGGGTTAGTTTGTATATATTTATGAAGTGCTGAGATTATTGTATGATAAAATATGAGATTATTAAGTTGGTGATGTTGGTTGATTATTAAGTGCATGATATGATTTGCATGTGAACTTTGGATGGTTGACTTGGTTGAAATTGGTGAAAATTTAGTGCACAAAGGGTACAATGTTGTGCTTCTTGTGTTTGCATGTCAACTTTCAATGTTTCACTTGGATGAAATGGTTTACAAATCTTGAACACAGATTTTCATTAATGAAAGCATATTGATAGATGTAATGCATGTTATAGAATGGTTGGACTTAGTGAAGTTTGATCAAAGTGTTTAAGTTTCTGAAATGTAATGCACTTCCATTTTGCATGATATTAGTCACATTGTGTAGTCAAATTGATCTAGCAAACTTGAAACTTTAATTTTAAGTAGATTATCAAATGGATTATGAAAAAATATGAGATTATTTTTAAATGCTTGTATTTTGTTATTTTCATATTTATGCACTTATCCTAATTTGTATTTATAAATATTTTAATAAAAAATTGAATGTTCATGTTGGTTGATTATTGTGTTTGACCTTATTAGGTATGAGTTATTTATTATATCGACATGTGTGTTAATGGCATTTGAGCAAATGTCAATATATATTTTTAACGGCATTTAAAAAACACCACTAAAGGCCTAAAAAAATACTTCGATAAAAATCCTTTATGGTTTAGTGTTAGCAAGTATTTTCACATTGACACATTCATTCATGTTATTTTACAAACATATAAAGGAGTTCAATGAGTCAACATAGGAGTTACATGAGGAGGAGCCCTAGTTATTTCAGTTTAGATTTTATTTATGTTATTTAGATATTCCAACTTGTTCTTTGTATATTACTAGTTATAATGATTTCAATTTTATATATTTACATATGTATGTATGGTTATTATGGATTTTATATATAGGATTTCAATTATACACTGTTTTGTATGCAATTTAAGTTATATTGATTTTTTTTTTATTAATGCTTTTTGTTGTATATTAAGTGGAAGTTTCAAGTTAACACATTCTTCAAGTCCTTAATTGTTTTGAAGGTATGTATCTAAAAACTAGGCATTCAAAGAATCATAAATCTTATTATTTAAGTTGAAGAGTTATCTCCAACTCTTTCCAAATTGGCAACTAACACAAATGGAAAACTTTGTTTGCCAATTAGCGACATCAATTACTTTTCTTCCATTTAATAAAGATAAAATCTTTGTACTTGAGTGTTCAAGGCATTGGTGTTCTAAGAAAAATAAGCTAACCCATTTTTATTGTTGATAAAGCTTCTTGAAAACTTCAATCCAAAACATAATTTTGTCCTTGCTTATGCCCCTTCCCTGTTGTTCTCTTGTTTTGATCCTTAATAACAAAATTAAATGATGCGAATTTAATAATGAAAGAGTTATCAATAGAAACTTTGCATACAAAAACCAAATTCTTCTTTAACAACAAAAACACATGTATCACCAATATGTGTTATAGAAAGTTTATTTCCATCACCAATATAAATAACATCACTCCTTGTATATGGTTTAAAATAAGACAATATACCTATGTTGTTAGTCCTCTATTTTTGTTATTTAGACCATGTAAAGAGAAAAGCTTGTGGTAACTCCTCTAACTGATAAGAATAATCAAACATGTATCAACAATCAAGAGCAACATGGTCAATTTTCCCACAAATTTGATGGGTTGGTTTATCACCTTTCTCTTGGTATTGTTCGTTTCCTTTGGTCCTTTTCTTCATGGAGTTATTTGAACTCAAACATGTGATGTTGTAATAACTAGTTGGAGTAAAACATCTACCTTTTGAATTAAAGCCACTTTGATTTCCTCTATACTTCCACTATACGCATGTTGGCTAATGAATGCTTGGTTATGTTCAATGTAACCTTTATCTTCTTCATTTTACCCTAAAAGGGCAAGCGCAAATTGGTTAAAGGAAAGGTTTTTTGGTTACCATAACTAGTCGATAACCTTCACTTTTGCTTCTAGCCTTTGAGCAAACTAGAAATTTATCAAGAACGACAACTATTTCTTAATGATTAGAAGATTATCACACTTTGATTTGAATTCTTTTATATATTTGTCTAAGGATCTTAATCCTTTCTTGATGGTCATCAACATATTTTTCAAAAAACCTTCCTTTCCAATTGTGATTGGCAATAACTATTCTTCCAATGAACTCTATACACCTTAGGCAGTGGTATCTTCTACAATGGATGGTTAGGCTTTTTCTTTTATTTTGCTAAGCAAATATGAGATGAAAAGTCCATCATTTGTTAACTAAAAAGTATAAGCTAGATTTGTTATCTTGTCTTCCAACAAGATCTTAGGTTTTTCACCATTCTATCCTAGATGATAAAGTACGTTGAGGTTGTAAAATAGATAGAGAATTTGTGATCTCCATATAAGATACTTGTTAGGACCTAGTATAATTGATACCAAACTAGCACACAAATGCAATAATGAATTGTAAGTTCTCAACAAAGTGAATTGAGGAACTATGTTGTTTATGTTTGTGAGTTTTAAAGTTCTGATACATAAAGAATTGAAAAACTTTGTACATTGATTATGTGTGAACGAATACAAACTCAAATATAAGAAAAATATATACAAGTAAAATATAGAAAAATATAGCAAATATTACGAGCTATATATTGCATCAACTGTTTCATTATAGACACTATAAACTACATTAACTCCTTAACCCTAGGAATGAGTTGCCATTGAGAATGATTTTTCTTGACTTTGATAATTCTTATTACAAGTAAATTTCTCCTTGTCAAAGATTGTTTTCGCATTTAATTTTGCTTCCTTATCACTATATGTATTTTTTTTTTTATTCTAAAAGTGTATTTAGTTGAAGGTAATAAAATATTACTCTAGTAATCTATCTTTCATCATTAATAGTATCGTGTTTGATTTATTAGGTAACAAAAAATTATTATGATATTTTATTACTAAACTGATATGATAAATAATATAAATGATAATCTGATTAACATATTAAGGATATTTAAGTAAAAAAAACATTACAATATTCTTTTATCACTACCAATCAAATACAATAATTATTTATATATAAATTTGTTCAAACACAGTATTATTCTTTTACACTCATTAATTTTTAAGGTAATTTTATGTTTGTGGTAATTTTTAACTTTAATAATAAAAGATTCTTCAAACCAAACATATTTTAAAAACTATTTTTCAAAAGGTAATTACCCAAAAGGCTCCAAAATTAATATAAATTTTAATTTTAATTATTATAAAGTAAATTTTCTCGTTGACCAAACTCATAGACACAACATTCAAGAGGTAACCAACAAAGTAACAAGTTATAGAAACAACTCCTAGACATGTTATCTACCCTCCATCAAGTTAAAATGTAAATAAAAATCTCATCACTCATAAACACTGAACTCCATATAATAGTTTAACTATTCAATATCTACGAGAAAATTTTCCTTTTTCATCTCGTGTTTACGTGGGAAAATTACCATTTCCTATCAAATCAGGATAATGCAATTATAATTATCTTAATTTTATACAATTAGAATATGATAATACAATTATAATTATCTTATTTTTATAAATTAGAATATAAATAAATCTTTAAATTCACACTTATATTAGGAATATTTTGACATTGTATTCGTATGTAACTATATCTTTATCTTAGAAATATAAAGGATCAAATCTTAAAAATTATTTTTAAAATTAATTTATTTTAAAAATTAATCGAAAAATGATTATAAATAAAAACAGTCATAACCAATTTAAATCTGAACTCTTTTCTAGTTGAAGATGACCACAATTAATCAAATTTATATTAAAATATATAATCACCATGTTAAAACTCAAATTAGATTGGCTGGTTGGATCAATCAATTAAAATTTGAAAATAAGAGTGGCTTTGAGTGATGGTCTAATAGTTTATCCATTGAACCGCTTTAAATCATGATTTAACTAAGAATATTATGTTGATTCATGGGTGAATCATTAATCTGACCTTAGCTCTCTAAATATTTCATTGGATTCTACGAGTGATTCATTAAAAATGAAAATGCAAGAAGGTCGTTGAACTTCATAAGACTAACGATAGAGTTGCCAAAAGTGAGAATAGTGTTGTGACAATTGGAAATGAGGAGATGAACATAAGAGGAGTTATCGAAGAAGAGATCAACTCATGATGGAGTTAAAATGATGAGATCAACACCACGAATTGCTTTCGAAAAGGAGATCGACAATCAAGAGAAAAATCAAAATAACTACCAATCTGCAACTAAGGTTTTTGCAGCCGATCACCTTTTCTTTTTTTTTTTTTTAGTACTCTGCAGAAAAATTTAGTTTGATCCATGCACAAAATGAAAACAATAAAATCAACCTAAAATATATAACAGTTTAACCCTAAATAAAACCAAAAAGACAAAAGGTTACCCAAGCCATCCTCTTCGCCGAGCCATCATCCAATTCAAGTATAAAAACCATGCACTAATTAATTTAAGAAAACCACTTCTGCAAAATGGAAGGCACTTCCCAATTGTTTTTGAAGCGTGATTTTAGTAATGGCCCAGATAAGAAAAAAAAAAAAAAATTCATAGCTCATCGACAACAAATAGTTGACTTAAAACTTTTAAGGAGAAAAATTAGAAAAGTAAAAACTTCTCCATGAATTTCCGTTCACTCCGATGCATTATACAAAATATATGGGTATGACATTGAGAATGAATAAATGGCTTACATTCAATAGATACAAAGGCCATATATATGATAGAATCAATCATATTCTAAAGCTAACTTGGCTTTTATTATACATCCCCAACGCTTTTTTTACCACTGTATATTTCCTTCTATTTTTACCTTTCAAGAAGGTCGAGCCACAGAGCTGCCACACACCTTAGGCTTCTTCTATAGATCAGTGCAGCCGTCTTTCGAGACTTGCAACTGTAATCGTTCATGCTTCTGGAAGAGAAATCAGATCAGAGGATGATTCTGTGCCGTAGTTCCATAGATCTTTCAACTCCCCTCTCACCAGACCCAATGATACAATGAGTCCTGATAATGTTAAAAATAAATGGCAGAACACTCATTTTAGAAAACAGAAGGAAGAAAGCATAAATAATGTCCCTCTACTAAGCAAATCAGAGAATGCCACCTGTCCACGTGAGAATAATACAAATCATTACCTAGCGTACAAGGAACAAGATAGAGGAGTGCCGGTTGACCATGCCCATTCATAAGATACAAACCTATGTATGTAAGGAAGAGACCTGCAGTGGGAAATATCTCCATCAGTAACAAGGCAAGAAGATGAATTAACATTGTATTTGCATATACAGCAGCAAAGACAGAGACATAAACATATGGTGGCAGGCATAGAAATAGAGGCAGAAAGAAAAGCAAAATTAGATTTAGAGGGCCCTAACACATGCTTTTCATTTCTTTTTTGGTGGTTAGTTCATAAAACTACTGCAATAGATACAAAAAAATTAGGCATCCATTTTCCAAATAGAAGTATGACATGGAGAAATTTTAAAATAGTTATGGAAAAATGGAAATTTTTGTCGAAGTTCAAAATGCTACATATGGATGGAGTCAGAATAATAAGAATATGGTGCAAGAATTTTGCCCCCTTGATAGCCCATTCTGAAAGTTGATGCAAGCATTGTGCAGATTCAATGATTCTAATTCTGGTCACTTGTATATAACTGAAGGTTTTTTGCTCAAGCTTAGCGTTTAACAATTTGGTATTGGAATTTAGTAAGCGTTAGAAAAAAACTCTCTTAAGAATTAATCTCTCCTATTCTCGTTTTATTCTCTTACCATACTACTAACTATTCATCACCATGGTTAACTTTTGTTTCTCTTCTCATAAGAAACTGCAACACCAACAAAACCAACACATCCACTTAACTTAGCTCAATCCCGCAAAGACAAAGCCAAGTCCATCAACTTTACACTCAACTGATTCCCTCACCTCAACTCAGAAAACACAAACACAAACTATCCACAACTCTATGAGATTATTCCTCAGTTACAGGTCCCAACAACCCTACCTTAAAAGAAACAAAAATAACCAGAAAATACAAGAATAAAAGAAAGAAAAAATATAAAGATAATCACCAAATCCATAGCCAATTGTTACCCAAAGAAAATATCCTGTTGATACACCCTTCTTGTTCATCCTGTCATATCTGAGAGAACCAAACAAAAAGTAAGATACAAATAAGCAACTCATTGAAAACGAGGTGAATCCTTCCAAGACAAGCCTAATCACAAGCTCAAAAATTCAGGCAAAGTATGCAAACACATAAAATGTCAAACTCAGTCATCTGTGCCTAGCACTCAAAGTCAAGATCATCTACCACCAGGAACACATTTTGACTCCTGAGTTTTCAAAATAATTCAGATATTTTATACTGATTTTCAACCATAGTCAATCACTTTCTAAACCTTTGTTTTTTATCCATGGCATTAAATCCAGATCATGCTTAGAAGAAAAAATAAAGCTATAAAACTGAGCTTTGTAGCTCATGAAACTGTTGTGATCATTGTGATAGGTAGAAAATTCTGAACAAAATTTAGGTAATTTATAACAACCTAGTTTTATGACTTTAAATCTGCATACAGTTACAATTTACATGAATGCAATTATGAGTAAATTTCAAGGAAAATAAATTTTCTCAACATAAATGCAGCTTCAACATCTGATTAGTTTTTCTTTAAATAATCTACGATAATAGAAGATGAAAAATAGAGTTGTAAATAACAGTATGATATAATATTAAGGAATTAGTTTTAACTTACACTTTGAGGATGCAATAGTACTGTAATTGCTTAATGTCAATCAAATAAATAGACACACAGCTCAATAAATATCATCCACTTTGCAATGGTCAAATATCAAGTACCATCCATCTTTCCTAAACCTGAATAGATCATCATTCTCTCTCCAACCAACACTTCATTTTCCAAAACATTAACATTTGCTCTATGTTCGTGTTATACAAGTAGCCCTGCAAAGGATGCTCCATAGCGTTTATTTTTTCCCTCTTTTCATAGTTCCTGCTTTATTTTCTTTATTTATCTACCCTCTCATTATACAACAAGTACATGTTTGCTTGATTTTCTCGTGTGCTGCAATATACACAAATCAAAATTGGGGCTGTGTGCTAAAAACCTTAGGGTCCCTAATGCCCTTTTCTTCCTGGCTAAACCATATTAGGGAGGAGCTTCCAAAGCTCAGAAAATTCTACAATAACCCAAAAAAACATGCTCTAATCTGATGAATAGGGTATCCAATATATAGTACCTGTAAGCGAAAGAAATTAGCAAACCAGGAAACAGAATGTCCCCAAATCCAATCATATCATAGCCACCCCAGGGGTCAAAAAATCGCGGTACTCTCAAAAGCATGGGAATGGATTCTCCACCACTGTTGTCACCTCGAGCAACCTACAGAAGAAATATTTTTTAGAAACATAAATCTGCCAAGAAAAAAAAAATGATCTACCCGGCTATCATAATATCCAAATTCATCAAGTAATTTTACACCAAAAAGGAATAACACAACTTACAGCAATCATAACACTTTCGTGAAATATTAACGGCGATAGGAAGACCCAAAATATGTCATACACAAACGCACAGCAAAGAAGTACAGAAGCAACCTGAGTTATGACAGTACAATCAGGGCCCAACCGCAGCATATGAGTCATCAATGTAGAACAAGCTAAGCAAGCATACCTTGATGTTAGGTAATCGAGCAATCTGCAAAACTGTTATCATCAAACAGATCCCCTGGCAACAGAAATATTATTTCAGGTAAAAGGACTGGTGGAAAGTGGAAGCGTATTCAATTCAATTCTGGAAGCCATAAGACAGCTAATAGAAAGCATAATAAGCCTCAAGAAAAGAGTGGTAATATAAAATAAAACCTACATAAGGTAACACTGCAAATTAATGATGTGTCTAAAATGATATAAGTTTTTTGGTCCTTTCTTTGGCATAATTAAAAAGTAGCAAGTCTCCCTAAGTTGATATAAATATATAGATATATTGATAGTACATCAATTCTTTTGACTTCCAAGGTTTTGCTCAAAGATAAAACCATTTCTTTTCGATAAAAAGAAAAAAAAAATTGCCCAAAAATAAAGAAAAAGATCGATCAAAGGTTAAGAAAATCCAAAATGAATAAGAAAAAGGACACAAAAAAGAAACCCCATGATATAATGAATCTATCTTAAGTTTTTAATGCCAGGAAACACCTCCTCACACAATCAACTACCAGTAATGCTCAAAGCGACGGACTTACATTCATCTCCAACTTAACAATGACTATGACTGCTACCAAAAACATAATGGGAAGCATATCACTAATAAGATGTTATCTTTCAATCCACCCCATCTCTTGTAATAAGCAGAGGAAAGATTTTAGCGAATACGAGAACAATTTAACTTTTTCATGTAAAGACCACAGAATGGCTTGTCCTGCCACTGGAACCTATAAAGTTAACCAAAAGTAAACTGCCTTATCTAATACAGGAAGAGAATTCCCCCTAAACTATGTTTACAGAAGGAAAATGAGAAAATGAGAAACACTAGGAGAATATAATCTATAGTCATAGAATTCACAAGGGACCACTTAAGGCAAAAGAACTATTTAATCCTCCAGGCTAGTATCAATATTGGCAGGTGACAACATAGAAGTGAAGATTAAGAGGTATCTCCACAGCCAAAGACAGCAGATAGGGCTATCACACAGCCTACACGGCATCAGTCAGACAATCACTTGTTCTACAGCTGCAGTCACTCATATAGAAGAAAAATAACAATAATGGACCAAGCACAAAGTTGAGACTTACAAGAATATCTTGGCCAACCCACGAATATGAGGCCTGCCTATGTACAGCCCAGAGAACAGTAAATGCCACGCAGAACAATAAGACCACAAGTGATAGAATAGAAACCTCACCAACCAGAGGCAAATTCACTGTCTTCCGACCACAATTTCTATGTTTCCTTCATAGCAACAAAATGTGTACATAAACAAGGAATGAAAGAAACATGTTGTTTTCTTTTTAAAATTGGCAACGAAACCCCAGAGGCCACAACCACTAAAACAACCAACAACTTCTAGATATGAAAGCAGGATGGAGAAGACTGCACATACCTCAGTAGTGTTACTATGCAATTATGCATTCCCTGAAAACAAAAACTACTTGATGAGCACGGCACATTAATTGTTGCATAATATTACCACCAAATGAAAATGATAAGGAAATTCGATTTGTATATGCATGCTGGAAAAGAGTGCACAGTGCCTAGATATTACATGCACATGCATGCACAAAATATCATTCTTGTTCACTTGAAAAACAAATTTCATCCCAAAATCTAGATTGACTAAAGGGCTCCCAGACACTTGGTACCCAACCGAAATGCTGCTGAACACGACTAAAGAAAAAATTCACTCTCCACCCGGATTGTATGATTACTATGATAAACAAGAAGTTTTATCCAATCCATTTTCCATTGACAAGAACTAATAATAACTCACATATATTGAATCCACCAAGCCTCCAATACAAGTTAAAAAATGAGAAATCATATTGATAAGGAAAAAGAAAGAGAAAAACAAAAGTTATTAGTCAAATTATACCTGGCGGTAGTTTCAATATGATAAGTTAGCCTCCACGTCAACTTATGTAAGTAAACAACTCAAGCTGAGAACTAGACCCTTCAAATATATATGGTTCCCCAAAAGTGAGACAAAAACCTAAGATGACTTTACACTCATATCTCATGACAACACCAGACAAGCATTATTGTTGGAGATGACATCAAAATAAAATGATATCATAGTTAAAAGATACTCCACACAACATATGAATCAAGTGTGCTACCACAAGTATACCCACAAGATTAAAATTATCCACCTCTTCTTTGAATAAGCTATTCCACAAAGTAGTTACCGAAAGAGCAAATTAATGGACTTTTATCTTAGACCATGAATATCATCCCACCATTCACATTCGGTATGCTTTACTAAAAATGACACCCATTTAATAATGTTTCAATAAAATTCCTGTGCAAGCGTTATCTCATTTAAGTAACAAAAAGTTAAATAAAGTATCATGGGGGGAACAAAAACGCATTACCTCAATACCACCAATGCAGAAGAGCACAATTAGCAGCCAGACAAACCAAGTTGACATAAAAAAGTAAAGTAAAACCAGAAAAGTTGATGCTGTTATCACAAAAATTATAGCACCCTTTGCAGTGATATCAAGGACTTCCTTCTCAGAATCATCTTTGTCTGATGGGGTCGTAAGAGATTCCTAAACAACGAATGAAATGATGCCATAGGTCATACAACCCTCATTATTGAAAAATGTTTTAACTAAAACTAAGTGATCAAAATATTAAAAATAAATAAATAAATAAACATGAGAAACAATAATAAACACGCGAAGTAAATTATCATTACAGACACCCTAGAAAAGATGAAAAAGAATCTCAAATTGCCAAGTAGACTAAAAATGGGAAGTTATTCAGATTATATGCAACAATCCATATCTAACAACAGTTAAAAATGGCAACATAACTCTATACACATATTTGCACTTACAAGACAGGAGGCTTGCAAAAAGGTCAACCAAATTGCCAGTTAGAAAAAATAAGAAAGTGGTATTACCATAGATAACAGGTCTGGAATAAATCCAGGAAGCAAATGATAATATAAGTTAGTCTGGGAAGTGGAGGGCAGGAGGAGAAGGGAAAGTTTGCTTGTCCAAAAAACACAGGTTCAGTGACAAAAGGGGTCTTCAACTGAAACCGAAACTCAATTTTCAGGCAACTCAGATCTAATAAATCTGCCCTAAAATAACCATAATCTTTAAAAGATCAAAAACTTCATGTAAACAACATAGCATCAACTAACAGTATATTAAACATGTTTAGGATGCTACTCCAGATTAATCGCAAATGAATTGAACATCTAGTAAAACCTAAATTTAAAAATATGTTATAGGGGCTACCATGAAATTATATAACTAAGTTGTTAGCATCATAACAAGGTTCATCACTAACATTTTGATAGTTAAACAAATAACAGAATACCCAGGGGAAGTGAATGAGGTACACAAGAAACATAAATAATGGCCATACGCAGACAATGACAGGGGCACAAAGGAGAACCCAAAACACAAAAATTAATTAATATTTGTAATAAAGGTTAAAAGAAAATAAAAGGAAAGGAAAACTAGAGCTAGATCCTCCAATAAAAAAGTAAGTCTCCAACATCCATAAGTGAAGTACAGTCCTACAGTCCAATTTATCCTTCATATCAAATCTATCATACCACACCAACTGATGAAAGCTCATGACATAAACACAAGTAAACCCAAAACCACCAAAATAAAAAATAAAAAATAAAAAAAAAGAAGGCAGAAGATAATGATTGTTTATTAAAAGCATATGAAACACAGTTCCCTAAATATGCTTCGCTCAACAAGGTTCTCAACTGTCAGTCTTTTCAAGTGTGATGTCAATGTAAAGAACATTACTTTGGAAACAGGTAAAAATACATGTAATTGTCATACAGCAAATTGCCATATAACAGAGCCCATTTAACAAACACAATTGTTAATTTTATTTAGCCCATCAGTGAGTTAACATTGTTCAAAGGTTGGCCTAAACTAAATTAAAAGTACACTGAAACCACCAATCACCATGAACTTCAAGAAACAAAAATGTACAGTGAGATAAAATGCATTATCAATTGGGAAGGCAGTTCCAGAAGGTGCAATGCTAAGCATCAACATTTGAAACGAAATAACTATGCAGCAATCAATAATTTTAAATGAATTAAATCAACCTGCTATTTTCATAAAAAATATTATTTTGAATAAAAACAATATCCCTGCAAAACCTATCAATAATTGCATGAGGCATACCAGCTAGACATAGAAATTAGTTATAAACACCAAAAAAAGGGGATTAAGGGCTGAGTGTTACACCTTTGGCAATATTTCATTATAGCGTTCATCAGTGCGCTCATTTGTAAACTCTGACCAAAGCGAAGCAACAACAATTGTTCCAACAGCCATTATCCATAACAAAATTACTGAGAAGTCTATATCTGGACGATTTGGTGCATATAATAACAGTTCAACTGCATCAGAAAATCAAACAGTCAGCTATAAATGATCATAAAAAAAAAAAGCCTAAAAATTTAAGATTACTTTAGAACAAGGCATGAAAGCAAATATAGGTGGAAAGCAGACTTCTTATCACATAAACATATGCACAATCATTATAAAATAAAGAACAGGACAGTAGTTTGTTACAGAGATTCCTCGACATCACTGGCACCTTCAATTGAGTGTAACAAGGTTTTTTTTTCTTATTTTTTATTTTACTTTTTAGGATTGAGGATGGGATGCAGTCAATCCAAAAGTCAAGAAAGATGTAATGCATCAAGTCCCTGAATCTCAAGAAGTAATGTGAACAGAACTCCTCACTGTATATTTCCTGGAGAACAACATAAGTATCTAAATGTAAAATATATACATAAACTGCTCAGAAATGATTTCTTTGTTTCTTTTTCTTCTGATATCTTTGGAAAGCAGAGGCCAAGACAATTCAGGAATATGACTACAGTACAGTCTTCACACTCAACTATACAAAGATCTCCAAAAGCCATGAAGTTGACACTAACAGTTCCTTCCAAAAGTTCCATGCAGATGAACCTAGATTCTCCCTACAAAAAAATCGTCAAGAAAGCCCACATTTGATTTCATGAAAAGTGTTACATCCCTTTTACTTAAGAAAAGCAAATATGATTGTACTTATAAAAGATATTAAATAAATTCCATCTTCAAATTATGTATCCAAGCAAAAACAATGAGCTAAAAAACCCACTGAATAAAACGAAGGGGCACAGAGATTGCATACTAACAAGACAACAGAAAACAGAGAGGGGCTGAGATAACCATAACATATAATATACAAGTATAATAGAGGAAGGTCACAAGAATTTAATTCAAAGATACTGAGAATAAAGTTCCGCAATATTGCAAGATCTCAAATGCCTCACCTCTTTGATTATTCACAAGAGATTTATTAAGAGCATCTCCTCTTGACTTTGGAATCATCAAAACAGGGATAGAGATGTTTACAGAAGTATCATTTTCAGAACAAACCATCTTGAAAAGATCTGGAAAGGTCAAAAAACAGGGCATAAATTCATTTTCAACTAATCCATCATGTTCAAATGATACACTCTAACTTTGCAGTTAAAAAAAATTTTAACCTTCTTGGTCATTTATCACAACCAAGGCAGCAGCGCCTCCTGACTGTGCCACTTCTGCTTTAGTAGTAAAGGCACAATCACCACGTGTAGACAAGACAACTGAACCAGATATCTGCAAAACAGCAAGAAAAAACATTTCTACTCATATGCTTCCTAAATTCAAACTTAAATTCATTAAACTAAATTAAATCAATGATTTTTAAAGAAAATATATTTATTTACCATTTTTAAAAACATAAAAATTGAGATACAAATCTCCAATAATTTGGCAAGTAATTTGACAATTTGGGAAACTAAGAAAGGACATAGTATTATAAATATCCCAAGAAGTTAACTCATAGAAATAATTTGAAATCCAGATTCCAGAGAAACAACAAGGGCGAGCTTAAAAGTCCAATTTCATCCATATTTATGCCCTACTTTATCTTGGAAAATGTGGAATATTTGATCAACAACCATGCCCCTTCTTTAACCAAAAAAAAAAAAGGTAGGAAAAACAGATAATCCATGGATAACTAGAAAATTCAACATACACAAAACATGAAAAGGATGTTTGCTGTATTTAATATTTTCATTCTCTACTTTACCGTAAAAAAAATTCATATTCACTTATAGGAAATGATAACAAAAACATTTTCATTGTTCTCATTTTCAATACCGTTTTCCAAATAATAATAATGCATTCATAATTTCAAGTGAACAAAATCTAACTTCTTATTTTCATTTTTGAATTCTCTTTTTAAACCAAAAACATCAATACAGTGCTGAATGTCGTTTAAGCATGTAACCGATGTTTTATAACAATGAAATAAATATATTTGGTAAGTTTAACAAAGAAAAACCAATGCACAACCTTTGAAGAAGAATTCGAACAGCAGTTTGCTGGATTCGCAAATAAAGCAGTACGTTTTTGCCCCTTCTCAACATCAGAAGGCAATGACGATCCAAATCTAGCAGTTAACCCAGAAAAACTTTCACCTTCAACATTATCGACCCAGTTCTTGATCTTGACCTGGAAAAATAAATTACATGTAACACGTATTCTTATACCCAAAACGTAACCATTGAACTAATTATGCAACGTTAACTAGAAGCTTAGAAGTCACACGAATAACAATTATCTCTGCAATGTCACATACTGTACACAATGTTATTTGACCTCAAACATACACAATGTTTCGTTACAAATAACTGAACTTAATTCCATTAAGCAGCCGTGAAACATCCATAAGTAGGTGCAACACACTCAATCACAGACCCACATACTCGATCTCCCATTCTTGCAAGAACATTTGTCCATACTGGAAGTTGATTAATGAACTTATTTCTCCCCACAGTCCATAGGCCTGATGATATCTTCTATTACTGGCATCAGCTCTTTAGATTTTAGTGCAACACAATTTTCCCACATCACACCTCATTCACCATCACATAAAAAAGCGCATAACCTGTTCTATTATCAGTTTGTCCTCACATTTTAACTTGTCACACCTCAATTTCTTCAACAATTTGTTGCAACTACGATCAAGATAAATACGCCACTACCATCTTCAGTCAAATCACGTACATAATTGTATCAAATCAATCAAGCTACACTAAAAAATAATATCTCTAAACTTCATTCAGTTTAATTATTATGCTTTAGAGACCAAAACTCCACGATAACTAATTTAACAAATCGAAACAAAGAATGTATCAAACAGAATCATAATTAAGAACATGAAGCTTACCAATTGAAATTTATTACTACAGCCAGGAGTTTTAGGCGACGAATCGTCATCGTTTGACACGTCATCAGCGCCAACGAATGAGAACGTGATCAGAAACAAGAAAAACAGAATCGAGAAACGGCGCGCCATGGCCGAATCCAAAGAAGAGATTGATGACAAAGAATGACTGAATGATATCAGAATTTAGGGTTTCTGATCGCTGAAGAAAGGTGCCAAATGAGAAACACGTTCGCTTGAAGATCTCCTACATCACAATCTGAATCTGCGTTGGAGAGGAGATAAAGAGACCGACAGGTAGGAAATGAGGTTACCTGGGCTGGGTCATAACTGTGACTAAGAATCGGTGTCGTTTTGGATTAGTTACTTCACCGTCATTTCTTAATTGTTCATAGAGTTAGAAGTCGCTTTGCTGAATTAAAAAAAAAATAATAATTAAATAAAAAAATTATCGATTATCAACTCTTAATAATTACAAAAATTATATTGTTATCTTCGTAACGCTCAACTATCTTAATTTAATAATTAAATTATTTAAATTTTAAATTAAATTAATTATTAAATCATGATCAAATTAATTTACCTAAATAATCTTATTTGAGTTTAAATCGTACTTATTTTTTTTATAATTATATCGAGTTTAGTTAGAATATTCAAGTATTTTTTGAAACGAATCAAATAAAAGTTAAAAAAGGAATAAGGAAAAGAAAATTCCATCTAACCTTATCTTTTTTCTTACTCTTTTTCCAAAATTCTTAGTTTCCAATGTTGGTTTTCTGTATTTTTAATTTTTTTTAAATTGTAATTTACTTTAGAAAAGAAATATTTAAATATATAATTACTATTTTACCCTTATACAAAGTTAACAGTTTTTTAATTCTTAATATGCTTTACACATGTTTCAAATAATTTAGATAATAAAAAGAAAATTTAGACAACAAGAAACTGATAATGTACTGATCTTTTAAAAAAATCACTATGCATTTACAAAACTACCCTTACACTATCATACATGTATCCAATCTGAAGTTTTTGGTCCATGATTATTTTGAGTTTTTCATCGAGTTTTTATGCCTATGAATTACATATACGTAGAAAATGAACTCGACCTACAATTTCAACAACATTATAATATAGAACCGATCATAAATTATATCAAACAAGAATAGATTCTAGTGTAATCAATTATTTCTATAATTATAAATAATAATTTATAGTCGCTATCCAATAATCAAAAGTTGTGTTTAAAGAGGTCAATAGACCAAATTGAAAACTACAAACTCGTGGGCTTTTGGGCCAAGTTGGCCTGAAATTTTTGTAAGGCCCAAGATATGGCCTAGATCTTTAGCATCATGCCCTTGTAAGTCTTTAATATATTATATTATATATTTTTAAATACAACATATATATATATATATATATATATGTTGAACTCTAATAAACTAAATAGCTACTCCTAGAAAGAGTGAATAAGATTTTAAAAAATTTTTTCTTAACTTAAAATCTTTTCAACCACAAACAAAATTATACACAAATGTCAAACAAGCTAAACAATTTATCAAATTAACTCAAACAAATACAAAATATATAAAGAAAATATAGGGCCATTAAAAAGAGCGAAGGAAGAAGAAAATGCTCAACCTATTTATAGGTTCAGAGCATTTCCACAAGCATCCTACCTCAACTACTTTAAACAACTTCGCTTGAAAATTTTTCTCCACTATCTTCAATAACCCAAAAGATACAATAGCTTTTTTTCATGGGATTTTGTATTTTATATTCATTTTGATATAAGAGATTGTACTATATATAATAGTTTCACAAGATTTCGCTCAACCACTAATTTCATGGATTGCGCCTTTGAAATTACAGATATAGGAACATGCCTCTTGATAGGCTGATATAAAAGAGTATGCTCTCTCAAGAGTATACAATGAAAGTTTAATGAGAGAAAGTAGAAAAGAATAGAGAATAAGAAGAATACAAGTTTAGTGCATGATTCTCTTAACCCTTTTTCTGTCAAATCAGTTGGCCTTTATACAGTTAGAGTGAAAAGAGTCGTTATAACTAATTTGAGAGTCGTTAGAGAAATTATGGATAAATGCACAATCATGCCCTTCTAGTGCACTGTAACATCCTAAGATAAGAAATGTCTTTTAGGCTAGAAAATAGGGTTAGATGTGAGAACTTGTGATGGATTTGGAGTTGAAAGAGTTTATGGGTGAGATAGTAAGTTTTCAGAGTTAGTGTGGCTTACGCATGATTCTTTTTAGAAGGTTTCTTCATGCGAAACACGAGAAATGAAGATTCTTCATTTTCCTTCATGTATGACCGTGCATCTTAGAGTGCACACCCGTACATGCTTGTAGAATGAGACAGAAAGCCACTTAAAACATTTTCTTACTTATTTTTATTCATTTTCATCCAAAGCTCTTTTTTAATTTTCAAAGAATCCCAACCTATAGCATCCCAGGATTAAAAATATTTTTTAGGCTAGAATTTGAGGTTAAATGTGAGAATTAGTAATAGATTTGGAGTTAGAAGAGTTTAGGGGTAAGATAGTAAATTTTCAGAGCTATGGTGGCTTACGCATGATTCTCCTTGGGAGGTTTCTTTCATGCGAAGCACGGGAAATAAAGTTTCTTTATTTTTCCTTATGCATGACTGTACACCATTTGATACATTCCCGTGCGTGCTTGTAGGAAGAGAGAGACAACAACCTTTAAGCTTTTCTCACCCGTCCTTATCCATTTTTATTCAAGTTTTCCTCTTGTTTTTAGAGAATCTCAATCTTAGGGGTGATATTCAGTAGTCAATAGCTCCTAATCCAGTAAGAGAGTAGAAGTTTCAATAGAAAGAGAGATTAGAACAGTCATGGCAAGAGGTAAGTGTTTCCTTGCATCTTCCTTGAGTTTCCCAACATGTGTTTAAATTGGATAAATTGAAATTCAAACTTAATTCAAAAATAATTTAACATTAAATTATATCTAAATTAGTTTAAACTCAAATATTTAGATAACATTTCCAATCATTTATTTGGACTCAACTTATTTGATGTAGGCTCTGGCCCCAACTCGGTATCAACCATATGAACATGAATGTCATCCGAAATTAAACCTTGATATGGCAAACCTACTTCCACTATAGTGTCTTGATCCGATTCCAGGCTGATTCTGTTTACTTGATCCCCACTAGAATGAAAGAGCATAAAATTAAATGATTTTATCATAGAATTATGAAAAATGATTCAGAATTGAAAATATTATACAGACCTTAGGTGGAAGGACAAAATAGTCTGATTCTTCCTCGTCTGAATCGTAGATGAATTTTCAGTCCATTTCGACCCGAGGAATATGAGCTATCTTGGACCATTCTTGTCCTTTATCCCTTACTTTCAGCAGCGGACAGCAAAAAATATGTAACGGCACAAGTGAGGATGGCAGGCCTCCCTCTGGAAAGGAGAGGAGCTTGGGACAAAAATAGATTGAAAGTTCTTCCAGAGAGGTAAGGTTTTGAAAACCAGTAGAAGATAAGTATTTCAAGTTCGGAAAGCTTAAAATGCTGAGCATACTTAGAGAACTTGGTAACATCATTCCTGGAAAACACTCAGTTTCTTGATCACATCCATTGATGGACAGGCGCCTGAGTGCTGTGAGCTTGTGCAAACCCCACTCAATCAGTGGCTTATAAATTCTTAAATCCGAAAATACAAAGTTCTGTAAGGTCTTTGGGAAAACCTTCTATGGGAAATGATGTGATCTGGGGACAATTTGTTTTCTCTAATCGTTGCAGAGATTTTAAGCAGTGCATGAACTCTGGCAGTCCTTCAAGCTTGTCGCATGCCATTAATGTAACGCTTAAAACAGTGTTGGGAAGCCCTTTTCTTAAGAACGAAACAAGCCTTGGACAATTCCGGATGTCGTCATACTGGAGACAGGTTTGAAGATTGAGGCTCTCAGGTATGGATTTCAGATTTTTACAATTCCAGACTCCCAAACAGCGGAGCCTGGTGTTTGTATGAAACCTCTTTGCTATTGACTCCAGTTTTGAATAGTTATAAACTTAGAGGTATTCAAGTGCCTCTGGCAGGTTTCTTGATGATGAAGTTGTGAGCTCTGAGCAGTTATTGATCTCAAGTTCTTTAAGATTCCCCGGTAACTGCCCGGTCGATGATATGCTTGCGAGAGGTGGGCACTCGGAGATATACAAGTAATCGAGCAGAGATTCGTAGATGGTCACAGAAGAATTCAGCAAAGAAGATGAAGGGCAAATATCCCTAGTATCTGCCACTAAAACTTGCAAATTCTTGCAGTCACTTATCTCAAGCCTTTTCAGAGAAGAAGGTAGGATGCCTCTTGCAATAAAAGTTAGAGAGTGACAACATTTAATTTCCAAGCTTTGCAGCCGTGCATTAACCTGAAGTAGTCCCTCTGGTAAAGAATTTAGGGCATAGCAGTTTTCAATCTTGAAAGAAGTCAAAGTTGGAAACGAACTTGCCTTGGGGAAAGAGACCAAGACCTGAACAATTTTCAACATGAAGCTCAGAAAGGGAAGTGACAGTTTGGAGCCATTGTGGTTGTTTCTGAAGACAAATCCCATTCTGATGCTGGTTTATTATTATCTCTTCTCCATCAACAACCCTCAGGCACTTTGCCATCTGAAATCCTTGCCTTGACAGATTTTCCAGATTTGGGAATCTTGGAAAGAGTTGAAGACTTCAATGGTTTGAAATGAATTGGACTATTACAAACCAGCTCTCTGCAGTCATCAATTCTCAAATTACAGAGCTTTGGATAGCTAGAATATGCAGCCACCAACAATGGAGAGCTCAAGGAGACAAGGGAATATTTCAACGTATTCATTTTCTTCTATTGGTTCCCAACACTCCCATTCCTGCAAATTTTGAAAATGTAAAGTCTCTAAAGACTGAAAAGGCTTTGAGCAGCTGTCTCCATACATCTCAGGACCTATGCTTTTTACACCATCATTCCTTCAATAAACAGCTCTTTAAGTGAGCCTAGCAAACCCAGTGAAGGCAAAGATGTGCATTTTTCACAGCTCTCCAATTTAAGGGAGACCAAATTGGAGAATAAAGGATCTCTAATCCAAGAAGAAAATCTTTCACCACCATAATATTTGATCGTGAGCCTTTTTAAGTTTTTATTAGGCTGTAGCATGTCAAGTACATTTTTTTTCCACTTTCTCATTTCTTGAGTCATCAAACTGAGATCCTCATTCAAATAATAAAACTTCCAGGTCTTTCACATCTTTTAAAATCTCCTCAACTATGCCATGTGAATCATTCTTATTTTCTAATTTTGAACCACTCTCCTACAAGAAGCTTCAAGAACTTCAAATCTTCCAAACAAGACCACCATTCTTGCCCACTTGCCCGCAATAAAATTAGACAAGAAGTGGACATCTTTTAGCTCTTTCATTCCTAAAAGCATCTCTTTCAATAAATTTGCACTTTTTATATCAAGATGGCGTATATTGATCAAAAGCCTCATATCAAAGGGCGACGTCATGAGGCGAGAACAATCTCTTAATATCAAAATCTGCAGGTTGTACAATAAAGTTATTGTCTTGGGCAAATTCTTAAGCACGGTACCATAAAGATTGAGATATCTTAAATGCCTCAAGCTTCCTATTAAGTCAGGTATTTTGGTGAACATAATATCTTCTTAATGATAGCACCCTCAACCTTCTGACCTAGGCAACAAACCAGAAGGAACCATTTTACTTATATATTGAGTTTAATCACAGTCACTCATGCGTATTGGTAAGAAGTTCTCAGGCTACAAAATTTTGGAAGAGCTCGAATTTATCTTTGCCATCATAGCCATCGCAAATGTTAGAAGTGTTGGAAATTTTTCTGATGCAAACTGTATTGCTTGAAGGATATATTGGAAAATGTAGCTATTAACAATATTTTTTTTTTTAACAAGACTGGAAGTGATGCAAATTACATTGAGGTAAGTCCTATTTATACAAATTTTCAGCCTTTTCTTCTTCCCAGGTAACAGTTTCAGCAGTTACAGCCTCTTCTTCTTAAATTCCAGCATTTTCATCTTCAGTTCCAGCAGTTTCAGTCTTTTCTTCTTCTGTTCCAGCAGCTTCTTCTTTCGTTCCAGCAGTTTCAGTCTTTTCTTCTTCTGTTCCAGCAGCTTCTTCTTTCGTTCCAGCAGTTCCAGTCTTTTCTTCTTCCCAATTAATAGCTTTATTATTAATTTTAATTAAAATACTAACTGCCACAATAAAGAAAATGAATTGACTGTTTCAACAAACTCCCCCTTCAATTCATTTTCTTCGACACACCAATCAGTTCTCGATCGCGTACAAATTTTTCTTTGGACAATGCTTTTGTAAAGATGTCAGCCAGCTGAAGGTTCGTTCCACAAAATTTGAGCTGTACCTCTTGATGCTCGATCGCTTCTCGAATGTAATGATACTTGATAGCAATATGTTTGGTCTTATCATGGCTAACTGGATTTTCACTAATTGCAATTGCCGACTTGCTATCACAAAATATTGTTGTTGGTTCTTCTTGTTTCTCACCAATATCTTCTAGAATCCTCTTTAACCAAACTGTTTGTGTGACAGCACGAGTTGCTACTACATACTCGGCTTCAGTTGATGATAAGGCCACTACACTCTGCTTCTTTGTTGACCATGAGCAAATACCCGATCCAAGTGAGAAAGCATATCCTAACGTACTCTTCATGTCGTCTACACATCCTGCCCAGTCACTATCTGTGTAGCCGATCAATTTTGAGTTATCTATTGGTTTGTACCATATGTCATAATCTGTTGTACCTTTAATATATCGAAGCACTCTCTTTGCAGCAGCGAAATTTAATTGACTCGGGTTATTCATGTATCTTGATAGTAAACTGGCAGCAAACATGATGTCCGGTCGCGT
The DNA here is from genome assembly GCA_026122585.1 of Anacardium occidentale. Lineage (NCBI taxonomy): Eukaryota > Viridiplantae > Streptophyta > Magnoliopsida > Sapindales > Anacardiaceae > Anacardium > Anacardium occidentale. Next base: position 490,128 of record JAJEJH010000139.1, read on the forward strand.
TGCAGTCAAATATAATAAACTCCCAACTAAACTTCTATAAACAGTTGGATCTGCCTTTTTTGCTCCATCCTCTATTTTCAGCTTCTCATTAGGCATTAAAGGGGTTGCTACTGACTTATAATCTTGCATTGAATTTCTTCAAAATGCTTTCAGCATATTTTTTCTATGATATAAAGATGCTTGTATCATCTTGGCATACTTTTATACCCAGAAAATAATGTAGCAAGCCAAGATCACTCATCTCATATGTCTCCATCATATTCTTTTTGAATTCTTTTAGCATCTTCTCGTTATTGCCAGTATAAATCAAATCATCAACATATAATGAGACAATTAAAATATCAGTACCTCTTTTCTTGACATATAAGGTTGGCTCGCTCTTACTTTTTTTAAATTCTTTCTGCGCAAAATACATGTCGATCTGACTGTACCATGCTCTTGGCGCTTGCTTTAGGCTGTACAATGCCTTTTTTAGCTTGTAAACTTTGTTCTCTCCCCCTTCAATTAGAAATCCTTCTGGCTGTTCAACATAGATTTCTTCTTCAAGATAACCATTCAAAAAAGCAGATTTGACATCAAGGTGATACAATTGCCACCTTTTCTGAGCGGCTAGAGCAATAATTGTTCTGATTGTCTCTAGCCTTGCTACAGGAGCATACGTCTCATAATAATCGACACCATGCTTTTGCTTGAAGCCTTTCGCCACGAGCCTTGCTTTATGTTTCTGAACTGTGCCGTCTGGATTTAGCTTTATCTTGTAAACCCATTTAACATCAATTACTTCACGGTTTTTCGGTCGATCTACTAGCTCCCAAGTGTTGTTCTTTTCTATCATGTGAATTTCATCCTCCATGGCTTTTACCCAATTTTTTTGTTTCCCAGCTTCTTCAAAGCTTTAAGGTTCAACTAGCGAGAAATTACATGACTCATAAATTTCTGCTAGACTTTTTACCCGTCTTGGAACTGATTTTGGTGTGGTCGACCCTTCTCTAGCATTTATACTAGAACTCGGGCTCGAACTTACACTAGAAGTTGAGCTTGAACTTGACCCATGTTGTCTTAGAGCATTATCTTGATCATGCGGCTCGATCACTTGAGTAGTTGGTTGATCTAATGAGATAATAGTTGGTACTGGTTGATTTTCCAGAACTTTTTCTTCGTCCTAATTCCAAGAAGCTTTCTCATCAAACACCACGTCTCTGCTGATTATCAACCTTTTCTTTTTTAAGTTGTACACCCTATAACCTTTTGTGTCATCTGCATAGCCAACAAAAATGCACCTCTCACTTTTGTCATCAAGCTTTGATCTATTCTCGACTGGTACATGAGCATAACATACACAACCAAAAATCTTCATGTGGCCAATCATAGGCTTTGTACTGCTCCATGCTTCAATTGGAGTTCGATTTGGAACTGATTTTGTTGGACTTCTATTCAAAATGTAGACTGTTGTATTAACTGCTTCTGCCCAAAATGTATTAGGCACGCCTTTCTCCTTAAGCATCGATCTAGCCATCTCGACAATTGTCTTATTCCTTCTCTCAGCGACACCATTTTGTTGAGGAGTATAGGCTGTTGTCAGTTGCCTTCGAATACCTTGTTCTTCACAGAAACAATTAAAGCTTTTCGAGATAAATTCACCTCCCCGATCACTTCGTAACACTTTAATTTTGCGATCACTTTGATTTTCAGCCATAGCTTTAAACCTTTTAAACACTTCAAAGGCTTCTGACTTCTCTTTTAAGAAATATACCCATGTCATCCTAGTATAATCATCAACAAAAATTAGAAAGTACCAGTTTTGGCCATGCGATGGAGTTTGCATCTTTCCACATATATCAGTGTGAATCAACTCTAGAGGGGCTCGTGCTCGCCAAGATCCTCCAGATGGAAAAGATTCTCGATGTTGCTTGTCGAAAATACATCCTTCACAAGTGCTTGAATCCACGTTGATAAATGGTAGGCCTTGAACCATATTTTTAACTCTTAGCAGCTTCAAAGTCTTATAGTTTAGATGGTCATACCTTTTATGCCATAAGTTTGAATAGTCTACTTCTTCACTTCGCAATGCCAATTCTGAAGCATAATTGATTTACAACGGAAAATTTCTAGATCTTTCCATATCAACTTTTGCTAACAAATGATTTTTATTTCTCTGATCGAAAATTTTACAACCACCTTCTTCAAAATAAACTGCGTACCCGTTTTGCAATAATTGTCCGACACTCAATAGATTTTCCTTCAAATCAGGAACTAATAGCACATCTCAAAGAAACTTTAGCCCCATCTTAGTTTGCACAGCAATACTACCCTTGCCTTTAGCTTGAACTAGAGCACCATTTCTCATACGTACCTTGGTCTCATAAGAAGCATCCATGTCTCAGAATAATTTTTGGTTGCCGGTCATATGGTTCGTGCAGCCACTATCCAGGTACCAAATATCATCCTTTTCTTCTTTTGCAGTATGGCATGCATAAAAAATATTTTCTGGATTCTCTTTTCCTTCTGTGAAATTTGCTCGGTCATGGACTTGAGTTTTACAGTACTTCGCGATATGGCCGTACTTCTTGCATTTATTGCACTGCTTCTTTGTCCAACATTTTAACGTACTGTGGTTCGACTTTTTACATATGTTGCACCATAAATTTGAATTACTCGAACTTGATTCTCTTTCGCTTTGGTCTTGTTGCTTCTGTACATCTTGTCTGCCTTTTCTCTGGAAATTCTTTTGATTTTTTGAGAACTTTTGGGCTCTGAAACTCGTACTAAAAGCACTTTCAACTGAGTTGCTTCCAAACTGCACTTTCCTTGCCTCATGCGACTCTAGGGAACTCATCAATTGTTGAATTGTAAGTAATGATAAATCTTTTGACTCTTCGATTGCAGTAACAATATACTCATACTTCTCGGGCAAACTAATTAGAATTTTCTCAACCACCCTTTGATCAGAGATATCTTCACCGTAGGTTCGCATCTGGTTCACGATCTCAATCACTTTTGAGAAATATTCTTTTATTTTTTCTGATTCCTTCATTTGCAAATTTTGAAATTGCCTTGGCAAAGTTTGCAACTTTATCGCAATCACCTTTGCGGATCCCTGAAACTCCTCTTGCAATATATCCCATGCTTCCTTTGATTTAGTTGCACCAATTATTCGCGGAAACAAACTTTCTGCAATACCTTGTTGGATAAAAAACAAGGCCTTGGCATCCTTCTTTTGATCTTCTACCAGTCTCTTTGATTCTTCTGGCGTTAATTGTTGCCCAACAGCCAATTGGGGATAACCATTCTCAACTATATCCCACAATCCTTGCGATAGTAGCAACGTCTTCAACTTAATCTTCCACACATCATAATTTTCTCCGGCAAAAACGGGAACAATTGACTGCGTCATACTTGCGCCAACACTCGAAGCCATCAATTCGAGATGCTTCTTCAACCTTTACGAAAAATAAATTTGCTACTTCGCTAACGCCCGTACTCGAAACCCGCTCTGATACCAGTTGTTGAAAATTTTTCTGATGCAAACTATATTGCTTGAAGGATATATTGGAAAATGTAGCTATTAACAATAATTTTTTTTTTAACAAGACTGGAAGTGATGCAAATTACATTGAGGTAAGTCCTATTTATACAAATTTTCAGCCTTTTCTTCTTCCCAGGTAACAGTTTCAGCAGTTACAGTCTCTTCTTCTTAAATTCCAGTCTTTTCATCTTCAGTTCCAGCAGTTTCAGTCTTTTCTTCTTCTGTTCCAGCAGCTTCTTCTTCCGTTCCAGTAGTTTCAGTCTTTTCTTCTTCTGTTCCAGCAGCTTCTTCTTCCGTTCCAGCAGTTCCAGTCTTTTCTTCTTCCCAATTGATAGCTTTATTATTAATTTTAATTAAAATGCTAACTGCCACAATAAAGAAAATGAATTGACTGTTTCAACAAGAAGAGTGGTGAGCTCTTTCAAAGCTTCCCAGTTCTTGATTGGCCTCCTCCAACCTAAAACTTGTGTCTCCAGAGACCCTTTGAGCTAGATCATGGATAAGGTCATGCATTACAAACTGAGAACTATTTGTGTTCGACCTTTGAAAAAATGGCCTTGAAAATAAATCATGAAAATATTCACTACCCAGATCATCCAATTGTTTATTATTTCTCAATGGCTGGATAACACCTTCTGCTGTCCATAAAAGGATCAATTCCCTCTCTTTAAATTCATAATCCTTCGGAAAAATTGAACTATAAGCAAAACATCTTTTTAAGTGACCAGGAAGATGATAGTAGCTTAATTTTAACGCAGGTAGAATGCCGCTTCCTTCTGGCAAATCCCGTAGTTTACCATTCAATATATCTTGTTTCGCCTTGTCGCTCCACGTGACTCGTAAAAGACCCCCAAGAGCCATTGCAGCAAGTGGCAAACCTCGACACTTCGGAACAACTTTCCAACGAAATAATTCCAATGTTTGATATTCATCAATACTTCTACCCTTCATTGCATGCTTCAAGAACACAGACCAACAGTCGTAGTCTGATAGAACCTTTACATTATAACGTTCAATCATTGAAGCAATCTTTGCTTCACGTGTGGTCACGATTATCTTACTTCCAGGTGCACCAGCCATGAAAGGAGACTTAAGATTTTCCCACAGATCATATTCAAAGTTCCAAGCATCATCAAATACTAGTAAGAATTTTCTTCCATTAACCGCCCTTCGCAGCTGAACATGCACCTCGTTCAAATCATTAGAACTGCAAGAAGACGAGGTAATCGACTCAAGATGTACCTTTGAGATTCTCAAAACATCGAAGTCCTCAGAGACATAGACCCATACTTTTATCCCAAAGAAATAATCTACTATTTTGTCATTATAAACGTCCCGAGCAACAGTTGTTTTTCCAATCCCTTCCATTCCAACAATGGATATCACTCTAAAGTTGGCATCATTTTGACCATCATCATTCATCAACATGTCAAATGTACAGGCTTTATCTTCATCTCTCCCATAAACTCCACCTGCAGATTACAAACTTGTACTCCCTCGTCTTGATCTTGATGCAGAATCAGAAATGGGTTTTCCCCCATAATTTATTTCCAGTCCAAGTTATATTCTTTGTCTATATACCTCCTCCAACCGGTTAGTTACACCTTTTATCTTAGACCTCATCCGAACATTAAACTTCAAACCAGTGAAATAAACAGGGATTACATTTCGTACCTAGTCGGTGAGATTCTGATCATGAAACGGCCCCAATCTGTGACGTAAGCTTGACAACCAAACTCATCGAGTATGTCCTCCCCATCATAAGCCACTTTGGGGAGATTGTCGAGCCAAAATTCTACAGCCCTGTCGTCGAGATGCTTCCTCTCCGCATCGCTGAGCACTTTGTCAATCAATTTCAACGTTTCTTCCACCTTTTTAAGATTTGAACGTAACCCTTCTCGCCATGCGACGTCCAGCAACTCACGAGAAGCCAACCTTTGAAACAACACCCTGGGGAAGTCGAGAGTAAGAGCTCTCCCACCGTCATTGTTTAGTTTGTTTCGGCAAGAAAGGAATATGAAGAAGCTGGAAAAGCTGAAATCAATTAAGGAAAAAGAAAGCAGTGACTTTCTACAAGGATGATTAAAATTGGAAACACAAGAGACAAAAAAGTCCAGAAGCCCTCTGCTTATGAAAACCGCTGCAATGCATGCAACAATGGACAACATTGTCATAGTCGAGCTTCGTTCTTTTCGATACGAAGCCTCGTGAATTTAATCAGCCGGACTTGCACTTGAAGGAAACTAAATTCTATTAAGCATTTAGAAACCAACAACCTTATTTGATGAACTGTTTAAAGAAACTGAAACTCGTAGGGAAGTTTGATAAAAGGTTCTATTTAAAATTAGTTAAAAAAACTGATTAGGAGGCTCTCAACTCAATTCATTAAGTATTAAGCTTGAGTTCGAATTTGTATTACTAAGCTTGACCTCAAATTTAAATTCAACTTATTGTTAGTCAAGCCAAACTTGAGTTTGGCTCAGTTCAAAGTCGGCTCCAACCCTACATTAAAATTAAGTCTTAATTTGCCTTTAAATTGAAAAGGATTTTAAAAATCTTATTCACTCTTCTAAGATTATTGGTAGTGATGATGATTTGTGCTTACAAAAGTGTTTTCCTTGTTGATTGTTGATGAAGATGATGATAGAAGTGTATTGATTAATATTTTGCTAACTGATGATTAAAGGGATATATCAATTCAAGCGTAACTCTAAACATTTTCGTTATTTATGACCAAAAAAAAAAATAAAAAAGGAATAATGGGGTAGTTAAAATCAAGAAACTAAATTTTGGTAAATGTAAATGAAATGTTGATAATGATAAATATTATCAAAAAGAAAATAAAATTTGTAAAGATTACATAAGTTAAAGAGAGTTTAAGTCAAATTGAAAGGGGTAGCTTTTCAACAATTTGTTAAATGTGTTAAGATTGTTTTTAATTAATTCTAAGTTTATGAGCTTATGTATTTTAATATATTGTTGTCATCAATAAAAAAATGAAGATTGTTGAACCTCTAGATATTTTGATGATAACAAAAACTATATTAAAATAACTAATTTGTCATTGGTATGATTAAAATCATGATCAAAATAGTACAAAATATATTTTGTGATTTGTAGGCCAAACGTACGACCATGACTGAACCATGTGCACCCATACATAATTTATTCTAATCTCATACATACTTTCTCGTGACACTATGACGTTGCTCATACATGGCTCTGTATTCTAAGAGCTTAAAAAATTTGAGCATGTATGTTCGTTCATTTTATTTGTACACCTATGATGGGCCAATTATATACTAGTCACGAGTAAGGTCATCCCATGATGATGATATCGTACATGGGAAAGAAAGTCAACAGAAGTCAAAGTCAAATATCAGATGTACACCATGAAACATGAAGAGTCATGCCCATGACAATGCCTAAAAAAGTCATGATGAAAGAGTCATGCTCACTTGCTCTCATGCATAGTCAAAAAATGAAGTCAACATGATGCATGCCTATGAACTCAAGAGATTCATGCCTGTGACAGTGTAAAGAAGAGTCTAACCTTTTTAGTCACGACCAACTCCACCTATGAAGAGTAAAAAACAAAAGTGAAAGTTTTATGTATGCCTGTGAAAGATATGTATATATGTAGTGACCCCCGCCCCAGGCCTACTATGCGCAGCTATAGAATATATAATATATATATATATATATATAATAATAAAACTACGCCTGTGACGGAGATCCCCACGAGGGAAAAAAATTTAACTACTGCTCAAAATACTTTAAACATAAATATACGGAAGCGTAAAATACGAAAACTTTAATGAAAATAAGTCATAAAGACTTTTCCGAAAATCCCAGGTTACTCATGTATTAACATCATATTAGTCATACAGTGCATAATAATATAATACACACAAACATAAATACACGAGATGCAATTAATCAGAGCATATGAGCCGAATCTCAAAACTAGCTGCCGAGCCATGTCCCCCAAAACCTCACAGCTGAATCGCCACATCTCAGTCCCCAAAACTCACTGACCTGTAAAAGAGAAAGGAAGGGAAAGGGGTGAGTGACAAAATCACTCAGTAAGCATTTCCTATCTCTTACACAGACAGGTCTTCAAGCAAAGGCTGATCATCGATCAGACCACGGAATTCTCTGCTTACTGTTTTCTCAACCATTCTTATCTCTTTATTTTCTTTACTTTCTTTCTTTATTAAGTTTTCAGAATTCTCATATGTTTTATACTTTGTACTTTACTCTTATCCCATATGTTCTCATGTATGTGGTACATGACATGATATGCATGCTCTGATGTCATGTAAATCTCACTTTCTCATAAAACTTGCCCCTCGGGCTGATTTTCTGAAAACATACTCTTTTCTGAAAACTTTTTCTCATAAAAATCTCTGATCCGAAGATCCTCATATGTATACATATAGTATAACTGAAAACAGTATCAAAAGTACTGTATCTGAAAAATAACTCTGCTATGCTGGCCAGTCTGATGAACACAGGGATTCGACACCTTGGCCTCGTGAGCTCAAACCTATAAGAAAACTACTCGTGCACGACCATGTTCTCTCTAGCAAACCATGGTTTCCCTCTCTAGCGGACGTGCGAACTCACAGGTGCCCCCTCGTATCCACCCCTAACTGATGTCTGAAACATCGTATATATATACTTTTTAAAACATCTCTTGGATCCGTAGATCCCTTTCTGAAAATATCTCATGTATGACATGTCATGCTCAATGTTTCTCAATCATGCATGAAATGATGTTATCTTTTATTATTCTCATGTTTCATAAGCTTAGAATTCGCTTAGGGAAGCTTAGGGTAGCTTATCTTTAATTAAAAATCTCTTTTCTTTCTTTTTTAAGCCACACGGGCGTATGTGCTAGCGTGCACAGGCGTGTGTCAAGGCACACGGGACCGTGTGCTCCTCGTGCTGATGGGCGTGCAACGTTCTGGAATTGATTTATCACAAATCATGAAATGGGCAGGCCACACGGGCGTGTGGAGCATATACACGGGCATGCATGGCTAGGCACACGGGCGTGTATCACACTGCACGAGCGTGTGGTTGCCTCAGCACCCTCCCGTGTCTTGCCTACACGGGCGTGCACAATTGGGATCTCACACACGGGCGTGTCCCCTCGGGCACACGGACGTGTGTGTGGATTTTCATACGCACACGGGCAGGATGCAAGGTCGTGTCCATGCAGATTTGAGGCCACACGGTCGTGTCCCCTCGGGCGCACGGTCGTGTGCTCAACCCAGAATCTGCAGATACGTCTAGAAACCCAGAAATCCAACTCAAACACATCCAATACTCAATCACCTCTCAATTAATCACAAACATAACATATTCTCATGCCCATAAACACATTCAACTTATACATTTCTCATTTAAGTCATCAAATCTCATGCATTTCTCATCCAAAGCATACCCAACAACATACACAACATACATTGCACATTCAACTCAAGAATCATCATGCATCTCATCATTTCATCATCAAGACATGCTAGAAAACATCCACAACATGCAACGAACATCCAGAAAGCTGAAAAACCAGGAAAGCATGCTGGAAACCTAAGTGAAGAGGTAAAGAAATACTTACCTCTTGCCATGGCGTCCGAATCTCTCTCTCTAGCTGGTCCTGGATCTCTCACCGGAACGATGGCAGCTGGCTGGACGATTTCAACTCTAGGGTTCGTCGGAAAAGAGAAGAGAAAAGCTGAAGGAAAAGCTGAAGGAGAAAACTGCGGGAAAAAACTGGGGAAAAGAAATTTATACTCATTCTCTCTCCTGGCACACAGGCGTGTGCCCCTCAAATTCTCAATCTCTCTCTCTTTTACCCCTTAACTTAGTCTAAATGACATTTCTACCCCTGGGCTATTACAATATACATCTATGATTAAGCCATTTTTGAAGCATACATATCCTTATACTAGGTCTCGTATATGGCTTTGTACTTGGATCTTGAATATGAAGAGTTCAAAGTGTCACACTTGTGCATGAAGATGTTACATTCGCACACTCGTTGGCTCTAAGTAAAATTCAACCATCAAAAAAATAACTTGAGGCATTAAAAGACACGGTCACACTCGTGACACGTTATGCACAATCGTACACATAAGTAAATTTTAATTATACTCGCTACAATAGATCTATTTCTTCTCTAACAAACACATTCCTTTTTTGGTGAGTTTGTGACTATAAATTATAGTTCATTTGAAGTGAAAAGGGTTGAAGATGATATGCAAATGATCTAACATTTTATTTCTCTCTATTTCTCACCTTTCTCTCACTATACTTTAATTTTATGTCTTTGAGAGAATTTACTTGTACTTAAATTTTGTATTTGCCTTTGAGAGGCATTCATTCTTTTTGTAATTTGTTTACAAGAACACTTGGTGCAACCTCATATGACTAATTGTTGGAAAAAATCTTATGAATCTATTGTAAAGGCACAATCACAAAAATCTAACGTAAACAAAAGCCCGAACCAACTATTGGACAAATCCCTAGAGAACTAGTAGAACTCTAAATCGATTTGATTGGAGAAATGGACATAGGAGGCTTATGTTTCAAACTCCACATCAGTCTAAAAATTGGTTGAACATTTATTCTCCCTTAACTCTTTATATTGGTTATACTACTTTAATTTGCTTTACCTTAATTGTGATTTGATTAATTTGATTGTGTTGTTGAATTAAACATCATTTGCATTAAAATTAAGTCTCAAATTATCTTTAAGTTGAAAAAGTTTTTAAAAATCCTATTCACCCCCTCTAAAATTGTTTTAGCCATTTGGGGTTTTACAAAGATCGATCTCAAATTTAAATTCGACTTATTGATAGCTTGACCTACATTTAATGCTCTTTCCCATTTAACCACCTTTTGCTTCCTCAATTTGTTATCAAACTCCATGAAATGAGTTAAATGAGTCAAGTTTAAATCAAAATTGGACTCATTTTCAATAAACAAACCGAATTCAAATCAGTTTGAATATTTAAGTTTTAAATGATTTAGATCAACTTTAAATTTAAACTATTTTCTAATAAAGTTCGAGTTTCAATTCATCAATCTTAAGGTGTCTCTTTTAAACTGATCTCAAACTAAATTTTATTTAAGTTATATCTAAATTTAAGGATAAATTCAAAATGAGTCAAACTTGCTCTTGATTGATTTGATATAAGTCAAGCTCAAGTTTGGTTTATCGGATATCTTAATTATCCATATCGATGTTGTTTTAATATATATTGGTCAAAACAACATTTTTTTAGTCAATTTGAACGATTTTTATTGGCTCATAAGCTTTTTAAACCGAATTCATTGTAAGCTCGAGCTTGAGCTCAATAAGCTAAGCTCACAAATTCCAGGTTGAAGTTTGGTTCAAACTCATGAATGCAAGTTTAGCTTGAGCTCATAAAATGTAAACTTATTTCAAATTCATTTGAATTAAATTCGAACTCGATCTCAAACTATCTTAATTGAAATCTAACCTTACCCACATCATATCCAATCCTAATGTAAAGACATTTTTGAAAACCAGTTTTGCATCAGTAATAATAGACTACTATATATTTTGGCTGATTAACTTGAGTATTTAGTATTATATAATATTATAAAACATCTTATAATGTTTACAACAAATCATTTTTAATGATATAGTTTGATTTGGTATAATTTGTCAACCAAACTGATTTATCACAAATGATACTAACCTTTGCGCTACCCATTCCTTCTGTCCATGGAAATAAATCATCAATAAAATAAATCCAAATGACAATTTCCACCCTAGGTCTAATGCAATAACAAATTTTTATATTTTAAATTTTAAAAAAAATCAAAATTTCAATTATTTATCAAAAGTCAACTCTTACTTTTTATAGTTAAAAAGTATTTAAGACTAAATACGACACGATACAAATTCAAACTAAGAATAGTGTGGTTTCAAGTTCATGTGAAAAGAACGAATATTTGTGTTCATTCGGGTTCAATGAACTTAGCAGACAAATAATTCAAGTTCGGATTTGTGACTACTGAAATTCGTTTGGATTCGTTCAAGTTTGTCTTGTTACTGTACATTAAGATCAAATATGTTTGTGTTTAGCTTTTAGCCAAACATGCACATATTGCTTGGGTGGTGGAAATTCTTTATTTTCCAATTAATATGTTTAACAAAAGATTTGATTCCCTATTATTCATTTGTAAACACAAAATGTAATAATCGATATCAAAATAAGTATAATTTAAGAAAAAACAAGTAATATTATAATGAAAAATGAGAATTCACAAGGGATAAACTGTGCATAAATGAGCAAAATAGATAACTTGAGAAAATGAAGTCTTAGTTGACAGTATCAATGGGATGCATTTGACAATTAGGAAATTACCAGACATATTAGAATCAAAAACAAAATTAAAGTACTAAAAGACTCAAGCTTGTTTTTAAAACTTAACAGCATAAAGCTTCTAATAAAGAGACAAGCTTAAAAATCTATTTTATGATTGAAATATCTACTTGCTTGATAGCTATTGAATTAAGTCCAACAAGATTTTCTATTCAAATTTCATTTAAGTGAATGTTGGTTTTGTTTTCCAAAATGTTCGAAATCATATCTACAATTTCTTTCCTTGAATTGTTTCATTTTTCTATTTTCTATTTCTTTATAACTGGAAACTTGATTATTACTTTAGATGAGCCGATCTTAAATATTTTGACATATATCTTACCTATTCATTTGGTCGAATGTTAAATATATAAATCTTATTACTATGTCTCTATGAGCCATATCTTCTCTAGATGGGGATGTGTTATGCAAATGAGTTATTTGTTTATCAAATATAAAGACCATTAAAGTTGCCACGCTCACACAAGCAAATTTATTTTAAATATTTTGCTCAAGTTTGATCTCCATCTGTTTCGTTTTTGACAATTTTTTTACATATGAAACATTATAAGCAAGCATTTTTCTCCTAGTAGATGATTTAATTTCATGGCTTCTGAATTAGATTTGGTTCAGTCTTCCACAAGTAATCGCTAGACCTAGAGTACCAGTTGAGGAACATTTCTTGAAGACCAGGTGTTTTGATTCAAATACATTTAATGTTAAGTCTTTACTACAGTACCAAGTTCTCTCATCTTTGCTAGATATTAGTAGACTTATGTGTTATATCCGTGTGAATGAAACTACAACTTTCATTTTGTTTGGTTTTTTACTGATGCAAGTGTAGCAACTAATTGGCTGTGTGTAGTTTGTTGTATTTTGATCAGGAATGGAAACAACAGCTGAAAACCAATTATTTAAATATTTTCTTTTTTTGAAATAAAACATAGGAATCAGTTGAATCTATCCAGCAAAATCTAGCTTAAAAACACACTCATTTGTGCCTTATAACAATCATCAAGTGAGGCAAAGGAGATTTGTGGCATGTGCTCTAGTAAGTAGCCTAAAGAACACATTAGGAAGGGAAACTACAAGCATGAACAACAACATATAACAGGAACAATAGCTTATCAGAGGCATAAAGCAAACATTTTATAACTCACCAAAACAAATAACAACAACAACAACATATTATACCCAACAAATCAAAGTAAAAAAACAACACGCAATATAAATATTTAAATTGAACTCACCAGAAAAGAAAAGTAGTGCAGATAAAGAAAACAGACAGGATGAGACAATAGCAACCAAGCAAAAACGCGTGTGGGAGAGCAACGAAGGAGAAAACCGCAATGGAATGGAATGACAACAGGAAAGCGTGTGTTGTCAGAGAGAGCAATGAATACGAATCGCTTACAAAATAGCAAGAGAGCAAAGAAAGACAAAGACTTATAATGCTAAACGAGCAAACTTTGTTCCAAACAAATAGTTTGCTTGTTAATTCACCACAAAAAGGTCATTGTTTTACCGTATATTCAGACGAACGAATACAAACAAACTGTTTGGGTTTGGGTTTATTTTAACAAACTCAAGACTCGACTGTTTATATTCAGCTCTATATTCGATCAAAGTATGTTTATTGCAATGAACAAACCGAAATTGAATATGAACACCGAACAAATTTGGATCATCTCCAACCCTAAGGATATTTATATTATTTTATCTAAATATTATGATAAATATATATTTAAAACATAAACATTATATTTTTATACTTACTAGAGGTAAATAGACAATTTTGCTTCTTATTTTAAAAATAATTTTGTTTATTCATATATTTTAAAAATATATTATAATCTTAATAATTTATAATAAAATATTTATACCTTTAATTTATTGTATATTTGGGATGTAATTATCATTTATTAAAGTATTGATAGACTTATTGAAATTATAAACATTTCAAAACACCTCCTAACTTTTTTCAAAATTCAAAAATCTCTAAAATTTTTTAAAAATTACAATTTAACCTAAATATATAATTTTTTATCATTAGCATTCATATTTATGTTTATACTAATAAATTTTTTTAATTTTTAATTGTAATTAATATAAATAAAGTAAAATTATTTGGTAATATTTTAGGACAAAATATCATTTAGTTTGAAAATTTTTTTGTTTTTTCAATAATTTTATAAAAACTTTAAGAGAATTTTGTTAACAAATTTAAAAAATAAGGGAAATTTTGATTTTTTTTTTTTTTTTAATTTAACAAGTGAAACTTTGTCATTTCAATATAAGTCTTCTAACCATAAAATAAAGGCGAAAGACTTAATCTCACCCAAGATTTCCTTTAACTAACAACTTTCATCCTTCAACTTTTACAAAGTCAAACACTTACCCTTGTAACATTTTCCATCAAATTTTATTAATATTTTTATGAAATAACAAAAATATCCCCAATCAAAAAAAAATAAAAAATTATAATAAAAATATTTAAAAAAAATATTAAAATAACAATAATAAATTTTTAAAATTTAATAAAATTATTAAAAAATTAAAAAATAATAAAAAAACTTGAAAAAATAACACTGTCACTGAAAGTGTCAACGGTGAAAGTAGCGATCAAAAACCAAACCAAATGACAGAAAAATGCCACATGATTCGATTAGGGGCTAAATTTAGCCTTTTTTTTAAGTGAAAGTGATCAGATCTAACTATGAATAGAATAAACTAGTCTTTTTCGACCACTTGGTTTTAGTTAACAACCAAATCTAACCATCAAACTTGGTATACTACCTAATTCAATTTTTGGCTGTCACAACCATCCATAACACTATTGGCTATGATAATAACTTTTCCTAATTTTTAATATTTTGAATATTTTTATTAAATTTTAAAATATATTATTATTATTTTTATATTTTTATAATATTATTATTTTTAATTTTTATCTAAAAAATAAAAATATTACTTTAATTACTAACATTTAACAGTTAATTGTTAAATTTCACTATTAACTTTGATTTAAGTGTTTGAATTTTTTAAGAATTAAAATATAAGACTTTTCATTTAAAAAAAATCTTAGGTGGGATTAAGTTTTTTGACCTAAAATAAATATATAAATCATATTTACAGTATATTTCAATAATCTCTCTCTTAAGTCATATCACTAGTGTATTAACAAAAATAAACCGTGCACACATTTAAAATTAGAGATATTATTAATTAAAGAAATATCATCTATTATCTCTTTTTCTAATTAAAACGCTAATTTTGTTTTCAAAACAACTCAGGCACTCGTTGATTAATTAAAGTTAATAGTTAAATTTAACCATTAATTTTTAAATATTAATGATTAAAAAGATATTTTTATCTTTTTAAATAACCAATTTTAAAAAATGAAACAATATTAAAATATACAACAATTTTTCAAAAATAAAAATATTTAAAAATGTTAAAATTTATAAAAAAAATTAAAAAAGTTAAAACAATGGCCACTACCATTAATAACAGCCACTATTTTTAATTTTTTTATAAATTTTATTATTTTTTAAATTTATTTTTTGTTAATTTAAAATTTTCAGTTTTATATGTTTTAAATTTATTTTTTTAATAATTTAATAATTTTTTATATTTTTTTAATAATTTTTTTTAGTTAAAAGTATTTTGGTTATTTCATAAAAAAAATTAATAGAATTGAACAAAAATACTTCATGAATGAATTAAGCTTTTAAAAATTGACAAATATATATGTCATCCAGAAAAACCATGGAGGGATTAAGTCGTTTAGCCTAAAAATGACAACAATTTTTTCGATAAAAATGTTGACATAATAAACAAAACCTACTCAAAATAAACAAAATTCAATTAGAATTGATTTACAATAGAGGTTTTTTATATTAAAGGTCTAAAGTTTTCCGATGCTAAAATATTTTTTCCAAAGTTCAACAAAATATCATTCTAGTTAAAAGAACTAAAACAAATAACACAATACACGTTAATTTAAAAAAAACAAAACAAAACAAAACATAGTACATATTTTTTATTGACAAAATATAAGTTTACCTGTGGCTGCTGGTTGCTAAGTCCGTAAAGAATCAACCATCAGTTTAATCGATGAACCGAAAGTAATAGTTGACTATGGTAACAAATTAACATCAAAGCAATTGCGATGCTAGTTGCTGATCTTACGCACGAGACTTGAAAGATTTGCAGTCTCGTATGGGAATCGATTCGACTAGCTCTGCTTGGAACCAAAGCCAGGGATCATGTTCAAAGCCTTCATTATAAAAGTATATGTGAATGCATCTTCTTGAAGCTTTTCAAATCTGCAACAAAATGGTTTTTCCTGATTATTTAACCGAAAAAACCACTCAACCCGGCTAAAGAATGGACCAAAAGCATTCTTCCAAGTGACAAAGATACAAGAATCTCCCAAAGTCAATATCGTAAAGAAGCACTACTTAGTTAGGCTAATTTGAACGAGGAAGACTGAGTCATAAACATTCACTCATGTCAAACATGATAAAGAACTCCACTAATACCAAGACACGGACAGTTACCATTAACGGAGATATAATGCAAATGCAAGCCTGCTATACAAATAATCATTAAGCGTAAGAAGCTTACCTCCCAGACTTCGAAAAATGTCCTGCACCAAGTTCACATTTAAATAACAGCGTATTAGCATCGGTTTTTGTATCCCTCAGTTTTGCCACAAACTTGGCAGGCTCTGAATACATAACGCGGGGATCTGTTTAAATAAAACAGTGATTAGCTTTTGTGGTGATGGAAGTAATAAAAGAACTGAATATGATAAATCTAAAATCGCTCCTGTTAAATTCAAGAAGAAATGTGCGATCAATCACTATTTCATTTCTATCCATGAAACAAGGTGGAAGGAAGGGGCAAAAACTAATTTAAATGCCAATCGAGGCTAAACACCTTGATTATAAAGAAATAACATACCGGACAACAACCAACAAAATACTGCAATTAAACATTTCATTGAGAACATTTTTGGTTAATCCCAAAATTTGGCTCTTGATGCCACCATAGATATGTGTATTAGAAGCAAATGCAAAAAACCGAAATGATTTGGACTTCTGGTCTCACCGTTTAAACCAGCAGTCACAAGAATGTTAGGATAATTTTGAGCCTTAACCTGTGTAAAAGAACTCATAGATCAGAGCTAAAAGATAACAAAAACGGTTGAGATTTGAGTAATAATCAAACACTACATTCAAAAAGAGCCAAAGCTAATAGCATAATAGTTAATAGAGACCAAGAAGAGAAGGAAGTCATGCCGAGTTATCATGTACTCACATTATCAACAGGAGAATACGACTTCATATAGAAATAAAATTCCTGCTTCCTTGGGTCGCCCCATTCCTACAGTTAAAAAGAATGTACTTTAGAAGCAGTACCTCCTCTAGAACTTTAAACAGTATACACCAGGTCCACAGGAGCAGCCCTCTGGAAGTGAATTAGGATCTTGAAGAAACTATTGAATCAAGATAAGAGAAGACCAAGTACACCCAGAACAGAAGAATGCAGAACCACATCATAACAACCATCAACAAACTAATCTTCAATATTGATCAGCTTTTAAAACCGAGGTGATTTACAAAACTATGTCTAACTTTTGTCATGAGTGTTGATAGAAAGGCAATAACTGATAATGTAATTTGGCATTTATTAATTTCTTAACCATTTCCTTTATTGGATTGTCAAGGATCTGATAAATCTACTACTTATCAGAGAAGCCTTAAATACCCAAATCAAACCAAATATAGATACAAATGCACACTCTTTAAGTGAAACCAATATGAGATACATAGATTATTCAGACCATTTAACTTTAATGCCAAACTATTCAGACCATTTAACTTTAATGCCAAACTGCATACACATTCATAGTATATTTAAAAGCCATATCCTGATTAATTTATAGCCAGACTTGAAATAGGCTTAAAGAGATGAGGTAACACAAAGCAAAGAAGATTGTTTCATATGCTAGTTAAGAAGTGGCAAAATCTAGTATCTGAACCATCTTGTCTGGCACTAAATTTTACAGACAAAAAGAAAAAAGAAAAATGATGTCAGTCAGATTTTAGCATGAATCCAACACAAACTGCATCAAATAATCACCAGATGAAAATTTTTTATACTTGATTCTTAAAGAAGGGTATACATTACCTCCCACTCTGAAGTTGTAAGAGGGATAGTTGGATCAAGCATTGTAGTTAGAACATCAACAAAAGGGACTCCAGCAACAGCAGCCTTAAACAAATCAGGCCTCATGTTGAGGACAGCACCAATAAGCAATCCCCCAGCACTTCGTCCTTCAATACATAACTTCTCCTTTGTACAGTACTGGCTTTCTATTAAATACTGAGCACAGGCAATAAAATCGGTGAAAGTATTCTTTTTCTTTAACAACTTCCCATTCTCATACCACTGCCTCCCCATTTCACCTCCTCCCCGTATGTGAGCAATTGCAAAAATGAAGCCACGGTCTAATAAAGAGAGTCGTGATGCCTTGAAACTAGGATCGATGCATACCTGTCAACACAAATAAATTAGAATAAAGAAAGTTCAGTTAAATCATTTAATGCAATGCATTATACCAAAAGAATGGAAGACAGTGCCTCCATATCAACATGTATGGCCAATCAACTAAAAAGAGTCACCAATAGATAGATGATACAACTATGCTATAAAGCAAAAAGAACAAATTTTAAATACAAAATGTCAAGTTCCCAATATACAGACGGATGTCATAATTGGAAATAATCACTTATAGGACAATATTTTGACTTCTCATTTATAAGTCCATCAACTTCTATGACAAGTGCCACAAAATATAATGATGATAATAATTACATTCTAGTGACAAAATTTCGCCTACTCAATAACCATTTAAAATTTTACAAATGAAAATACAATAAAACTAATGATAAACAGCCACGGCAGAATCAATCTGAAAAAAGAATTCACCATACAAGAAGATAAAGAAACATAGCAAGGCATGATTAAGATAATGTTCCAATGAAAACATTTAAGTAGCAAGGCAAAACTGCAATGGAATCAGATGTCAGAAAAGCCATATCTTTGGAGCATTTTAGCTGCCTAAAACATACGCCAGTGCAAGATTTATGGCTGTATGACTTTTTTCGCATATACAGATTAGGCAGCAGTGAGAGTACTTCAACTCAAGCTTGTATTGCTTATATCTTCTTCTTAGTGCAATACGAGATTGGAATTTCAACTCTTAAGGAACATTAATTATAGTGAATATAAAAAATTTTCAGATCAGATGCAGTTACTAGGCCAACTTAGAAAACTAATAACAATCCTAAGCTAGAGATTATGCTTCAAAAATTGCTATGTGACATTCAAGCAATTATAGAAGGCTAATTTCCAACCTAAATTCATTATTTTGCTGAGAGTAGTAATCACAGTCCAGTATATATATTGCAGATAGAAAGTTGTTGAATATTAATTTATCTGCCCCCACCACCTCACAACAACAAACCCCCACCCCCCCCAACAACACCTGACGACGTGTTATACAAAGACATCTCAGAGAGAACTCAGCATTTACTTTTACACTACTTTCAGGCATCAATTTATGGGATCATCTATGCAGGATAGATAAAATAAGATAGGCTCAAGAAAAATGCAGTGATATACAAAAAGTGAATGTTTCCGTTGTTGCTAAAGGAGAGAGCCAAAAAATTTTGTTAATGTATTGTGTTAACTATCCTTTGGGAAATTGGGCAAGAAAAATATGCCCAAGTTTTTGAAGAAAAAGAAGCAGGAACATCTGCAATTTATGGGACAAAGGCCCCATTATATAACCTCCCAATGCCTTCCAAGGAATTTCAAATTCTTCTACCTTCTTCATTCACCCTATTGGAATGGGGTTGACAGAGATCTTGATTTTTTTACCTTATGTTTTACTATAAAGAAAAGTTTATCATTCACAAAAGAGATTAAAAAGTATGCATTGATCCAGATGTCTACAAAGGAATCGTGGAAAAACAAGCAACCGACCTAAGATTTGGTTACAAAAAGATCTACTAAATTCTGGACATCTAATTACAAAAACAGTGCCCTAACAGCAATTGCCAAAGAAAAAAGCACATGAGAAGATTGAGAAATTGCCACTTCTAAATCAAAATGAACGAAGAAAAAGGGAATACATCTATATATTTTAAAAATATTGAAAACCGTAAGCAGGCCAAAAATTTGACTGTGTCCCAAAAGAGAGGAAAATCTTCCCCTATATAATCTTCAAAAGTTCTTTTGTTTTCTAAATCCAAGTGACCTAAAAAAACCAAAACCAAGAAAATCAAACAAAAAGACTGCCTTTTTTGGTCCCCCTAAAAAACATAATTTCAAAAAGAATGGAATAGCAACAGGAAGGCAGAACCTAGCTGCCGTTGAAAAGCCTCACAGCTGAGGTTCTCAGCTAACACTTTCTTGATTCATGTCTATAGTGGGTAGATAGACACAAATTCACCATATGTAATTGTATAGCTTTGGCTCCTAGGGATTGCTTTGTTTTGGCTATTATAAACACAACATGGTTACAAATGTAACAACATTTGTGAAAAAAATAAAATCAAAAAAATTCCAGTTCTTTCCACTAGTATTTACCACATAGATTTGAATAGTACCTCATAGGAACCATAGCCATAAAGTAGTAATGGATCTGATCCATCAAGCGTCACAAGATTCTTCCGATAAACAATGGATAAAGGAATCTGAGTACCATCTGAAGCACTGGCCCACTTCCTTTCAGTAACATAATTTGATGCATCGAACCCCCCCAAGACCTAAAATAGTGGACAAGGGTGCTCAATGTGAGATGCAGGAAACAAAAAGGAATTAATGGGTAAATTAGAGATAAAGTGCGCATGTTTAGAATATTAACCAGAGCAAGAAGAAAATCTAATATCTAAGCTTTCATAAAAAGAAAAGGATGAGTCCACCTATTTACTAATATCCACCAGCAAAATGTAACTTAACGAATCCATCACATCTTTTAAGAGCTGTCTTGGACACAAGAGTCTTACTTTAGTAGAAATAGCATATATCACTTTTGTATGGTTTTTCGGTATGAAATCATGTTGTTTTTGGACGGATTAAATGCACATTTGAAGCACATCTTTTATTATCCTCATATGACCTAAGAGTCTCTGTTCTTCCTACCATCAAAGCAGAGTTCATATAACATTTCATCTTACAGAATTATGGCACCCATTTGTCACTGACATTAATAACTGGGTACAGGTATTGGAAATTTCCTAGCTAAATTCTCAAATAGTAAATTGACCACAATAAAAGATAAATAGATAGTGTACATAGAGAAAGAAAGCAGGGGAGAGAGCGAAACAAACTTTCCAGCACCTATACTTCCACTAGTCTCTTAGATAGCATTGACTTTTTGTAAAGAATACATTTAAAATGTTTGGAGAAAGAGTTAATAACAAATTCAAACACAGAGAGAACCCAAAATATGTATTAATGAAATTATAACAAAGGATATAATCTGCAGGAGCGGATTATTGATATCAATCCCCCACTTTGAAGGGACGTCTCTCAAAATTTTATTGAAAAAAGCAGAGTTTTTAAATGCAGTATGAGCATGAAGTTTCGAATTTGTTTCTCAGCTATTGCCACAGCACATTAGGCAACTGGGCTAGTAATATTTGACAACTTCAGACAAACTTTATTTGTATGATTTCTAGGGATTAAGCATAATATACAACACCACAAGGAATATGTGAAAAACATAGATTTCAAAAAACCGAATCTTGGTTCCCTCTCTTCATA
This sequence comes from Anacardium occidentale, assembly GCA_026122585.1. Lineage (NCBI taxonomy): Eukaryota > Viridiplantae > Streptophyta > Magnoliopsida > Sapindales > Anacardiaceae > Anacardium > Anacardium occidentale. The sequence continues at coordinate 511,902 of JAJEJH010000139.1, forward strand.
TAACTTACAGTTTCAAGCTTCTTCAATGCAGAAGTTCCTGTTTTCATATCATAATCATATACAGAGGGAGGTGTCTTCAATGAGCTATACTGAAACCGCAAAATACTGGAGGAGAATTGTGATTCTAATGGGTCGACAGAGTACACAGGATCAATAAACTCAACAGACGAGCCACCTTGAAGGCTTTTGAGTGGCTCTCCAACAGCAGGAAGGTGAAAAGTGGTAATTTTGGGCAAACCCATTTCACGCTCATAGACGACAAGATGGTCTGTGAAAAGTTGTATGTCCTGAATTTTTACGCTGAAAGGAAAATGTATTATTTCACAGCAAAGATGACCCTCCACAGATATTGAGAGATGGAAAGTACCAACATGACGCTTATATATGCATTCTTCATAAAAGAATATGGATTGCTTCACCCAGTAGTTTGCAAAAAGAACACGCAGCAATGCTTAATATGTCATTGGGTTTCATTTTCTTAATTTTCTTAATCAAAGGAAAAAATATGTTGAGATCACACAATCATGTTATTTAACAAGGAAACATATTCAGGATAAAGTTTTGTCATATTCCAAAGAAATGGCAATGTTCAATTTGAAAGAAGAAGTTAGTTAAAAAAATTAAGCTCTTTTCTCAGGATTCCTTTTGAAATAACTCCATCAGCTAAAACTCTTATATTCACTATTACCTTTCCCTGTGTGGAATGAGAACCGTAGTTTCAGATGTATTATCCACAGGACATGCTAGTAGTTCTGAGTTGAAGAATTCATCACTTCTCCTCCTTATAAAGAAATGATTTCCTCGATGACTGACAGATGTATCAATGCCTACTACACGAGGTGTCAAAACCCTCAGTTCTTCGGGCTTGGAAACATCAAGATAGAACACAAACCTTGTAATTTTGCTTTCAGACCCAACAAACAAATATTTCTTGCTCTCTGAAGCTTCAAGAGCAAGAGAATACATATCATCCTTCTCATGATAAAGGCAAGTATCGCTTGACTGGTGTGCTCCCAACTTGTGTAACCACACCTGTATTAAGTCATTAACTCAAGCCATTACACTAATTATCTCAAGAGAAGAGTCATAATTCTACAAAAGGGAAAACACAGAGTCTATAACTTAAATTTCTTAGCAATCGAAAACAAACACTATAATTCTGGGCTCCAAGCAGAAAATCAACCAGCAGGGCAACAGGCTAAAGATGTATATTATATTAAGATAATGTAAAAGTAAACAAAGTTTATAAAGGACCAAAGAGCATGTTAATCCCACGTATATAGCTGAGCATTTACAAACAAAGTTTCTACGATCAGATCATAGCTAAGCACATCTATGAATTAGCACATAGCACTACCAAGAATAAAATGGCGCCATCAAAACAAATACTATGCTCCAAGGACAACGCTGAACATTTGAACCAGTAGCATCAGACACAACAACACAAGTAGGAGCATTAAATTGAACCCAAAAATACTTTCTATAAGAAAAACATGCCACAGGATTCTGAGAAAGAAAAGAGGATAAACAATCACTTATACACTCTAAAATTTAGGACTGAATGAATGCAACATAGACACAAACACAACAGATATATAATGGTACATATACCACATATTCCAACAACAAACTTTCCATGAAATCAAATCAGGATCAACCTTTGGATTATAACATTTGCATCATAAATGTTACAGTCCAACAACTTGGTTGTTTCTTCTTCCTTTTTTTTTTTTTATGTGAAAGGAGAAGCATCCCATGGAAATTAGTTTTCATATACAGGACATGAACAAGAATAGTCATATACCTTATCAGGCCTAAGGATCTCATCCATTGTGATATAAACTAAAGCTTCATCACCAGCCCATTCAAGCTCTGAAGTTATGCCAACTAGAGGCTTCCCCACAGGAGCACCAGTCTCTATATCAATGAAATAAACAGTATATATTTCATCTCCTTTAGTGTCTTCTGCGTATGCCACCAACTTATTATTTGGACTAACCTAAAACAAATAAAAAATTTAAGAAACAGAATGCTACATACTGCAAACACATTCACAAACTTTAAATTTACCCAACCTTAAAAGCACCAATGCTGTAATAAGCATGATTTTCAGCCTTAACATTCTCATCCAAGATAATATGCTCAGGAGGAGCATCAGGTCCAGTTGGCATAGTGTCATACACAGAGGGTGGAATCTCACTGTTAGGTATAAATCGCCTACAGTGCTGAACGTATTCCTTGCCTTCCAAAGTTCTTTGATAATAGTAATACTGCCCTTCACGTACTGGTGCAGATATATCATCCTCCTTGATTCTGCCTCTTATCTCAGCAAATAAATCATCCTCAAACTTTTTTGTTCCTAAAAGAGTTTCCTAAATTTCATCAATCATACACCATCTCCAAAAAAAAAAAAAGCTACAGATTTATATTAAACTTGTATAATGTAGTACACTACAAAACTATCCCTTTGATTGTTTTATGTTTCCCACCACATAAATTGTCAGGGAATTCCAAGTGTTGTTAGCTACCATTTGTTTTACAAATACAGGATGTGTGTGTGTGTGTGTATTATAAAAGATTGAAGGTTTTGACAGCAGAAGAGGCAGATACTGCAAACATTAAAGGTCCAAATTGTAACATAAATAATTTGACAACATGAAACATCAAATAATGATCTGGTAACATGACAATACTAAAATAAACAAAGTTAAAGAATTACAACATGGATTTTCAAACAGTTAATCGTCAGAAATCACAGAAAGTAGACTAAGAGGAATTTCCTCATTATATATAATAGATTTTGCAACTTTAAAGTAAAAATATCTCAAGAACACAAAATTCCTTCCTTAAAGAAAGAAATTTTTAACTCAAATAATGCCATTAACAAAGACTTAACTTGTACAATATATAATAAAATAAACAATTTTGCTCTAACTTTAAATTTTAAACAAAAACATCATTTCAAAGTGTTAAGTAGGTGTGTCAACCATATTTACAAGCAGAAATAGAGCACGTGTGAGATTAAACAACCTAATGTTGTAATTTAGAGCACGGGATATACCAGACATGAGCGACTCTGTGTATGCATTTTCGAGCTTGAGGTATGAGAGGACGTCGGGATCGGAGCGAGAGTCGTCTCGGAGCCAATAGTAGTTGTCGACTCGGACGTCGCCGAACATCTCCATCACGTGCTCTACCTTCTTGGCCACCGGCGGCGGCTGAGACCGTAAGTCCGCTGCCGCCATTGACGACGTTGATAGCGAGATGCGCTGGGGGATCTTGGGAGAAAGCGAAGCAAACGATGGAAGTAAAGCAAAAGAGTAGAATGAACGTACTCCAACGCGACGCATTGGTTTGTTTTTTTGCCTTCGCCGGCTTCGGGGTGTTTAAATGATAATAAATAAATTATGGGACTGTAAAAGAATAACGTATTTTGGAGGGTTTTCTTTTTAAAATCAATTATTCAGTTTTAACCCCGAAGATCAAACAAATATCTCATTCTAAGATTTTTTTAAATAATAAAATTTAATCTACTAAACTTTAAAAAATTAAACACTTATTTCTTAATTGGATTAATTTTTAAATATTAACGGTAAAAATTAAAAATAATAAAATTAATTTTATAAAAAAAATTAAAATATAAAAAATATTAATATAATCGTAAAAATATTAAAAAAATATAAAGTTTAAAACAATAATCACTATTTGTCAAAATTATAATTAGATAATTAACAATAATCATTTAATTCAATTAATAGTTTAATCTGATCATAATAATAGTTAAAATAATCAAATTTAAAAGTCAATTGAATCAGATAATTATTTTTAACCATATGATTAGGTTTCCAACGATTACTATTATCTGTAATAGTGATTTTTAAAATTTTAATTTTATAATTTTTTATTATTATGTTAATATTATATAATATTATTGCATATTAAAATTTATTTTAATATTATATTAATATTATTTATTTTTGATTAAATATATTTAATTATTTCAAAAATATTAATAAAATACAAAAATTAATTCATAATTGAGTATATAAATTTTTAAAAATAAGTGGATAAACTTTTATTATTTAAAAAAGCCTAAAATGAGAACAGGGATTTTAGCCTATTGCAAGTAAGAAATTGTTCCCTGTGCGCCGCCCGCCCCCTAGTGCCCAAAGCCTTCAGTAACGCAAAGAGGGAATCGTTCGGCAATAACTAAAATTTCATGCTTTTTTAACTGAAACTACATTCTTCACCATAAATATAAGGCCAAAGGACTTATTCCCACCCATAGTTTGAGACGTAGATAAAGTCTCATCCGCTAACTTTTAAAAGCCCAGATTTCCACCATTCATTCAATTTTCATCCAATTCTATTAACCCATTTTATGAAACGACCAAAATACTCTTATTAATCAAAATTTATAATAAAAATATATAATAATATTTAAATATATATAAAAATATATTAAAATTTTAATAAAATTATAAAATTATAAAAAAATTTAAATTTTAAAACCCAGCCACCGCCGCCGTACCGGTGGCGATGGCTGTCGCAAATAGCACTAGATGGCCGTTTTGGCCGCCTGGTTCCAAAGGAGAATCATGCGTAGGCCACACAAACTCTGAAAACTTATTATCTCACCCGTAAACTCTTATAACACCCAATTTATTGCTAAATCTTACATCTAACCCTAAACTCTAGCCTAAAAGATATTTTTAATCCTGGGATGCTACACATATGTACCAGCATTCAGTGCAAATGCACTATTGTTTTTAACCATCAGATGACCTTTTTCAAACAAAGGTAACCTTGGTTAGCACCTCTAGTGGTCAGATATTCATTTGTGCCAATCTAATGCACGATCATGTATTTTTAATGCTCAAGCTTTTGTTGTGTTATGTGAAAATGTTGTGAAAATTTTAGAGTAAGTAACACTTTGCATGAATGATTGTATACATGCATGAGATTTTGTCTATGTACAGACGTGCATACCTTTCAAACAATTGTGTGTCAAATATTGAATTTACTTTGTGTTGACTTGAACATGATGCATGGGTTAACCATGAACAATACACTTTGCTTGTTAATCCTTCATAGAGTTATGAATGGTTGTGCATGATTTCCATGGACAGTTGTTCATTAAGTGTTGACTTTACACAATCATGTGTCCAAAGTGTATTATTGTTCATCACATGTTCGAAAAAAGTGTCAAAAATTATAGAACAAGTAACAATCAAGCATTTGGATCATACCTTCACATGAATGAGACATAATATAACTATACATGGTTGTTTGTCAAGTGTAAATAGTCATGCATCCACTTGAAACCTACATTTTTTTTTTTCACTTTAGTCCAATTTGATCATAAAGTAAATCATGTATGGGATAAATTAATACCTTTAACTCATTTTTGTATATCATCAAGATATTTTGGGTAGGATTATATTCCACTCTTATATCTAGTAGATATAGGATAATAATTATAGCATCCTTTTATGACGGTACCCTTACAACTTTTCGACTGTACACCTCTTTTAGCCAAAGAGGATAAACCTCGGATAAACAGTGACAATCATAAAATTTTTTATTAAGGGGGTTTAATCAAAATATATAAGCTTTTAATTAAACTTAAATATTTTCATAATGAATAAAATTTATGTTAATAAAATAAGTTTCAATTGGAGAGTGAAGACAATAATAATATTTATAATAAATAACTAATTTCACTTATCAATCTACCTCAATATTATATAATACAAGCAAAAAAAAAAGTATTAAACATTATCATGCATATATTTGAGGGATTAGAGAAAATTAATTTTATTAATATAATATAAATGGAAACCCTAAATATAGGATAAGTATTTTAATTAAAAAAATAAAAATTAATTTGGGTAAAAACTGACATAGATTTTAATATTAAAATATAGTGAACAAAGTTTGAGTCACTCTCTATTTCACAATATCAAAAACTTTTGTTAAAATTAAAATTTTGTTTTTATACAATAAAGAAAGTCAGTGTTTTGCAATTTAAAAAATCTACTTTATTTTTTTTATTATTAAAATTGGTATTTTATTTATAAAAATATGAAATTGAGATAACAATGTTAATTCAAAAGTTTGTATAGAAACATTTATAGGATCACAAATTCAAAAAAATTAAGAAATTTATCTAAAATTTATAAAAAAAATAATTAAAAAACAATTCAAAGAGGCCTATGACTTAGGGCTGGATTCGAGCCGAACCAAATATGAACAGTAACATATTCGTATTCGGGCTCGTTTGGTATTGTTCGGGTTCGGATTCGTATTCGTATTCGTCGAATATTTTTATAGCAAAGTTCGTATTCGTATTCGGTTCATATAACTAAGTTCGTATTTAGCTCGTATTCGTATTCATATTCGTATTTGATTCGTATAATTCGTTTTTATATTTATTAAAAATTATAATTAATACAAATAATTAATAAAATTTAATTAAAAATTATAATTAATACAAATAATTAATAAAATTTAATTAAAAAATTATTATTTTAAGTTCGGATTCGTATTCATATTCGGTTCGTATAGTTCGTGTTCAGACTCGTATTCACTGAATTTTAAAATTACGGTTCAGGTTCGTATTCATATTCGAATTCGTTCGATTCATTTGAGCCGAACTTAAAAATGAATCTGAATATATTTAATTTGAATCTAACCCTACTATGACTCCCTTGGCCCCTAGATAGGGCTGTCCTTGTGGGTAACCACTTGGATCTTAGGCCACTAACCATATTAGATCTATAAAATCTGAGTAAGAATAAAATCTCAATCATGCTCTATTAGATAAAATAAAAAATATGATTTTAGTATGACTCTCAAACGTACACCTAATACTCATATAAGTGATTTAGGGCTGACGAGTTTACCACTCAACTACTTCGTAAAGGCTAATTTCACAACATTGTTATCTCCAATTTCAACATGATTATCAATTACACCATCAATTTGTGTAACCTGCTAGTCGTTGCTTAATTCCAATCGTCACCATCATCTTTTGCAGCAAAGTCTAATTTTGTATGCTTTTCATTGGCTTACAAATTTCGGCTTCAACATAGCACATAAAATATAAATATTTGGTTCTATATTAATTAATATTACTTTAGGCTAAATCACTAATTCCCACCCATTGTTTTTCTAAATGAAATTCCTACCCAAGAAGAGTAAAAACGCCAAATACCCAGCTTTTTTTTTTCTTTGAAAAGACTAAAATAACTTATATAAAAATAAATAATATTAATATCAAAATAAATTAGTATAAAATAAAAATTTAAAATTTAAAATTTTAATTTATTTTTAAAAAAATAAAATAAAATTTTAAAAAGCAACCACTGTCGTTAACAATGTTGTCGACAATAATGACCCTCATTAGCTTAATCTAATCGATTTGATCGTCTCTATCATTAAAGATAGTTGAAAATGGTTGATATATTTGAAATCGATTATTTTTTACCATTTTAGATGATAAAGACTGTCTCTGCCATCAAGCCAACCAGACCTGACTTTCAATAATGATCATCTAGTTAGGTTAACAGTAATCATCACTATTGGTGATGGTGGTTTTTTTTAAAATTTTTATTAATTTTATTATTATTTTAGTATTATATTAATATTACTTTATATATTTTTTAAAAATTAATTTTATTATTTTTTAATTTTTATTTCAAAAATAAAAATACTCTTCTAATTTCGGGGTGTGAGTATTTAATTTTTAAAAATTTTTAAATGCCATGTCATTTATGAAAACCTTGGGCGGGAGCAAGTTCTTTCGTCTATTAATTTATAAACTTTAAAGTTCATATGTGGCACCCAAGTAAACAATTTGTTTATTATTTTTTTATTTAAAGAAAAAAGAAAATCAAAATTAAATGCATAACCCACCGAACAAGCAAAGAAAAAGCCCACTGAATGTAACTTCAACTCTTTGGAGACTTCAGTTTAAACTTTCAACGGCAGGAAATTTTGACCAAGAGAGGGAAAAAAAAAAAAAAAAAAAAAAAAGAAGCCCTCTGGGTCTCTTGCTTCGTCTCCATTTGCATCGTATCGAAACGTACAGTTGAGGAGTCGAGGGCAAATCCATGGCTTCCACTATGAAGATCGTGTTCGGATTCCTTACATTCGTCACTTTTGGGATGATTATCGGTAACATCTGAAGATCTATCTGCTTTCTATTCAGCAATTTCACTCTCGTTTTTGTTTCTTTTGTTTTTTTTTTTTAGTAAATTTGATTCTGATCTTGATTCTTTCAGGCGCTTTGTTTCAATTAGCGTTTATAAGAAAGCTCGAAGATTCATACGGTAATTCATTTATTCTATACACGTGTATATGAAGTCCCTCATTTTAAAAATAATTTTAATAGTTTTTTTTCCATTTAAGCTTCCTGTTATGACTGATCCTTTTTTTATTTATTGTAATGTCTGATATAATTTGATTGTCATCAAAGTTGATTTCAAATTTAAGGGGACTGAATTTAGATTGTAATATAATGGAAGGGACTGTTTACTCCTTTTTATGTTCTTTTTTCTTTTTTAGATTCAAATATAACTTTTACAAATGAAGTTTTGAAACAGTTCCAACTTGGAAGGTTTTTTTTTTTTTATTTTTTTTTATTTTATGATTTCATTTTTGCCTTCGTTTCATGTGATTTGAGCTATTGTTAACTGAATTTATGAGTAACTTCTATATGCGTTCATTTCTTTTTTCCAACTTAATGCTAGTTTTTGGATCAAATCTGGTAGACATTTATATTTTGTACCTCTATCCTCAATGAGTGAATTGCCATTTTGAACATTTATGTAAGGTTTTCACATTTTTCTGGCTATATATATGGGTGGTTTCAATCCAAGCTGAGCTTGGATCGAAGTCGTAATGCCCATTTTGTGCTCGAACTTGTTTTAGCTGGTTCACAGTGTCACTGGAGGGCCGGTGGGGTTAACAGTGTCATTGGAGGGTGATCAGTGTTGCCAGCACAATGAACAGTATTACTAAATGGACAAATGAGTTGATTTCAATCCGAGTTGCCAATCTAGAGTGTCAGCTCGAAATCTGCTTGTTTGAGCCGAGATGTGGATTTGATCCAAGTTAGCTTGGATAGAATCCAGCCTGAAACATTTTTGTTTTTGGATTTTTTGTTTTGCTTGTCAGATTGAGATAAAAATATCTCAAAAATATTACTAAGATATAATAATAACTATAAAACATCTGAATGACTGACATTAAGTTGTACCAAATCCTCTTTCAAAATAAAAAGTCGGTCTTGTCTGAATTCCCAGACTTTCTCCCCTATAAAAACTTGCAAGAAACCCCAAAAATTGATAAGAACCATTTGGTGTTTTAACTGTTGTATGTTTATAGTTCATTGTTTAGCTGTCTCAGTTTGTTATGTTTAAGAAATCTTTTTCCCTTTGCTTGAGTCCTGTTAGTTTTTTCTGGGAATATTTCTATCTGCCTAGTGGAGGAATCTACAATGAGGTAGTAATCTCATCTCTTATATTTCTGTTTTTGTTCATGGCAAAGAGAAATGCAATTCATGTATGTGAAACGATTTGATTGCATTTAGACCGAGCTCATATTACTCATGAGCACCTTGTTTGTTTAGTAGCCATTTTAGTCATATAATTATATGGCATTTCTTATTCGTCTTGCTTTGGACTACCTTTTGTAAGAATTGTGAATGGGATGTATACGTTTGAGATGCAATGCAATTATAGATTTTAAATTATGGTTATTATTCCAGTTTCATTTTCAGTAATTTTATACTGTTTTGATCCATCCTTGGGATCTCGCCTTGTTGGTTAACACTTTTGGTTTTCAATTTGTTATATTTACTGTCAATTTCCTTTAAGAAAACATCTTGCCTGACAATGTGGACTTTCTTGTCTCTTTTACCTTGCTCAGATATAATCTGTTTTATTGTGCTTATATTAGTTGAATTATGTAAGAACTATATCCTTTATAGGCTCCGCGTTTCCATCATTTAAAAGAGTGCATAAACGTCAAAATGATGGCTACCTTCAGTTTCCCAGAGGTATATGGTCCTTGTCAAAGTTTCTATTATATAAATTCACAGAAACATTTCTCTGCATGATTGAGTTTTACACTAGGAAACTCAGATTTTGGTCCAAGTTATTATATTTATACATATGTCACTACTGCTTTGGCAGTAGATTTTGTGCTCCTTATAGGATTTGTTTCCTATGTGGATAATAAATTGGGCTTGGTGTCCTAATTTCTTTTACTGTTCTCTTATGTTAATGTTAAGAAAATAACTCATTTGAGGAACAGTAAATGATTTCTTAACTCTTTCACCACCTACTGTTTCCTCTGTCAAGAGCAAAACTTAAAATACCTTCAACAAATCTAACTTGGCTTGCTCACTTATTTCGAGTTAGGACATTCTGACATGTTTTATCTTTTGAATATTTAGTGCTTATCGTCAATATAAACAGTATAAAACAGTTGACTAAATTTTTAAGAAAAAGAAAAAAGGAGTTAGAATATAACAGGGAGGTGATGCAATTCTTGTTCTCTCGCTTCTAGTTTTCAGTAACATAGTAATAGGAAAAAAAGAGAACTAAGAAATACTTGCTGCAAAGAGAGTAAGATGTTAAAACTATATACCATAGTCATTGCTGTTTGAGCTATAATATAATTTGTAGAAAAATGTATTATTGTTTGAACTATGAAATAATTTGTAGAAAAATGTATTATATATTGAATGAATGATACAAAGGGATACACTTCTATTTATAAAGACAACAAAGAGATAAGAGATTACATAGTTAAGAGAAGAGATAAAGATAAAGGCAACAAAGAGATGAAAGATTACATGGATAGAGATAGAGATAATGGAGAGATAATAGATAAGAGATCAAGATAAGAGTGTTAAGAGATAGAGATAAGAGATCAATACAATAATGAAATTAATCCCTTAACAATGCTGAGGTAGGTTGGGTTATCCTGAGTTCATTATGATTTCCGTTGTTTGTGTGCTGAATTGAAAACTTGTGGTGACATATTTGTGAGATGTTTATTATGATTTACTAATGAGTGTTTGGTCTTACTGTGGTTATATTTTCAAATGTACAAGAATTTAGTTGTTTCTCTAAAGTCATTTGATATTGAAAATTGTTGGTGGATGCCTTGGGTCCATACTGTTCTATACATTTTGATTTTTAATTTTGACTTTCCTTTTTCTTTTTTCAGGTGTTCCGATTTGGAATAATGACAAAGAAGCTGAACTCTTGCGTCTTGGATATGTATGTTTTAAACCATTTTTTTCATCACAATGTTCAGTTGCTGTCATACCTGAACTCTCAAGATTTTTGGATGTTGCTCTATGTAAAGGAAAAAAACACAAAACTAAAAAGAGAAAGGATGAGAAAACTCTCTCTGGCCATAAAGATTTAAAATTTTAAACTTAGCTGGTTTCAGCTATTCTTGAAGGCAATAAGAAATTGAGCTAGAAACACTAATTATTCTTGCTTTGATTCTTCAGGAAAATTATTATGCATGTGGCATATACCTTTTTTAATAACCTAATACCATCAAAGATAAGATCAATGTTGGGGACTCTAATATGGTTCCATTTAATTTTCCATCTGTGGTACCCTAATTATAATAATGCACAGTTGCGATTAACATGGTAACATGCGTGAGAGAGTCATGGGTCACACTTTAATTGTGCTGTTATTATCATGCTAACAAGTTATTATCATGCGGGACCACCTAGACTCGTAACCACAGAAGCTTAGACCCAAACCACTATCTTGGATGACCTCTGTCCTTACCATTAAGCTAAGCTTTTGGGGTCTTATATTGACCTCTGTTTTTGGTGTTTGGGAGAGCTTGGTATTTAGGTTTGTATACGTTCTACTTGTCTAATTCAGTGCTTGTAACTGTATCATGAATAGTCCTTCTCTCAAGCAAACAAATGCTTTTTTTGTATTTTTCATTTTGGTTGACTTCCATGTGTACTGGTCTTGTTATGCTTCCAACTGCTTGCATGATTGGAATTGTTTTTTCCCCTAAATTTGTTGCCTTTATGATCATTAGCCAATGTTATATTTTTACTTTTTGTTGATGTAGATCAAACCTGAAGTACTTAGTTGGTCACCTAGAATTATATTACTCCACAACTTTTTGAGCGCAGAGGTATACTTACTTTCTTAACTAGCATTAATATTGCTGACTCATAATGATGTGTTTAACCAGGACAGGTCTAGATTATGGGCCCTAATGCCAAGTGAACTGCAAGAATTTCTTGATGTCTGCTAACTGTAGTTTGGTGGAACCAGTGATCATAATATTTTTATTAGTTGCATTTTTTTCCGTTGGAAATTAGCTAGCACAGAACTGCTTAGTTCTCATTCCACATTCTTGTATTCTTTTTTCTAAGTTAAAGAATAATTTGCACTTTCTACACTCAGGTTTTATTTAAACTTATAGATAGTTTTGTGTAGTTTTCTATATAATTATTTATTTGGCAAGGGAGGGTTATTTCTATAAATTACATTAAACTATTGACTACAAAAGTTATTAGTTGAGAACCAAAGAATGAAGTTGGTTTCCAAAAAAAAGTTATTTATGAGAGGTTCTTAATCTTCTGTGTAATTTTGGTTACCATTTGATGAGGAGCTCAATTTTCAGATGAAGTTTGGCTTCTTATGTGAAGATTTTTCCGAAAGCATATTTTCCATCTTTTCTTGTATTTATTTTACAATTATTTGTATTAAATGGAAAAGAAATTACATAAAAAAAATACACTTTAAGCTGTCTACAAAACAAGGGGCACTTCCAAGGTTTCACAACTTTATAGAACCTTTCAGCAGCTCAAAATACTTAAATAAATTGTATCCAACCAACTTTACATACTAAGAAGATTCTTTTAACCAAAGATATTGATAACTCTTTTTCAGCCTACTCGTATAACAACTATGAACTTTTTCTGTTTGATAAATATTAATGATGACATTTATTTACTATCTTATAAATCTATTGTGCAATGCTATGTTTCCAATGCTTCTGTTTAACTGGAATTTGAATTGGTAACTTCATGGCCTTGGCAGGAATGTGACTATCTTAGGGCCATTGCCCGTCCCCGTCTTTATGCGTCCACTGTAGTTGATGCAAAAACAGGGAAGGTATTTCTAATAGATTATATGTCACTTGTAATTTAAATTGATAGGCTTAACATGTTTCTGCTATACCTAGGTTATTTTTTTTCTCTGATAGCAGAAATTATCACGAAGACAAGTCACCATTTTGGTCATAGATACTGACTCATTTCTTGTCAACATTTTATTTACCATTCAATCTTGGTAGAGTTTCTTGTACGACGCATGTCTTTGTCTTTTCAAGCTTGGTAGGGTGCCTCATATGAAAGATGTGTTTAGCTTTCCAAATTTGGTAGACTTTTACATATGAAATACCTGTCTATCTTTTGAAAGTTGGTAGTTTTAATTAAAAAATGTGATTATATATCCAAATTTATTAATTTCTTTTACGTCATAGATGCTTAAGTACATTATATTTAATTAAGTTCTTTTCAGGGAATCAAGAGTAATGTAAGGACAAGCTCTGGAATGTTTCTGAGCCCTCAAGAGAAAAAGTACCCAATGGTACAGGTTTGTTCTTGTCTGAGTCCTGAAGCTGTTACGTAGAGAATGTAAAAAAGTATGATCAGTGTATGATCTCGCTTATTCCACTTTTAGAGATTTTTAATCATGCCTTGTCCTTCTCAGCACTGCGTGTAATTACTTTAATGTTGTATTGTTCATATTATTGGAGTCTTCTGGCTTTGCTTTTTGTTACAGTTGTAAAATTATGCCCTAAGCTCTTTTCTTTCTGTATCTCACTATCTCTTGGCATAAACAGGCAATTGAAAAACGGATTTCTGTCTTTTCTCAAGTTCCAATTGAAAATGGGGAGCTCATCCAAGTATTAAGGTGGGTATCTGAGTTATTTAATGCAAAGTATTTGTAAATAAGCTGGAAAACTGATATGTTTCAGTATCAAGGCTAACATCTGCAGCAGCACAGGTATGAGAAAGATCAGTATTACAAACCTCATCATGACTACTTTGCAGATACTGTAAGTTTTTGGTTTTCTTCTTTAAATTGTTGCTATTATTTCCGTTAGACTGGTTCCTGTTAATAGATTCATCATACTCCTACTCACATGATAACTTATGCTCAATGGTTTTTGTTCTTTTCCTTGATCTTTGGCAGTACAATTTAAAGCGTGGTGGTCAGCGGGTAGCCACAATGCTCATGTATCTGAGTGACAATGTTGAAGGGGGAGAAACTTATTTCCCAATGGTAATGACTCGAGTCTCTGTTTTATCATTTTAATGTATGAACTTAGGTTTAATGCAAAGACTAGATTCTGCTATTGAGCATACATAGATGCATAACTAGTCCAATTTCAATGAGTTTGCTGAGAATTCCAATGTGTGGTAGGATGCATCAGGAAAGTGAGGCATTGTCGAAGCTTTAGCCAATGCTTGCTAGTAGTCCATTTGGCAACTAACAGAATGCATAAAGTCCATTATTGCTTCCTTGTTATAGAATTAGAAACTATCAGGGTATAGATGAAGGGTTCAGCAATGCTGAATCATCTGTGATTTCAGTGGGTTTAAAGAAAGGAAAAGATATGTTATAAATTGGAGTTTCTGTCATCCTTGTTATATTCTTGTCATTAAATATGGTGGTATTTCATACATTACATTGTGTATATACAATGTTGGGTGATTAAATGTTTGTTGTCTGTGAATCATTCTTGTTAATTTTCTGTCAATCCTTTGTGTTTGCATGATTAGAACTGCATTTTGTCGCTGGTTATCTCAGGCTGGCTCGGGTGACTGTAGCTGTGGTGGAAAGACTGTGAAAGGGTTGTCTGTAAAACCAGTAAAAGGAGATGCAGTGCTTTTTTGGAGCATGGTTTGTTCTCTTTAGACTCTGTATTTTCCTTTTTTAAAGGAATATATTTTTATATACTGTCTTTTCGTTCTCTTGTTGCTTTGGAAATTTAATCTTTTCCTCCCAGTTTTACTAACAACTTGATGTATAGAGAAGTAGGTCATTTAAGTATTTATTTCTTTTCTCTCTCTGTCTCTTCACACATTATCTGCCTACCAGGTCATCTGAAGAAATAAATGAACTGATTATTTGTCATAAGTTATTATTTCAGTTATCAAGCATGCTTCGAGTAACTAGTCATCCTGCTTATTTGCTTTGCCAATGTTGCAAAGGATCCTCTGATATAATTTTCGTTACAATTCCAGAGTGTGCAGTTAGTGATTAGTAAACCTGCTTCTCTGATTTGCTCATTGCATTTTCTGCTCTGAACATTTTTTTATGAGGTTACTCTGATACATACCAGGATTCGGGAATTTTTTTTTGTAGGATAGTTGTGTGATTCTTTCAGTCAAATAAAAATTAGAATCTTGAGCTTTTTATGACACTTGCTTACTTTTTTGTTTCCTGAAATCATGCGAAGTTGCCAATTGCCACGGTTGTGATCTTTTGCTTGTGCTCGAGCCTTTCATGCATCTCAGTCTTTTTTATTCAAGTTTGCTGTTCTTGAAAGCCTGCGGTGTGCCTGCAAATGGACTTAATATGATGTAATGAAAGTTACCCCAAATTGTGTTTGTTTGGCTGTTTTAGGGACTAGATGGCCAGTCGGATCCGAACAGCATGCATGGAGGCTGTGAGGTTATTTCCGGAGAGAAGTGGTCAGCTACAAAATGGATGAGACAAAGAGCTACCGTCTGATTTTTTTCAGCTTTCCTTCAAAAGTTTAGTTCTTCTTCCCTTTCATGGATCTCAATATACATCTGGGTATAGAGAATATAATTTTATTTTAGTCATTAAAATAAAACTTAACATTAACCACGCCTTTTAATCAAGTTGTATACAAGATTAGAGGTGTTCTACTGCCTGATATGAAACGTTTTGATATCAATGTTTTGGTTTAAATTTCGTTTTGTGAAGACCAGGAGAGATTGTTGGGCAGCTTCCCAATTTGTATATTAGATTCATTGACGTCTCTGTAAAATTTCGGGATTATTATATGATTTTTCTTAAATTGAATAGTGAATCAAAATTTCTCTTGTTCCTTTCGTTTCTCGCAGTGGGCATCTAATGCAGGTGTTAGGCGGGCCAGTCTCAGGATCCAGCCTTTAGGTCTGTTTAGTATTTTAATATTTTTTTAAATTCACTGTTGGATGTAATTTTTAGTTTAATTTTATTGTAGGTCTCGGTCCTTACTATCGGTCAAGCCTTGTCCTAAGGCTGGGTCCGGGAATGGCTTGGGCCCGGACTCTTTCTGCCTCTATGAGAAAATGTTTTTATTAGTGAACAACATAAATAGTATTTTCTTACTCAAAATTAAATTTTATTTTAAAAAATAATAATTTAAGGATAAAAAGTAATTTTGTTATTTTATAAGTTTTGAAAATAAAAAATAATGATAGGTTTCGCCATTTAACATTTTTGAAAGTTTGTACATATACTTCTAAGACCCTAATTATCATAAAATCTTGGACTTGTAAATTTTGTGTTCAATCTGTAGAGCAAAACCCATCGTAAAAAGGTACAAGTAATCACAAAACACTTTAGATATGCTATTCTAACTTAAAAACAATGTGATTTCAAAATAAAATAACCTAAATTTAACAAGGTTCGATTTGTGTTAAACTGAATGTGAACATATATCCATATTTGGTTCATTAATTTAGGGTATAAAACTTGAAAGAGAAAATAAGATTTTTTATTTCTCTCAATTTCTTACAACCAGCATATACAAAGAATTTATAATACAATTGAGCTACAAACTAGAAAGTAAATAAGGAAGAAAATAAGAAGACTAATTAGCTCTAAACTAGGTAATAAAAGATATACAATAATTATACAATCTCTAATCTATGAAAGGAAGAGAATTTTAAGGGAATAAAATCTCAACACTCCCCCTCAAGTTGGTGCATAGATATCATACATGCCCAACTTGTCAAGACACTTTGACAATACTTGACTTGAAACCGCCTTAGTCAGAATATCGGTCAATTGATCTTCAGATTGAATCTTTGGCAGCTCCAAAGTTTTCTCTTCTAACTTCTCTTTGATGAAAAATCTATCCACCTCAACATGTTTTGTTCGGTCATGTTGGACTGGATTATGAGCAATATCACATGCAGCTCTATTATCGTACAACTGAATTGGTCGCTTAGTCGAATAACCCAACTCTTGTAGAAGGAGCTTCAACCACAAAGCTTCACAAAGTCCAAGTGCCATACCCCTAAATTCAGCTTCTGCACTTGAGCGAGCAACAACGTTTTGTTTTTTACTCCTCCAAGTAACTAGATTACCTCCCACAAATGTAAAGTAACCTAAAGTCGATCTCCTATCATCTATTGCTTCTGCCCAATCAGCATCTGTATATACCATGATGTCTTGATAGTTCGAAGTTTTAGTGAATAATATTCCTTTTCCAGGAGCAGATTTTATATATCTCAAAATACGCATGACAACATTCATATGTTGTTCACCAAGATTGTGCATATATTGACTTACGACACTCAAGGCATAGGCAAGATCTGGTCTTGTGTGTGCTAAGTACATCAATCTTCCTACAAGTCTCTGATATCTTCCTTTATCAGTTGGCACTTGATCAGCTTCAATACATAACTTCAAGCCTTCTTCTACGGGAGAATTAGCTGGTTAACATGTTGACATACCAGTTTCCTGTAATATATCTAATGCATATTTTCTCTGAGATAAGAAAATACCTTTCTTAGATCTAGAAACTTCAATTCTAAGAAAATATTTCAGGGAACCAAGGTCTTTCATTTCAAATTCTTTTGACAAGTATTCTTGTAGTGCCTTTCTTTCTTTTGTATCATTTCCTGTAACTACCATGTCATCCACATATACAATAAGAGCAGTGATCTTACCTTGTTTCTTCAAAAACAAAGTATGGTCTGAGTTGCATTGATGGTATCCAAATGCTTTCATAGACTTTGTGAATCTTCCAAACCATGCTCTTGGAGATTGTTTCAGCCCATATAATGATTTCCTCAGTCTGCACACCTTTTTACTATGACTTTCTGGTATCATACATCTTGGGGGAAGTTCCATATAAACTTCTTCAGATAATTCTCCATGTAGAAAGACATTTTTGACATCAAATTGTTGTAGTGGCCAATCCAAATTTACAGCTAAAGACAATAATACTCGAACAGTGTTGATTTTAGCTACATGTGCAAACGTCTCTGTATAATCAATTCCATAGGCTTGTGTATATCCCTTTGCCACCAGTGTTGCTTTGAATCTTTCAATAGTGTCATCTGCTTTATATTTCACAGTATAAATCCATCGACAACCCACTGGTTTCTTTCCATTTGGACAATCAACCAAATCCCAAGTTTTATTCTTTTGCAAAGAGCTTATTTCTTCATTCATAGCATCTTTCCATCTTGGATCAGCTAATGCTTCCTGCACACTGTTAGGAATATATACAGTAGATAATTGATTCACAAATGACTGATTTGATTCAGATAGATTTTGGTTAGACACATAATGGCTCAGAGGATATTTAACTTTACTAGAGAGTTCAGGTTCAAATGTAGGTTTAGGAATACCTCTAGTGACACGATTTGGTAGTTGTTTTCTGGGTAACTCAGCTTCAAGAATAGGAACATCCTCGACGGGTGATTGGTGTGATGTATCAGCGGGAAATTCAACCTCATCAGTTGAAGAACTTGTATTATGTGATTCAATTATCTCTTCAGTTCTGATTGATCTTGAATTCTGTGTTTCAAAAACTTCTAAATCTTTATCCATATTAAAGTCCAAAGCAACACTGCTATAATCAAGAGTCTGAATTTCCTTCTGATGTTCCCCCTGAAATTCAGAATCTATAGGAAAATACATTGAATCTTCATGAAAAACCACATCCATTGTTACAAACATTCGTTGTGTTGGAGGATGATAACACTTGTAGCCTTTCTGATGTATAGCATATCCTAAGAAAACACAGCGTAAAGCTCGAGGGTCTAACTTACTTCGCTGATGTTTGTGAAGATGGACAAATACAACACACCCAAAAACAAGAGGAAGTAAATCAGGAACTGTTGGAGTAACCACAACATCAGTAAACGCTTTAAATGGTGTTTGAAAGTTAATGGAGCTTGAAGGGGTTCGATTAATTGAGTGAACTGCAAACATAAGAGCTTCTCCCCAATAGGATATCGACATATGTGCTTCAATTAAAATGGCCCTAACAACCTCTAATAAATGACGATTTTTTCGCTCTGAAACTCCATTTTGTTGAGGGGTATTAGCACAAGTTGTTTGGTTAACAATTCCTTGTAGTTCTAGAAACTGTTAAAGTTCAAAACTTTGATATTCCCCTCCATTGTCACTGCATAGAACCTGAATCTGTCCATTATATTGAGTTTTGACCATTTTATGAAACTTCTGAAATAACAAGTTAACTTCACTTTTAGACTTCATTAACCACAACCAAGTCATCTGAGTACAATCATCAATAAAAGTAACAAACCAACGGGAACCACTCAAGGTTGGAACTTTAGATGGACCCCACACATCAGAGTAAATAACCATAAATGGAAAAAGACTTTTATTTAATCTTAATGGAAATGAAATTCGATGACTTTTTGCAAGTTCACACACATCACAACAGAAACTAGAAAGATCAACATGTTCAAACAAACTGGGGAATAATCTTTTAAGATAGCCAAAAGATGGATGCCCCAACCTTCGATGCCAAAGCCAAATTTCAGATTCATTCTTCTTTTTAACGCCTTTCACTACCAAAACTTCATGCAACTTGTTAGAACTTTTCGATGCCAAGTCCAAATAGTATAAATTTCCTCGCCTAACACCACAACCAATCGTCTGCTTTGTTTGGATGTCCTTAAAAACACAAGAGTCAGGCCAAAAAATTACAATACAAGATAATGCTTTGGTTATTTGAGAAACAGATAAGAGATTATAATCCAAAGATGGAACAACCAACACAGAATCAATGTTTAAAGTATTAGTGAGTGATAAAGAACCTTCCCCAATAATTGAGGATTCATGACCATTAGCAGTAAAAATATTTTTTTGTGAAGAGGTTCTAAGATTGGTAACCTGTCTTGAATCAAACGTCATATGATCAGTAACACCAGAATCAATTATCCATGCATTATTAAAAACAGGTGCAGAAACATTTAAGGCTTTACCACAAGTGTCAGTAGTTGTAATCAACGCTAAACCTTCTTTAATAGTATTATCATTAATTCCAGTAACAACAGTGACTGAATTCTTGGAATTCTTTCTTCGAGATGCTCTACTATGATCCCACCATTTTGGATATCCCACAAGTTCATAGCAGCGCTCCTTTGTATGTCCAGTCTGATCGCAATGTGTACACTTGTATTTAGATTTTTCAGTACCTTTGGTAGTCTTTGGTTGATTTCGAGTCATCATTACTGTAGCCTCAGTGTTTCCAATCTCCACATTCAATGTCATACGACGTACTGCTTCTCGTCGAATTAATGAATAACATTCTTCCAAACCTGGAACCGGTTCTTTGCATAAAATTTCCCCACGAACTTGTTCAAAATCGTTGTCCAAGCCCATAAGAAATATATGCACTCGTAATCGTTCAATGGACTTTTGATAAGCTGTTACATCATCAGGATCTTTCATGACCACTCTATCTCGATGGTCTAATTCTCAAAAAATCTCAACTAGTTCTCCATAGTATTCAGAGAGAGACTTCCCATTCTGTTTGGCTGTGAAAGCCTTTTGGTTCAATGAAAATACTTGTAATTCATCACTTCCATCATAAAAAGCTTTTGATAATGCACTCCATATCTCATAAGCAGTAGGTAGACGTAAATACCTTTGCATGATTTCAGGCTTCATGGACATCAATAACCATCGTTTCACCTTTTGATTTTCAGCATACCATTTTTCATATCCATCGTCGGATTCAACCGGCTGTTTCATCTTGCCACGAATGTAAGAGAGTTTTTCTCTTTCAGCAATATGCATCTCCATTAGTTGAGACCAAACATCATAGTTTGATTCAGTAAGAATTATTCCTGCATTAAAAACACCTTCAGATTGCATAATTACAGGAATTGATTTAATTCCAGATGATTCAACACATTTTTCACTCATTTTATTTGTTTCAGGATTCAAAGGGGTTGGCTCTGATACCAACTTGAAAGAAAAAATAAGATTTTTTATTTCTCTCAATTTCTTACAACCAGCATATACAAAGAATTTATAATACAATTGAGCTACAAACTAGAAAGTAAATAAGGAAGAAAATAAGAAAACTAATTAGCTCTAAACTAGGTAATAAAAGATATACAATAATTATATACAATAATTATACAATCTCTAATCTAGGAAAGGAAGAGAATTTTAAGGGAATAAAATCTCAACAATAAATTTGTGTTTAGTTTGATTCGTATTCATCACATTATAAAATAATGCGAACATGTTCGTTTTTATAGAAAAAAGAAATTTTTTTTAATATATTAATTACAAAATAATATCGTTTTATCTTTTTAATAAAATGATATTATTTATTTGAAATACGAATCAAATATAAATATACGAATTGTTTGTATTTACCATTGTACTCATTTGTTAAAAGATTCAATACTTATATTTTCGTTTAGGTTTACCAATTATCAATTCATGTTAGGGTTCTCCAGTTGTTAGTTTGTATTCATTTTATTCAAACCTAATATAGAACACATTTGTATCACATCGAGCCCTAAATCTGGCAACAACATAAATCGAAAGCCAAAACATAACAAAATCTTTAGCTTTTCATTAGATATGTCATTAAGCTTCTTCAAATTTAATTAAAATAAACTCGACTATATGATTTCGCAATGTTGACATGTCGAGTGCGAATGGCCAATTTTGTTTTTCGCCCTTTTACACGAGGAATAAAATGGGAAAACCAACAGTTCTTGGACTCAAAGGTTGGGGTTCCAAACTTGAGATATTTTTTAAGCCCTTTATTTATCATTTTTAATTAACAACCCTATAATGATTTTTAGGTAAATTTCATGTAACCCCCACACCTTTTATCATTCTTTTCCAACCCTGGAGGCATGTTTTGGGTGGAAAACAGTATTTTGCTTATATTTTCATAACCCTGGGGGCGTTTAAAATCCCATTGGCAGAACCTAAAACCCTAGAACAAACCCTAGTTGACAGCTGGGTGTTTGAATATAAAGCACTATGACCAGATAAATCAGCCGCCCGCCCCGCAGCAAACAAAGTCCTATCAACGCAATGGGGAGTGCTGCGAAAACGAAGAAGCTCCCAAAGAAAGCTAAATCTTCTCTCGCTCCCAAACAACCTAAAACTAAAACCAAGTTTAAGAAGCATAAGAACAACATCAAGACCAAGAACACCAAAAACGACAGCGACAATAACGCCAAGGTACAACCGGCATCAGCATCGGAGCAACTCACTTTCTTTCTCAAACAGTTTGAGTCTGCCAATGGCATTCAGCTTTCTTCTCTTGAGTTAGAATCAATACAAGGTATTTCTTTTTAATTCGTTTACATTATTGCAACTTAAGTCGTTTAATTTAGTAAGTAAATAATAAATGGAAAATAAAGAGTATGAAATGAATGGGAGAATTCAGAAGGGGTATTGATGGGAATGAGACGTGGTTAAAGATGATTGTTCTTAGGATTGGGAGGTGACGTAGATTCTAGAAAGAGTAGTGGAAAAATCTTGTTATTCAGAGTAAAAAAGAAAAATGAGCAGATAACAAGTTTAGGAGGAAAGACAAGGGAGTGCTTAGTGTTTGTTAACCTTGGAAGGTTTTGATGACTTGTCTTGAGTTTGACCAATAAAAGGAAGGGAATGTTCAAATTAATGCTAGTTCGAGTATTGCAATGCCAAAATAATTGCAAAATGATATAAATGAATGGCCATGGACTTACCCAGTTCACATTTTTGTTTGTGTTTCGTTGTTGTATAATAACAAGTCAAATGATAATATAATTAACGAAGAAAATTACGTTATACGTCATCAATATTTGATGAATAACCATTTGCTGATTAATCAGATCTTTTTATACAGCCTTTGTAGATACTGATATATGTGTGGAATTCGTGTGCACAGAAACACTGAAAATCTGTAATTTTGGTTTATAATTTTGCAGAGTCATGTATTGTGAGGATGTCTGACAACTTGGATCAAGATGCGGAAACCTTGGGTAAGCATATGAAAGAAGCCTTTGGAACACTATGGAAAAAAGAATTGTGTGAAGGACAGCTTGTGGAAGGGAAAGTTGATCCTGGAAGTCCAGCAGTTTTGATTATTAGTACTTCTGCCTTGAGATCAATAGAGCTTCTAAGGTATGTTTCCTTCTCTTTGCATCTAAAATGAAAGATGATTTGAACCATTGGTGACAAATCACAAAAATACACGATAAAAAAACATCAATTTTGTGTTGCGCACTCACCCCACCTTCTGTTTTTATGAGAGTATGCCCCTGAACGTTTTATTGCTCCACTGTAGGGGTTTACGTTCTATGACCAAAGAATGCCATGCAGTAAAGCTATTCTCAAAACACATGAAGGTTGAAGAGCAGGTTGCTTCTCTTGCTTTTCACTCAATTACTTCAGCATTTTTGTTATTGGAGTAATGAAGTTTTTAATCAATAAATAAGTGCAATTTATCTTGTTGACTATGCCAGTAATCATTCTATGAGGACTTTAACCATTTTACATATAAGAGCGTTTAGTAAAAAAATCAAGTTTTTTTTACTATTTATGTCAAAGTTAGATGAATCATACTTTCTATTTTTGAGTTAATACTATAAAAAATTGTAGTATGTGTGCAGGATAGTGTCTTCTTAGCATTAGATCCTAAATCCATATTGAACTAGATGTGGAATAAATTATTTATATTTATATTTATATTTTTCATTACTCTTTCCTGTTGAGTTTGGGAGATGATGCTAAAATACAGAGATATCAAAGGCACTAGCAATGCTGAATATATTTTATTTGCATGTCAGTCTGATCCCAAACTCAACATAAATTCAATATGAAATGCTTGTCTAACATATCTTACTATTATATCCCTAAACCCATATTTAATCTCTTAAATCATAATGAAATTGATGTGGAAAAATTATCTGCATTATTTTTTCACTTTGAGTTTGGGAAATGATGCTAAAATACAAAGATTTCAAAGGCACTTGCAATGCTGATAATATTTTATTTGCACGTCAGTCTGATTCCAAACTCTTAATCACTATGGTACATTACAATTCTTTGAACTTTATGAACACTATTAAAGAGTGGGTCACTATCTGTCTTAGTTATTTGGATTTTAGAGTGCTTTATAGTGTTAAGATGATGTTTTATATTTTTGGTGTCCATTGAACCTGTTGAGATTTTGTTTTTAAGCCACAGCAGTTGTATGAAGATCAGAGAAACTGAACTGTTATCAGTAACAGGGAATGTGGTCCTTAATTTTATTTTTAAAGTTTTATACTTTATTAAGTTGGCTTTAAGATAATTGATTTAATTTTAATACATGCAGTTAAATATCTGACTAGTATAAGTTTTCTTTTATATAGTTTATTTCTTGGAAACTTTTCATTTTTTAACCTCCTTTTTGACTACATTGCTAGACACCGAGAGTCTTCTTCTCTCTTGGAATTATATAACTTAAAATCTTTCTGGGCTGTGCTTTGTAGATTTTATTTCATATCACACCTTGAGCCATTTATCTTTCCTTATTGATTTTTTTAATTTTATTTTCTTGCATTCTTCTTCCTTGTTCGGTCTGGGAAATGATGCTAAGATATTAGATATCACAGGATTTAGCAATGCTGAGTATATCATATTTGCATGTCAGTCTGATCCCAAACTTTCAATTATTTTTTGTCCGTTCCTAATATTATTGATAGTAGGAATTGAGGTTAATTTTTTTATTAAATGTTTATTTCAATTTGAAATTAAGAACCTTAGATTTCTTGGTTAACTTTAGAGTTCATAAATGATGAAAATATTTAAATACTTGTGAGACACTGGCTCTAAACCACTGATTTTTACCTTGCATGTCATTATGATCCCATTTCCAACCAGCTGCATGGCATTATGATGAAATATTATTGATAGTAGGAATTTTGTTTGAAATTTTTAAATTTAAACAGTTGAGGTATGATAGCAGAATGATATAATCGTCTATGAAACATAATAATAATGTTTAAATAATATCTTATAATATAATATAATGCTTTATTCATTAAAGAAAACTTTTAGTACATATAATCCTTAAATATCTGATTACAAATCTTTGCTTTTTTTTTTTTTCAGTTAAATGGCCATCTAAACAAATTTTTTTCACACCCTCCTAATTGTGTCTGTTAGATGTACATTGATTCCAAAATCTTATCAAAATTACCCTGATATTATTTTTCAAATGTTTAACATTTATGTCCACGTGTATTGCCAAATCTAGTGTAGAGGTTTTACTTTAGGATCTAACTACTATTCATCTTTCTATATGAATCATTATTGGGTGATGAAAAAAAAGGTTTGTTTTTTTCTATGATTTGAACACAAGAGTTTCTCTTGTGGTTGATGCAGGTGTCCATGTTAAAGAATCGTGTTAATTTTGCTAGTGGTACACCAAGCAGGTCAGTATTTAAGTCTTTATGTTTGGTGGTATAATTTTTTTTTTTAGGAATTAGGGGTTTTCATTTTTCTCTTTTACTCTGGTAAAATTGTTTAATTCATGAAGATGTTTTTTCTTATTTTATTTTTGATTTCATGTTTATTATAGAAGATTTTTGTTTGAATAGAAGTTACTTTTTTTGCCTTTATCTTAGTGCAAAAAGTTCAATAGTGTTCATTCTTCAATAGAGCTGTTCTGATGTTATTATTTTGTTCTTATTTTATTGTCCTAATTTTCTTCTTGTTTGCTACTCTGGTCTTTAACTAAACTTTTTTAACTTTAATCTACTAGTTCCCCTTAAGCATATTATACAATTTTGCTTTGTCATCACCTAGTAGTACCTTTTGAAAAAATAAAAGTTGCTATGACTTTTTCTTCTTGAAATGTTAGGATTTCGTTGTTTGATTTTTGTCTATATCTTTGGTGAAATCAAAACTGTATTATGGATGATATCAGTTTCTCTTTATTTAAGTTTGTGATCTAGCTGGATGATGTGATTTCCTGTTCTATTTCAACACAGAATAAAGAAGCTAATTGACATTGAGGCACTGGGGCTTTCAAGACTAGCAGTGATTGTGGTTGACATGCAATTAGATGTGAAGGGCTATTCTCTGTTTTCACTTCCTCAAGTCAGGTTTGATTACAAATGAAACCTATTTCATGTTGTTTTGCTTTGATTTTATCATATAGTGCGAGGAAAATGCTTTATATGCTCCTATAATAACTTTTCCAAATTTTGTGTTTTATTAACTTGGTTGCTGGATTCATATACTTCGATATAATTGTTTATATGCATTAAATTTGGCTCTAAGGTTGGAAAATTTTTTGTCTTTTTAAAGTTCTCAAAAAATAGTGTTATTATATAAAAAGCGTTACATGTTTGTAATTTGGTAGTTGCACACCTCTGAATGATCCATTCAGAATGCATTTAGGTTTTAAAGAGGTACTTCTATTTTATGATTAGCCAAAGCTAAAACCTAATCTCTGGAATAGAAATTTTATTACAATTTATAACCTTGCCTCATTTATGCTCACCCTTTTGGCAGGGAAGAATTCTGGGACTTGTATAAAAATTACTTTCATCAACGACTATTGCAAGGCAATCTCCGAATCTGTCTCTATGGTCCCATACCTGAGGATAATAAGTTAAAGGGTAAAAGAACTATAAATTCTGAAGAATGAATTTCACTTGGTTTGGTATAGATTTTTTTTTCTTTTTTTATTATATGTGCCTTTCAATTCCCTCAAATGTATGTAAAAATTTTGGTTGTCATTATTGAGTCTTGATGTTATAACAATCAACTTTGTTCACTTAAACACTAACTACAAGAAGTGTTACTACAATCACGTACAAGAATTAGTAAGGCATTGACAAAAGCAATGGGCTGGTATTGTGGGTAAGATTATAGCATCAGGCTAATGATACCAACATATCTAGTAAAACATTGAGGTAAAAAACATGGGTTGCTATTGTTCTACTACAATAACAGTTTAAGTTACCCTCTCTTAACCCATGGACTGTTAGATCATGATCCAAGCGTTATATATGAGAGTAACAATTACTTGGTATTGAAGATACCGGGATAAAAATTTTGCAGTTGAGAGAGTGAATGTGCATGTGCTTAATCACAATTGCTTCTTGTGATGGGACGGGTATATATGTGCTTGTATTATTGAAGAGTTTCTAAGGGATTTGGCAAATTTTAATCTTTATTATCTTGATAATAAGAGTTGGTTACTTGATGCTTGGTTTTGGATCAAGTGGTAGATGAAGTTCAAGTCATTTAGATGTCTCATAGAAGAGAGATTGTTGATAAGCAAACAAGTGTCTTTTAATGACTTAAATAGAGAAGTCAAAAGGGTACAAAATAACAAAACATCCTTCTCAATGCCCACTATCACATTGGTGGGCATTCCACCAAATCAAGTCTCTAGAAGTTGACTTAGAAGCTTCCAAATAAAGTGAATCACCTTAAAACCGCTTCTTGATTTTGAAGTAGGTAATATTTTAGTTTCTTTTTAAGTTGATTTAGTATTCACCATTGGATTATAGTTCAAAATTCTTGACCTATAATCCCCATTGTTGTTATTGGGCAGGTATGAGATGACTTTTGTTTGACTAGTAACATGGGATATCCAAATGTGATAAATGTTGTCAATGATTAACTGGTGGATGACCCAAAAGCTTCACAACTCACTTTTCTAATGGAGAGAACTTGGTGTTTGCTTTTTATGCATAAGATGTTTTATATTTCTAGGATCACTAAATCAAATGGGCTTTCCACCTACTCACCTATAAAATGTCTCATCGAAAGTGGGTTTATTCCATTTATCATTTTTATTTAATTTTCTATTCTATTATCTAGTCTACTATTAAGCTATTGTATGTTTTGAACATTAGTTTGATATAGTTTTGTTTTTAGATTTTGCAACAGAAAACGGGTCAACTTAGGTTATTTAAGCAATTCTCTCTTATTTTCTCAAGTAATGTAAGATAATTATGCATATCTAACATCTTTTTCATGTTTTATCAATACGAAATTTATTTAAGAATGTTTACAATATATAAATTTTTTGTTGTTCAATGATTTTGGAAGGGATAAGTGATATAATTTATTTATTTTAGATGATTTTATGAGATTGACCCACTACTAAGTGTGTTGGGGTGGTGATGACAATCCCATTATTGTCCTTAGTTGACATTGAGATGTTCTTCATTTGAAAAGCCTTCAAGCCAATGGATTGAGCACTATCCATTTCTTTTTAGTAATGTATTCCATAGAAACTCTATATTTTTATACCTTTGATAGTGATTTTATCATTGTTAAAAACATCTAGTGATAAGTGCTTTATCAAAATCATCATAGATATGTTTTGAAAAGCCCTTTTAAATAGAAGATCGATAGTCAAATATTTTGATATTTGCAAGAAACCTAATTTCACAATTAGTTTTATCCAAAAAAAATTAAACCACCCCCCATCCCCCTTTTTTTAATTTTTTTTTATTTTTAGTTCTAACATATTTGATATATGAGCTGTCACAATCAATTTTTAGAGATTTATTTTAGTATATTCAAATCCTAAAAATATTAAATACATGGATTAATAGAAGTCAATTTATGTTTTTTAAAATTCACAAATAAATTTCCATATCTTAGCACACGGCTTGAGTCTTCTATCAAGGATGGCCCTTGTGTTAAGCAATCAACCTCCCATTAAATAAATTAATTATTATGTTGGATGCTTCAAGTAGTGGATTTCTTAAAATCATATTTGCCTCCATCAAATTGAATTCTAGTTAAAAATTTTGCTTGACTCAAGTTTAAGGATTCATTAATATCATAATTATAGTTGAATTCAAACTAAGTTAATTCGAATAGAGTTTAAACTCAGTTCAAATGAGATTGAAATGTGTTAATTCGAATAGAGTTTAAACTCAATTCGAATGAGATTGAAATGAATTTGGTTACAACATTTCCAAATCAAGTTCAAACTTGATATTTGCAAGCTTGAGGTTGAGCTTGTTATGATCTTGACTTACAAAACTTGTAAGTTGAAAAAATTTGATTAAAACGATATTATTTTGATTAAAAAACAATATCATTTTAATCAATATGCATGAAAATGATATTATTTTAGATAACTGAATTCAATATATAACAATTGAGTAAAGTTTAAACTTGTTGCACATCGTTCGATGAGTTTGAGTTTAAGTTTAAGTTCAAACTCAATTTAAATCTATCATTAGTTATTATATTAGAGTTTTCTTTCATTGAAGTTTCTTATTTTTATTTTTATTTTTTATATATATTTTTTTCTTTTTGAGTTATCATCTTCTTTTTCAGGGTAGTCATCTTATTTTTGAGTTTAGAAATAAAATATAAAATTAGTGAAATATTTTGAGCAATTAATTATTTTTTAATTATGAAAAATATTATCATATTAATTGGATAATGCTATTGGATTAGCTTATTTATTATGTTTTACATTGAAGTCAAAGAATTGAGTTGCCTAACTTTATGGAGTTGATTTAGCCATGTGGAGCACATTCTGGCTGAGTCCAAAAACAACACAATTGACCTAGAAGATTCCGCTCTTCTCACATGAAAAATACTTCAAAAATTCAAATAACATTTAATTATAAAAATATCAAAAAACTACGGCCAAACAACTTATTCTCATCCAAGGTTTCTTTAAATAATAATTATTCATCCAAAAATTTAAAAAAAAAATATTTATCTATTAATCAAAAGTTAATAACTAAATTTTAATTGGTTAAATAGATATTTTTTAAAGATAAAAATAATAAAATATATTTTATAAAAATAATTAAAATAGAATATAATATTTATATATGATTAAAATTATAATAAAAAATTGATAAATTAATAAAATTTTTTAAATTAAAATAAAAATTTTAGACTAGCAATTTTCTGCTTTCTACAATAATAGAAGCAATTAGATCTGGTTAAAATTTTTATTTTATTTTTATATATTTAATTAACTTTTTAAATTTTTTTTTATTATTTTATATTAAATTTTATTTTAATATTAATATTATTTATTTTTATAAACATAATTTTAATCTTTTTAAAAATAAATATTAAAAAAATTAGAAGAAAAATGATTATTTTACTTTTTTAAATTTTGTAGTTGCGATGTAGTTACGGAGACGATGGGTGGGAATTAAGCGTTTGGCTAAAAACCAAATAATAATAGACAGCATCAAATTAGGCTCGGGTCATGAGCTGGAGGCAGCTGGCAGTAAATAATAATTATAATTTATAAATAAATAACTGAATAAAAAGAAGAGTAATTGTGCGACGTCATGCTTAGGTATTGTACATGTCATTCGGATTGTATTAAAAAGGTTCTAGAATATTCCAAATCGAATAACAGAGAGAGAAGAATATCGTGAAGTTGCCTTTCTTTTTCTTTCCTTCTTAATCAAACTCAAAATTGGCCTCATTTTCTAATTATGACAAAAGAAAAAGAATGTGAATGATTTCTTTCCATTAATCATATGATACCCAAAATTAAATCCATTATCATTTATAATATCATTCTTGGCCAAACCACTTCTTCCCACCCAAGGGTTGCTGAAGATGTAAAATTCTACCCTTTAGCTTTTAAAAACTCAAATTCTCGCCCCCTTGAACATTTTTCATCTATTTTTTGTAGTTTTTTTTTGACAAAATCACTCTACTACCTTTTTCACAAAAAAATAAATATACTAAAAATATATTTTAATATTTAAATTATATATTTAAAAAATTCTAAAAACTATTAAAAAATTAAAAATAAATAAAAAAATCTACTACTAACGGTAACCATGACCACAAAAAATCTAACTAAGAGATCATAAATGGCTTCTTCTAGCCGTTCCGTTTGGTGGAAGAGGTTTTATCGATCTCTCCCATTTTTAACGTCTTTATCAAAAAAAGGAAATAGACAAATATAGTCGTCTTTGTTAACTAGCATCGTTAGCGATAGTGGTTATTGCTTTTTTTTTTTAATTTTTAAAATGCTTTTTATAATTTATTTTAATATTTTATAATTTTTTAAATTTTTATCAACTCAAACACAATATCATAAAACCCTAAAAAGTTTAAAATCTTTCACGTAATCTTTGATTTTAAACATAAAAGCAGATAATAAAACAAAAATATATTGAACTTAGGTCAATTTGATTGAAGCTCTGGTTATATCTTATATTCTTTTTAGTTCTTGTACCTTTTATTATAATATTTAAATTTTTTTTTTTAATCATATTTTGTTTATGAAAGCAATGACAACTGGGTGAGTCACAATGTGAACATATTAATTATGATTATTAATAAATTAAATTAGAATGTGATTCTTGTGCAATTGCAAAAGGTTGAAATTGTCATAATCATGTTCATATCATATGTTTTTATACTTTTTTTTTAAGCATTAAATCATGTGAATATTTGACTGTTGAACAAATAAATATGCTATTAAATTTAGGAGAAAGACTTGATCTCACGCATGTTCATCTTTTAACTTTTAAAAAATTAAATATTAATAATTATAAATTTTTTTTATCGTTTTAAATAAAAAATTAGATAAATTTTATTAAAATATTAAAATAATACTTAACATATTGAAATAAAATAAAATAAAATTTTAAAATTAATAAAACATATAAAAAATAAAAAATAAAAAAAAAGGAAAAAACCTTGTTGGCTTTGATGATCTTTTTTCAAACTTTTTTATTTTTAATATTTTTATTAAATTTAAAATGCTTTTTATTATTATTATTTTAATCTTTTAAATGTTTTTAAAATTTTAAAATTTTATATTTTTATTATAATTTTTATTTTTTTGATTAAAAGTATTTTTGTTATGTTATAAAAAATTAATTAAAAAATATTGTATGAATTTAGTTTAGATTTTTAAAAGTTTAAGAGTGAAAGGGACTTTGTTCGGATGCGATTAAGTTTTTGGCCTAAAAAATTACATGGTCTCATTAACAGATTTACATGCCACTGAGTGGGGGCTGGTGGCCCCACAAAAAATTTAATTAATTTATTTACTGTTACTTGTGAAGATTTTCATTATGGACATTGAATCTAACAAATTCCATTCCAAATAATGTGTAATTTGACTTCAAAAAAAGAAAGAAAAAAGATTTTTAGAGAGACCCCATCATGATTACCTTAGCTTGACATCAGCTTGATCATCATCATTTGTCCAGAGATGAGAAAGTGGGTCCCAGTTTCAAAATAAACATTTCTACATCTGCACTGCACATAACCTTCAACAACCCAGCCAGGCCCTTATATATATACATACACAACAAGCTTCATCATTTCATCAAATATTCCAACTCCTCTATTTAAAGCCTTTCCCTTGTTATTTCTTCTTTTGTATGAAACTTATTATTAGTAACTTGTTCAAGACACATCAGAATCTCCTTGTCTCTCCCATTTGCAGAAAAATTATGTCTCAATCTGATCAACAAAGTGCTTTCAACAGGCCAAGAATGGTGGCCAAGAAAGTTCTTGCCAAACCTCAACATGAGGGTGATGGTGCTGTTGTTAGAAGAAGCATTGGAAGGTTAGATTTTTTTTTTTTTCAAATGGGGTTCTTAAAGATTTGTTTTTTGGGGGCTCCTTATTGTTTTCTTGAAGCTTGGTCATCTGGGTAGTGTTAATATATACATATATGTATTTATTTGGTTTGTCAGGAGTGAATTGAAGCTTTTGGATCCTTTTTTAATGTTGGATGAGTTTTCAGGTATGGTTGAATTCATCTTTTGTTTACCAAAATAATAAATGTAGTCGATTTGGTATTGAGATTTCAAGAGTTTTTTTTTTTTTTTGGGTTCTTTTTCAGCATCCCCTCCTGCTGGATTTCCCGATCATCCACACAGAGGTTTTGAGACTGTTACATATATGTTACAGGTAAATTTAAGCATGTTAATATGGTCATAAATTTATCTGATAATAGGATTGTTAGAAGCTAACTTTAAGTTGCTTGGAATTTAGGGAAGAATCACTCATCAAGATTTTGCAGGCCACAAGGGAACAATTCAAACTGGTGATGTTCAGGTAAATTATATTGACAAAATTTATGGATAAAAAAGTTTAATTTTTCTATGTTACAAATGGGTTTAGCCTTTTTTTGTTGCAGTGGATGACAGCAGGAAGAGGTATAATCCATTCTGAAATGGCTGCTGGTGAAGGTATTCAATGGGGTTTGCAACTTTGGATCAATCTCTCTGCTAAAGATAAAATGTAAGCAAATTTGCTGCTTGCAGTAATACTGGACCAGGAATGTTACTGGCAGGAATGCTGCTAAAGTTTGAAACTCCTTAGGAAAAAGAGCTATCAAAATTTCCTAATTCAATAATTGGATTCATGAAAATTCCAAATTTGTCAAAAAAAGTTCTTTATTGATGTGTTTAGATAATTTCAGATGACAATCAATTTTTCCTTCACCTTTACAGCTGCAATATGCCACTTTTCCCCCCAGTTTAAGCATTTTGAACTCTATACTCAATGTATTTTTTTCATTAATCTTGTGCGAAAGTACTAAAACCAAAAATTGGTTGCAGGATTGAGCCAAGGTACCAAGAAATTCAAAGCGAGGACATCAAACGAGCAGAGAAAGATGGGGTAGAAGTAAGCATCATAGCAGGTGAATCAATGGGAGTTCATTCTCCAGTTTACACCAGAACTCCAACAATGTATCTGGATTTTACCCTGAAACCAAGAGCTCAAGTACATCAAAGTATTCCAGAATCATGGAATGCATTTGCATATGTAATCGAAGGCGAAGGCGTATTCGGATCAATCAGTTCATCGCCAGAGTCGATTCATAATGTGTTAGTGTTGAGTCCTGGAGATGGGGTAAGTGTTTGGAACAAATCTGCAAAGCCATTGAGGTTTGTTCTGATTGCAGGGCAGCCATTGAATGAGCCAGTGGTGCAATATGGACCATTTGTGATGAATACACAAGCTGAAATTGAGCAAACCATTGAGGATTATCACTATTGCAAAAATGGGTTTGAAATGGCCAAGTATTGGAGGTCTCAATGAGTGGAAAAGAGCCAAAATTGAATAAAAATGAAAGAAAGGGCATGAAGAAGATTATTATTATTATTATTATTATTATTGCTATTTAATTGTTGTTTTTTTTTTTTTTTTGGCTGTATTTTGTATCTTTTTATGATTAGTGGTCACCATCTCCATCCAATAAAAAGATGAAAAGAAAGTTTTTCTAGAAGAAAAGAAGTGTGCAGGTGGGTGATGGATAAGCTGATCTTGGTTACATATTTCAACCAGACTTTATCAATTGAGTTGGGAATTGAATTGACTTGATTGGTGGTAGGGTTGGGTGAGGTGGTTTCCAAATAAAACTATTGCATGACCTTCCACCAACAAACACTGGCAAAAATTAAATTCATCTTATTAAAATCACAAAAAATATTAAAAAACACTTTACCAATATCAAAACTCAAAATAATTCCTTTTATTAATTAAAATACGATTTTATTTGCTTACCCTTTTTTTTACAAAATTATTCTCTTTTTTATGTGTATCAAGACACGTGTATTACGCATAATACAAGTAAATTTTAAATTGTCGATTTTTTGTATTCATATATGTATTGGAGTATGCATTATGCATACTAGCTAAGGCTTTTATGCATACCTTTGTTTGGCTAATAAACAACCATATTTAATTTTAAACGTTTTTCTTCACATTCATTAAACTTGGTGCATAATAATTCAATTGAAAATATTTTCGAAATCCACACATATTGTTCACATTTGGACAAAAATTTTTACTCGCAAAATATACCCGTTTTTACGCTAGAATCTGCACTGAGTATTCAATTTTTTTACATTATAATATAAAATTTAATGAAAACCGACTGTCTACACATTTTTTTTGACAATTTATATTGTCAAAATATCCTATAAATATAAAAATTTTCCACAGCATTGAAATATGTTATTATGCATATTTTTTGGTCAATAGCGTTACGATGTGTACGTGTGTCGTTTACGTGCGTATTAATTTGAAATCATCGATTTTGAATTCTGTGTGCTGCATGTAATGTAATATACATAAAAAAAAGAGAATAATTTTGTAAAAATTTAAAAAAAGTGAATATAATTATATTTTAATTAATACAAATAATTATTTAAATTAATTTTCTTTATTTTTAAGTAATCTAAGCGCGAAAAGAAAAGAATAAACCCATAAATTATTGGAATTTTTTTTTTTTTCAATAAAATTAGAATTTAAGACAGTCAAAGGTCCGCTCTCCTTTATTAAGCTTATATATTAATAGTAATAAAATTATCCAGCCAACATTTTTCAAAGATAGATATAAATTCTTGTTATGTTTTACTAGCTCCATATATTATTACAAAACCATACATATTATAAGATGATGACATTTTCAAACTAGAATACATCATCAAAAAAATAAACAAATAAAAAAATCAAAACTATTTTCCTTGATTTGGGCTATGACATCACATATTGCAACAACATATAAGCAAGAAATTCAATAATAATAATAATAAATTTATGATCAAATAAAGTCCAAACTAACATAACTGTTCACTCCCAGATGCCTAAGTTTGAATCGCTATTTGGTTTGAAAAAGTTAAGTTTAAGATTAAATTTTAACTCAAATTTGGCTTAGTTTGAAATTAAATGTACTTCACTAACGATTTTTTTTTTCTTCAATTATTCGTTTGAGTTTGAATGATTTTTTTTTTCTCTAATGATTAGAATGAATTAAACTAGATTTCGAATTGATTGTTCTAAATTAGAGTTAAACTAAGAGTAGTCCGCATAAACATTTTGTTAGGGGGCATCATCGTAATTACACATGTTCCAAAATATTTTTCTCATATTTTGTAAAAAACAGTTTAGAGTATGAGAAATAAGATTATGAAACCAAAATTGTAAAATTTTTTTATACTGAATTATTTTTAAAAGGAGGTGATGATTCAAACAAATTGATGTTTCCTCTCGGCATAAACCTTATAGCTAGAGGGTCCACGTTGACAAATGCTCCCTGTCCGCTATTAACAATGTATTTATTAAATTGAATTATTAGTGAAACCTATCCGTTATTAACAATGTATTCATTGAGTTAAACTATTAGTGAAAGAAAGAGACTCATTTTGCACAACGATCATGCCAAAGTTGTCTACCGTAATTTCTAAATGTCCATTCTATGTAGACTATTGAATTGAGTTAAGACTAACTTGCTCAAAGAAATTCAAAACAAGTGTCGTCCGATGTCTAGCTAACACTTGACCTGTTCCACATGTATCAATTTTATTGGAAATCCATTCTTACCATATAGGTTTGAACATCATCTTTAGTAAAGTAGAAAACAAGTCTAACTATCATTGATAAGTAATTTAAGTAAAATTGTTTCAGAAAAATGAAATCATCTAGAAGATTTGGTTATGTACTTGACAATGATGCATATACACAACCACGTGGTCACATCAAGGAGCAACAAATAATATTTGATGTCAGGATCAGGAAGCCATATTCAATTATCTAAATTCATATCCTGATATATTTGAGTGCAGATGAAGAGGCATCATTACAAAATTTCACTGGATTTCAATAATCTTATGATTTGCCAAACCTACCAATTTGGGAATAATAACGAATCAAACCAACCGATCTACTATCTTTATCAATATGCAATTCCAACCAATATCCACCTACTTCTACCATTTTCCTCTATTTTGCTTCTAGAAACACAAAATATCTAAGGATCTGTTCTAAACAATCTATTTACTTGTTCAGTTGGTGGCATTTAAGCTGGCTGCCATCCAAACCGACTTGACTTGCATTTGTTTTAATTCATTTTAACTGAGTTCTAACGAGATTGACTCGTATTTGGAAGAATTTGGCATGTTTCGCTCAAATTCAATTCGAATTTGTGATCCAAACTCATAGCTTGGCTTGAGTTCATAGTTTGAATCTATAACTCAAATTTGTAACTTTGATTTGCAGCTCATTGATAAACCAACATCTTTTTGTCAAAAACCATAAATTCGAACTGCAAATTCAAACCATAAATCAAACTATGAGATCGAACAGAAACAAACTTTTTTTATTTTAACTGAATTTGAGCCCTTGTTAATTTTGGCTTGACAATGTCAAATTGAACTCAAATAAAGTCATTTTTCATTTGTGCCAAACTCATACCAGAGGTTTGGACTCGATTCATATCCATCGTAGGCAGGCATATGACTAAAAAACCAAGAAAATAATGTAACACATCTATAACATT
This sequence comes from Anacardium occidentale, assembly GCA_026122585.1. Classification (NCBI taxonomy): domain Eukaryota; kingdom Viridiplantae; phylum Streptophyta; class Magnoliopsida; order Sapindales; family Anacardiaceae; genus Anacardium; species Anacardium occidentale. Next base: position 549,486 of record JAJEJH010000139.1, read on the forward strand.
CTTACTTGAACATAATAATACAATCTCACAACAAAACGGCTGTCCACCTTGTTTTGTGCTTAGGCTTCTTTGCAAGCCAGAGCACAATATTTTACCCTTTTTTTTTTTTTTGAAATAAAAAAAATAAGAAATCATTTCTGTAAAAATATTGGCCATATAAATAACCAGACAAGACATTCATTAAAGTAAGGAAACAAGAAATTAAAACAGCAATGGACTGAATAAATGGAATTAACAAACCTCTCTTGTATAGGCAGAGAGTGAGAGATCAGCTTGAACAGCAAGAAAAGTAATTTTGTGTTTGCTTGGATGCATCGGTGTCGTTTTTGGCTAGCGTTACGCGATTAAGAGATAATTCGGCTTTGTAAGTATCAGAGTTCAAGACCTTCCTGCTGACGTTGTTGTAGATCTCTTTAATAACTATCTCAAATGCCTTTTTAACGTTTGTTGAATCTAGAGCAGATGTTTCCATGAAGAATAATCCTTCTGATTCAGCTAGGCTTTTCCCTTCCTCTACGCTCACGTTCCGTATATTCTCCAAATCACATTTGTTCCCCACTAGCATCCTTGCCACAGTCGTATCAGAGTGAGCTGCACCACACACCTCCAAATCAAAACCATATACACAAGATAATGCAGACTATAAAACCTAATAACAGATCAATTTTTTTGTTAATGATCATCTTGGAACGGAACTATCCTCTGAAATGAAATTAGATTCAGATGCAACCACATTGATTCTAACAGGACACCACATAATTGTTATATATAACAGGAAGTGGGGCGTTGGCCTCACAGGATCATAAACTCAAGCTAAATCAGTCTAAGGAATCCCTTGAGTACCATGAAGTAGTGGAATCTGATCATAATGAGACTTTTATAAAACAAAAAATACCATAGTTAGAGAGGGAGCTCTCTGTCCGTGTGTTATGCAGCTTTGTCCAGATTTGCACAGGTAAAAAAGGCACACAAAATAACAATATTTTATAGGTGTTTAAGCAACATAGCTTAGATTTGATTAAGATTGAACTGCAATCCCTAATGAAGATTCCAAACACTTGGTTTTCTAATAAAACTCATGATGTTAAGGATTCTAAGCATAAATTAAGGCCAAATAATGTTGAATCCACAACCGTTGCTTAATGTATAGACATCAAAATAAAGTTTTTATGAAAATATAATAAAAGAACATAAGAATCGAAGACTACAGATTAAAATATAATTCAATTAACAAAAACTAATCAATACAATGGCAAAGAAAACTGCATATTTTGATGCTTTATTTTCTTGTTACTAGTTCTCAAAATAATTTGACATGATAATTAAGAATCTATCTAATGTCTCAGTTGGAAATTTACAATTACATCTGAAGTAATTAAATATTATGCAGCTTTATATATCCAATGAACTGAAAAACAATAAATTAATAAAAAATAATATTGGACATATGATAATATTGGCACATGAAAGTTTCTTTGATTGGATAAGAAAAAAAGAATCATAAACATCAAGCACATATTATCATAAAGTAACATAAAAAACAATCATAAAACAGTATCATTAGTACCTATATCCAATAAATTAAAAATACATTATTAGATCAAAAATAGGAAAGACAACAAGAGAGATGAAACATTTGGAACACTAACCACAAGCTTGTAAAAAGTGATACACAAAATCCTCCCTTCAAATTCACATTTTGGTGGCCTTCAGATAGGCTACTGCTTTTTTAACAACTCTCTTTGTTCAGTCTACAAATGAATTAGGAATACATCTCAAAAACTATTTTTTTTTTTTGGTTCATGTTATCTTTCACTTGGCTCCAAGTCATCATATCACCTATTAATTTTATATGGCTTGCTCTACTTTTAACATCGAAACTATGGAAAACTTACATATTTTAAAAAAAAAAAAAAAAAAAAAATTAACAAACTGTCCACAGTATATCAATAATGTAAGGATCAGAATAGTCCAGAAACAACAGATTCACTAAAGATACAGGACATTAAAAGTTCCTGAAATCCACACAGCTCATATTCTACACCTTTAATCACATCACCAGAAACTCACAATCACATTCAATAAAAAGGAAAGATATGCCTAGAATATGTTACAACCAAAACTTCATATGTCACCTCATTTGAATGTTACTCACGGATTTTACCTGTATTAGTGGTTATAACGATTCTTCCAATTGATTCGAACATTTAACACTCAAATCTTCCATTTCATCGCTTTCAATCTTTTATTATGGTTGGCTTATGATCCTTTCCTCAGCTACGCTTTATGTTTGGCTATAGATTTCCTTGTTTGTATAAGCTGACTAGACCTTGTAACTTTTCTAAAGCTTTTTATTTTTATTTAGTATGCATCAACTTATGGAGACATGCACCTACCTAGATCTAATTGGCTACCCAACTTGAAACACAACAATTTGCCATCTTATTAAAAGCTAAAAGAGTCATATAACAACAGATTGGCAATTTGAAGCAATGCATATATTAATTTTCTTTTCATTACAATTTTTAAATTCTCACTCCCATAATTGCAATGTTTAAAACATAACTTTTGCTCTGAAGGCCAAATATAAGTGATTAAACAGAATTACTTACTTTATTTGACAGCCTGATATATCCTATATGAGATCTTACAGTTGCAAAAATAATGATAATGAAACTACCTCAACTATGAGTTTAGATGTCTCAACTCTTTTCCATTCAAACTCCAAAAAAGTACCAAAAAAAAAAAAAAACCAATAAAACTATGTGCATTTATAATGAGTATCAATCTAAGTATCAATGATGATATGTCATCAAGCAATTGGGTGACTTTTAACCCTTAAAATCAATATGTAAAATATCAATATAACTCTGAAAATTTTACATTGACCCTCCTAGATTTCATTATTTCTTCATTAACCCCTTTATATATTATTGTTAAATAATTTTGACTCTTGTAAATTTTATTAATGGGTCTGCCAATGACATCTAGTATTGCTCTATGAAAATTAACATTTGAGTATTGCTCTATGAAAATTAACATTTGAGATTCAACATATTTATTTTATAGAAATTTACCGTTTCAAAAAAATAAGTGTTGACATTTCTTTGTACTCTTGAGAGACATAAACTAGAAAAAGACTGACAGACACTTAAACATATCATGATGCTTTTTAATTATTTTACTCTCAATATATGTTATCATTTATCAAATGCTTTCATTAAATTTTTATTCTCAAAGAAGAAATTCAGGAAAATGTCATAGCTGTTCAAGTCAGATATAAATATAGACAGACAGAAAGACAACCTAAATTAACTGCATGCCATGTATGAATCACCTCCCCCATACAAAAATTACCCAAAACTCCTTCCCAATTAAGATGGATAAGACAAAGAAGAATCTTGCAAATCTTATAAAAGAAAACCGGATAGAGACCCACAGAAGTAAATGTATTATTTAATGTTGAAGACACCAAATTTCATGTTTTATTTCATTTCAACAAGAATTTTTCAAAAATACATAATATACCCAAAAAGGAAAAAAAAAAGAAAAAGGAAAAAGAACCTCATTTAGATATCAATAAAGTGATAAACATTAAATAAAAAGATATCAATATTTAGTTTTCTTCCAAGACTGCCTTGTGCTCTTAGAGCTTATATAAGTAGACTCTTTGACATATAATTTAACACAAGCAAGTTACTATAACAAAAAAAACCAATTGACTTCCTGAAAAATAAAATAGTAGGACTCTAGAATAAAAACATTTATGGCTGACCAATATAATCTATCAATTCATAGCATGATCCATATACCAAACATACATCATAAACCTTAAGCCAAACTTTGAAGTTCACAACTGTCCTTGAAAACAAAAAAACCATCACATGAATGATTAAATTGAAGATTTTTCCGACATGCTTAAAAATAAGGAATCTATACAACTTCCCCTACAGTCAAGGAAACTCAATTTCAGCTTTAATACATGAATTGATGTGGCAGATTCCACATTGATGTCGAGCAATAGGAAACCAACTCCTTTTATAGCTGTTTTCATCAAAGGTTATGAAATCATGTTAACTTCAAAATTCAACCCCTACACATCTAGATCTACCTTAAAGTGAAGGGTGAAAAATCAAGATCTAACAGAGAAGAGACAGCAAAAGAACACCTTAACAGGTTACCATGTATTCAATTAAGCAAATCTCATAGTGAGCAGTTGATTGAATGGTTAGATCACACTGAATCCCATGCAATCTATTGAATGCTATAGGCTGGAAATGATTCAGATTCATCATGCATTGTTACATAACATTCTCAGTTTCTAATAAGATTTAACACCAGATATATTCTACTCATCACCCCAAAAAAATTCTGGGGAGACAAGATGTACGTTGATGTCTATAGGACCCTGAAACAAAGATTTAGTTTGGTATCCGAGAAAATAAAGACTAACATTAAGTTCTATGAAAAAGGTCTCAGTAAAATTTCATTTAAAGGAAGCAGCATAATAAAGAAAAATTTGTTTAGCCATTGAATTCCAGAACATAATCTTTAAATACATAAATAAAAAGTGTCGTAAAACACACTCACAAACCATCAAATCATTTCTTACAAGATCACAAATTGAAATAACAGTTCAAAACACTGACACACATTATCAACACACAGACCACAAGGATGAACTAGGAAATTAAAGAATATCTGCACAAATTGAAATATACTAAACTAGCACACACGAAGTCCAAAAATAGAAGCAAAGTACCAAGACATTTCCACCTTTCTTTTTTGGCTTTTCTTTCTTTTAGCTCAAGTCTCTGCATTAATCATCATAACTTAACTTCACAATTACGGAAATGCCACTTCATTTTGCTTAGTCATTCACCGCGAATCATAATTACTTAAATTTTGAAAACCTTTTTACCAGATCTAATACTCTAAACCATCAGAATGATCCAACCAAACAAAAACAAAAGCGAAACACACTTACTCTTCAGCTCATCGAGCCACCGACCGACATTATCAAAAGTAGTCCTCCTACTAATATCATACACAACGAGAGCACCCACAGCGCCGCGGTAGTAAGCAGAAGTGACAGCACGGAACCGTTCTTGACCGGCGGTGTCCCAAATCTGAGCTTTGACCTCTTTACCGTCGATCTCCATGCTCTGCGTCTGAAACTCGACGCCAATTGTGGCCTTGGAGTGAGGATTGAACTCGTTGCGAGCGTAGCGAGAGAGAAGATTGGACTTGCCGACCGCAGAATCGCCGATTATGACGATCTTGAAGAGGTACTCCTCGCCGCCTTCATCGTCAGACGACATGGTTTCGATTCTTTTGGTGTCGTTTGAGGAGGAGAGAGAAAGTCTGTGTATCAAAGTCGTCTTAAAGAGTGAATTAATGAAGACGTGGTAGACCGGTGTGTGTCAAGCTGGCAATACGACATACTGCGCATGAAGTGGATTCATTATTGATTTTAGGTAATTTTTTTCCCCTTTTTTAAGTGTGTTATAACCTTTATCCTTATCAAATGTTTTAATACCCAACTTAGGTTTTGACCATGGTAATTGTCGTCTATCTTTTATGTGACATTATGAGATATGGGATTATTTTATCTTTGATATATGTATATTTTAGGATGATGAGTTTGTGTGTATTATCTTACAAGAATTGATGAATTTCATGTGAATTCAATAAAAAACAAGTTAAAAAAAATACTTATGAACAATTAGTTGGTGTTTTGAGTTGAATCTGAAAGAAGATAAATGGGAAAAGCAAAATAGAGAAGTTGGACGAAGATCCGAGGCAGTATTAGTGTGATTGAGGGAAGAAAATTTCAAGAGTTTAGGTGTCTAACCTTTGATGCTTCCTCCAGATATTTCATAAAGTTAGGGTCTAAGAATGTAAAAGTAGTCTTTGACAAAGTTGTAGTGAATATTTCAAGTTTTTCAGAAAACTATTAAAAGGAAAAATCCAAGTTCATTTGAGTTTTCAATCGTTATTGCAAAGTCAAGTCTTCTTGGTGGAATTATTTGTCTGATCACTAAGGACTAAAATAGACATAACTTGAGATTCAGAGATTTAAATTAAGTGATTTAAAAGCCAAATTAAACTAGACATCCAAGACTGCAACTTTTATAGAGATATAATTCTAAAACCTTTGTGTCATGACAAGATTTTAAGGCATAGGTTTTACCTATAGTAGGAATTCTGAGTAGTTCTTGTCACATCACAATGACAAAATTTATGTTAAATGATTCTCAATCCTACTAGGGTTCTTCTTGGCTCAACCCTAGTATTTAAGTGAGTTTATAATTGATTAAATGATGTCTTGGATGCTGCAATGAGAGACTTTTAGACATATTATTTAGCAACATTTAGAAGATTACAACAAGATCATCTAAGAACTAATCAAGAGATCAAGAAAAGATTGTTCATCAAATCAAGGTTGTTTTTCAGAAGGGTTATATTGTTCTTTACTTTAAAAATATGTTTTCCTTGAGTATGATTGATGTTTCTTCTTGTTCAATTATAAACTAAATTTTTATTAACTACGACAAGAATGTAATCTATTTTGTGATACTCAGTTATTAATATAATTGAAGTTCTACATTTTCTTCATATGTGTTAATTAATTATTGATGATATGTATTGCTGTTTGAATGCTTAATCGTCGTTCAAATTTATCAAGGATCTCATAATGATAACTGAGAAGTAGACAAAACTAGAGATACTTATGCAACTATAGGATTGTAATGGTTCATAGATTGAACAAAAACTAGAAACATGTAGCGACCCCCGCCCCAGGTTATTGTGCGCTGCGGAAAATACTGTATATAATAATAAAATATACCTGAGATGGAGACCTCTACAGTAAAAAAGAACTGCTGCAACTGCTGCTTGAAAAATTTCTTTATAAAAAGAAACTGTGAATACAATTCAGTACACTAATAATTTAAAATATACTAAAATGTAAGCGTGAAAACCCAGGCTACTCATGTATAAAAATATATCGTCATACAGTGTATATGTAAATATAATACACACATATATACATGAGAAAATAAAAGCATGCGAGCCAACATGCTGTCTGCTGCTGCCAAGCCGTATCCCCAAAATCTCGCAGCTGTCTCGCTCCATCTCAGCCACTCGAATCACTGACCTGCAAAAGGAAACAGGGAAGGGAGTGAGTGACAAAGTCACTCAGTAAGCGTTTCCTAATTCAAACACTCGGAGGTCAAAACAAACTGACTACGTGACTCGTCATGTAGGAGATTATACTATTCTGCTGATTCTGATTACTTATTTCTCTGATTCTCTTGATATACCAAAGTATATCCATTTTCTGAATTTATCTTTACTGAATTCTATTCTGTTACTGTTGTGTTTCTCATTTGTTTCTCATAAGATACTGTACATGACATGAAATGTATATGCTGATGTCATATATGCTGAAAAGCTAGAAAACTTGCCCGTAGGCCTGATTTTCTAAAAAAAAACTGTCTTTTCTGAAAACTCTTTCTGATAATAAAACTGTGATCCGAAGATCTTGAATATATATACGTATAGTATATACTGAAATCTGTATCAAAAAGTACTGAAAATATCTGAAAATCTGCTATGCTGGCCAGACTGATGTATACAGGGATTTGACACCCTAGCCGTGTGAGTTCAAAGTCATACTGAATCTACTGCTGCACAACCAGCACTCTCTCTAACGAGCTTGGTCAGTGACCATGTCCTCTCTAGCGGACGCTGGTTTCCCTCTCTAGCGGGTGTGCGAACTCACAGGTGCCTCCTCATATCCACCCCTATCTGATATATGAAAAATCATATATGTATATCTGAAAATCATGCTGTTGGATCCTTGGATCCAGTCTGAAAACATCTGATATGACATGTCATGCTAAATACTGATAATCATGCATGAAATGCTGATTTAGTAGCTTATTTTTGAGTTCTATGTGCTTAGGAATGGCTTAGAGTGGCTTAAGTTCTCTTTTAATCTCTTTTTCTGAATTTCTTAAGGTGCACGGGCGTGTGTTCTGGTGTGCACGGGCATGCGTCAAGGCACACGGGACCGTGTGCTCATCGTGTCCCTGGGCGTGCAAGGTTCTGGAAAGATTTCATGAAAATTTGGTTGGACACACGGGCGTGTGGTGCAACACACGGGCGTGCATACTGAGGCACACGAACGTGTATGGTACTGCACGGGCATGTGACTGCCTTCTTCTGCTTCCCGTGTCTCTGCATACACGGGCGTGTAGAATTGGGGAAAGCACACGGGCGTGTGTACTCGGGCACACGGGCGTGTGTCTGGGTCTTCAGACGTACACGGGTAGCATGCACGGCCGTGTCTCATGCAGAATTAAGGCCACACGGGTGTGCATCACAGGTGCACGGGCATGTGCTCAACTCAAATTCTGCAGAACACGTTTGGAAATCCAGAAATTCCCATACTAAAGTCTTCCACACTCCAAATCATCAAACATACAAGTTCTCTATTGCTGTTAGCATGTAATTAATCAACATTTCATCATCTCATACACGCCATATATCATACATAAAGCATATAATACATGTAGACAGTATATACGCATGTAAATCATAGAAATGACCACTCATCCATTCAATAAATCATCAACTCAAGCTCAAGCATGCTGAATACATCTCAAACAAGCACACATCACATTCTCCTAAGCTAGAAAACAGCAAACATGTTCTGAACTCAGCGAAAGAGGTAAGGAAAACACTTACCTCGCGCCATGGAAGCTTGACCTCTATCTCTGGAAGCTTTTGGATCTCTAATCTGAAGCTGAGCTGCTGGGGGATCTCTCTTTGGGAGTCTTGGGTTTACTAGAGCTGAGGAAGAAGAAGAAAACTGGAAATAAGCTGGGGAAAGCTGAACTGCGCGCAACTGAAGAAATAAAACAATATATGGCTAAAAGGTGAGACACACGGTTGTGTGTCCTAGGCACACGGTCGTGTGTGAAGTGGAAAATCTCCATTTCCACCCACCATGGCGCAGAAACTAAAAACTAAGCCCCCAAAAGGCTTCCTAAAATGACTCTTCTACCCCCTAAACTCTCCTAAAATAACAGTTCTACCCTTGGGTCATTACAAAATAGATGATAAGTATCAATTACATATATAATTCTGTGGTCAATTTATAGAGTTTTACGGGGCGATTTGATTATTTTACTCCCATTATGTGCATATTTTAAGATTACAGGTTTTCATTTTTGGCTTTGTAGAAAATGTTGATTTTGATGTGATTTCAATGAAAATCAAGCCAAAAAGACACTTATGAAGGAGTAGATAGTGGTTCAAGTTTAATCCAAGAAAGAAGGAGCGATTGAGGCATAAAAGGGGAAAGAGAGTGTTGTGTGCTACAGAGGAAAAAAAAGGCTTTCAATATGTTTGAGCTTTATAATGAAAAATTAGTCCTGATAAAAGCTATAGTGGACATCTCAAGCTTTTCAAAAAGCTATTATGCAGAAAAATTCGAGTTTTTTTGGGCCTTCAACTGTTGGTACAAATTTAGGTATTTTTGATGAAATTTTGTGTCTAACCTCTGAGACTAAAATGACCATAACTTGAGATTTTGAAGTCTAAATGAAGTGGTTTAAAAGCCAAATGAAACTAGACATCTAGAGCTACAACTCTAATGAAGACCAAAATTTCATGTTCCAAAAGCTTTATGCCATGGTGCAGCACCACAACGCCAGATGTGACAAAAATCTAAAAGGTCCATGCCACAACATCATGCCGCGGCATGCCCAGTTCGCATTTGAGGAAGAAACTACTATCATGCCATGGCACAGAGACTTTTAGCAGAGTTTCATTTTTTTTAATTCTTTCCTAATTCTAATTATATATATTAAATTGTAACTCTATGGAAAAGGGGAAAGCCATCTTAAGAGAGTTTTTGAGAGATTTTTCAAGCACTTTTAGAAGATTCTCAATTTTGTTTTGAAGACTCAATCAAAAGCTAATCGAATTGTAATTGTAAGACTAATTTTCATTATAATTCAATAAAAACTAGCAATTTATCGGGTTCAATTCTTATTCTTCGTTATATGTTATTTGAATTTGATTGTTTATTTTTGCTTAATAATGAACTAAATAATTTTTTCTAAGACTAGAGCTAGCTAATTCATGAATGTATAGTATTTTCGATTATGATTTACAAGAATGTTATTTTATGTGAGTTTGTGTCTTGAATTTATTGCCTATTGAAAACTTGACCAATTTCTAATAAGATTTCTGTTATGTGATTAAGACTGAGAAGTGATATTGCATAAAAACAATGAGAATATGAACTGTGGATTAATCAAATATAGAGATATATTTGATAATACATGCAATAGTCATAGACACAATAGGTTTGTGCTGAAACATTCTATAGAACTTAATGCATTTTCATCAAATTAAAACTAGATAGAGATATTTATGTTATTAGATGGTGAAATAGGATTAATATTGCTTGAGAAATAATATTAATCAATTTAAGGAGTTTCATTGTCATATAAATAACACTATATCTTTAGTTATAGAAAACCTACTTGAAAATGAATTAGTAAACCTGAAGTTTTCGTATCGTCTTGCATATCGTCATTCGATTACTTCGGTGGAATTATTAATTACTTGTTTTTGTTTTTATTTTAGTATTAGTCTTATTTGTGATCCTTATTCGGTAGTTTAGATAAAGTTAAGAGAGATACCGTCTTGATACTTATGCAATCCCATGAATACGATAGTTTCGAATAATTCCTGTACTATTTTGAACTAATACACTTGTTAGAAAGTTAGAGTTTTTAAAACTTAACGCATCAATAGACAACTGTGAATTTATAAGCTTGTTACAAATTCTCGAATTTTATGCATATTTTGTTATTGATGGATTCTCTTTGCTGAGATAGTTATAACAATAGCTAGGCAACTTCCGAAATATCATACCACCATCACACAACCACCAATAAAGGTCCTACAGATTAAATCTACAAGTCAAAAATGGCTAATTCCTTACTCCAGAAGCAAGATTTTGACATGGAAATGCTGAAACGAGCACAATAAATATGTCGCCATTCTCATTTAATTTCAACCTAAAATTTTAACATAAATTTGGAATCATCCGCTAAAACAAAAACACTCAACTAAAACTGCTACCATCTAATTCACTTCAGGTCTCAAGCATCCAACAATAATAGACACGTAACAAGTCCAACTTCGTAAATCATAACATTTACGACAATGTCTAAATTGGGTCTAAGAATCAAATCACGAGCACCAAATTAACACTAGAATTTGGACAAAAGTAGATTTCCGCTAGCATAAAAGAGATTTACCAGACGAGTCAAGGCATGGAACGGCTCGGCGGCAGCAGTTGGCCCGAAATGGAGTTGTTGTTACGGAATGGAATCAGATTCAGAGATAGAAGAAATCGCAAAAAGGGGGAGAAGAAAAATTGCTCATATTATATGTAAAATGAAAGGCGTCGTTTTGTTTAAAAAAACGATATATTGTTCTGTTTCGGCAACTGAGCAGTTTGCTCAGCATACAAACTGCTTGTATGCTATGTTTGCTTTCAGTCTCATATTCACAATCTTAGAATATTCGTGTTCACATTCACCAATTATCATATCAAACCGCCTTCAAACAAAGAAAGTTGAAAAACAAATCCGAATGTATTTGGTTCAAATCCAACCTAAAGAATAGTATAATTTACACTATTCTAATGTGATTTTGATTGAATTTACATTGATTTGGAGTGTTAATGATCATCATTGATAACATTTTTGGGTTTTAAAATTTATTTTTTTTATAAAAGTAAGGCGAAAAATAAATTTAATATTTTTCATTGACAATGATGTTGGAGAACATAATCTTTAGATGAACAATGACTTCATGTTCATATTTGGTACCATGGATGGAGGATTACACATTTCAAAAGTGGATTGATCAAGAACAATAATCTCTTCTGTAGTGGAGTTGAAAAGATGACTTGTCATCGAACTGAGAATTCATTTTGGTTGGCGAAAGAGGACGGTTTCTATTTCAGTTACGGTAATCATTCATGGATGAAAGAGTTTGATTGGTTTTGAATGTAACAAGGTATTATATGAAAAAAATAATAATCCTTTTTCATTTTGGGGTAGACAACAATTTGTTTCATTGATGAAATCTCTTGTATTTTAATGGAGAATTCAATCAAGTTTTTCATTCAATAATAGAACTTAAATGTTTATGATGTACATCCACCTTTTTTTTTTTTTTTTTACAAGTTTCATTTTACTGCAATAGGAATATTCACTCTTCAATATACGTAATTCATAGTCTTAAACAAGTAAAGTTATGGTAGCAACGATTAAAGTTTAATATAAGACTTTGATATCTTCTATTTTGGGATATAAATATAAGAGAAATGAAATAAAAAAAAAAAAAACAATGCACAAGACTTCAAACGTGGTTCATTTTGATGATCAAATTGTTATGTACATAAAGTAGTTATTAGTTGAAATGAGTATCTTGTCTAGGATGAATACAACAAATAATTTGACTGTTTGATGTATTTTTCTGATTTCTTGGGCTTTCTTTCTACTTTTGCCCCTTTCTCTCTTGGTGGCACTACAACAAATATTCAATTTAGGGATAGAAAATTTATGAACGATTGTAGTTTTGTCCCAGAATGATACTTTTAGGGGATGAAATTGATTTTCTCACAATATGAATATTTTTGGGGATGAGATTTTAATTTCATCCATCAAGGAGGAAACATTTAGGAATGATTTCAATATCATCCCCGAATGATATTTTTAGGTTTAATTTCATCTAAGATTATTAGTTTAGGAGACAAAATTTTTATTTTGTCTATAAATGACGAAATATTTAGGGATGATTTCAATTTCATCACAGAATGATTACTTTATGGGATGAATTTTTTATTTTGTTCATTAAAGCTTAACATTCAATTTAAAGTCATTTTTAGTTTTGCCCCAAAATGACAATTTCAGAGGGTAAAATTCTAATTTTGCCTACCAAAGTTTAACACTAAATTTTGAGAATGAAATATTTTGGGACAATTTCATTTTTGACTTGGAACGACAATTTTAGATGACAAAATTTTAATTTGTCTACCAAAGCTTAGCTTAGCAATCAATTTTAGAGACATTTTTAGTTTCTTGCCAAAATGATCATTTTAGAGGATGAAATTTTAATTTCGTGAACCAAAACTTACCATTTATTTTTAGGGGTAAAATATTTGGAGACGACTTCATTATTGTCTTGGAATGATAATTTTACGGGGAAAACCTTAAATTTTGCATACCAAAGCATGTCACCCAATCTCATGGACAAAATATATTTTGATCCATGAAAGTTTAACACTCAATTTTATGAACGAAATATTTAGAAATGATTTCCATTTTGTCCAAGCTGATCATTTTAGGGTACGAAACTTTGATTTCGTTGAGCAAAGCTTATCATTTATTTTTTGGGGTGATTTCATTTTTGTCAGGGAATAATTATTTTAGGGGATAGAATATAAATTTCTTCTGGCAAAACTTAGCACTCAATTTCAAAGACAAAATATTTTTGGGATGATTTATATTTCATACCAAAATGATCATTTTAGGGAACAAATATTTAACTTTTGCTTACCAAAAGTTAACACTCAAATTTGACAAATTCTATTGTTTTAGGACGAAAAATTTTAGGACTATACACTTTTTTATTTTATAACAAATTTCTTGCTTCAATTAAACAATTTTGAAAAATTTTTAGGGGCAAAATGCTAAGTAGTATTCAATTCATACTCTCCAATAATGATAAATTTATAATATATCATGTAGGGTGGGATTTGAAGTTAGTTCATATTTGAGTTAAATGAATTTGAATCAAACTAAACTGAGCTGAGCTGACTTTTAAACTTATGCTAACTCGGTTTGGATGTAGTCTTACTCAAATGATGAGGTTTTTTAATGGGAATATTACAAAAAAAAAAAAAAAAACTATTTTGTCAAGGATTGAGGAAAATTCAAAAGCCCAATACACTAACTCTTTTTTTTTTTTTTTTCATACAACCAACAAAAAAAGCTCTCTTTAATACCTTTAATTAGTAATTTAGAGTTAGAAATCCATTTTTTAATTTCTAGTGTCATTTGATTTTGTATTTATTTTTTAAAGAAAAATAAAGATAAAAAGTTTGGTTTTACATACTTAGAAGTATGTTTTATATTTTAAAAAATGAACATGGCAAGTAAAAACATGAAATTTCTTCTGAAAAGGTTGTTGAAATATAAATGTAAACCTGTAAGTTAGAAAAGAAAACAAAAGTTTCTGATTTTGTGAAGCTTGGGAAATTTTCTCTAGTAGGAACCTTAGGAAAAATTTGATCATTTGTGCAATCCAAGTTCCATGTGGAAATTTTTTTTGCCTCTCTAATTCGCCTTTTTCTTCTTTTGACATGCAGCCAGGATGTCAGTGATACATAATTTAACATCAAGTATTGAAGAAAGTGGTGCATATTTTGACATCCAATTAACAAAGAAGGCGCAGTTATTTTACCACTATATATAATAGCTTTTACATTCTATGCTTTTTGCTTATAAGTTTGTTGTAATTGGATGTGTTTATGAATACATGTATATATGAATATACAACATTTTGCTATTACTTGGTTATTGGTTGATTTGTAGTAATAACAATTTGACATTAATAAATGTTGTTAATTTATTTCTTGTAATTTAGTTAAAAAGACATTTCACATATTTTGATTGATTTCGATGACCGATATATTTATTAATTTTTAATCAGTGTCGAAATTATTGTTTAAAATTTGTGTCCTCAAATCACCCTTACAAAAAAAAAAAAAAAAGATGAAAATTTGTATCAAATTCACCACAAGACAAAATTTTTGTCGATGATTTATCGTATAACAAAAAAGAAAAATTTTGTCCCAAATCTCTCACACAATCAGGGACTAAATTTTTTGTCACATACAAGAACAAAGAAGAAAAATTGTTCACAATTCCTCACAATCAAGGATGAAAATTTTTGTCCCCAATTCACTATAGAAATAATGAATGAAAATTTTGTCCTCAATTCCCTACACAATCAAGGACGACATTTTTTGTTTCCAATTCATAGCAAAAATAATGACAATATTTCTCATCCATAATTCATCATACTTAGTCTATATTGGTAGCCCTTAAACCTTTTAAATTGATGTCAAATGGCACTCCAAAAACCCAACAAAGATTAAGACCAAGCTCACACAAAAACAAGCAATTTTTCAAGTGAAAACAACTCCAAATTCAAGCACATTCAACTCCAAAATTAGTCACAACTTTAATCAACTTCCAACACATCAATATTCAACATCAAATATCCTCATTCAATCAACACAATGAAAGGTAGGAAGATGAATTCAATTCTCAACACAAATGCCAATACTTACTTGATAAATAAATGCAATAAATTGTTCTTCAAGCCTAAAGGAAGGAGATCCACCAACTTGAGGTTGATTCAAGTTTAAAGAACCTTGGATGTAAGCTTAAAGGAAATTCCACCCACTTGTTTCCAAGCTCACCCACTTGAATCTCCACCACCAATTCTTTCTTGCAACAATAATTGGATAAAGGAAAAAAATGGATACAAAGAACTAACAAGGTCTATGTCCCAAGCAAAAGCACAAAGCTTTAGGTTTTAATTTCAATATTCAAGTCTAATTACAAAAAATGAGCGAGGCAGTCTTTATATAGGCTTTACAAACTATGGTTTAAGTAGTTAACCCTAGTTGACTTTGCATAATATTACAAATTATGGGAAATAAAATAAAAGGCCAAAGACATAACAAGTAATCCACATAATTTCTAATTAAATTACAAAATAAAGGAGAAATAAATATAAAAATGGAATAATCTTGGATGCAAGCATTTCCCTTGATTAATTTGTCTTAGGTCCGAATTTTCGAGTCGAATATTTGAATTCAATCCGAAAAATCATTGGCATTCGAATTATCGTTGGAAATCATTAGGAATTCAAAATCCTCAAGGAGAATGCATTGGAGGAGTTCTGGAAGCTGAAACATGTAAAAATTGCTTGAAAAAGACCAAAATTCCAAAGAGTGGCAGAATCTAGATGCCGCAGCAAGCAGTGCATAGCGTGCAAGTGCACACGCGGGTCCGCGCGCAGGCAGGTGTGCATGCGGAGCAACCAAGCGCTGGGCGTGCAGGAGCTAGGCATGCCGACGTTGGGGTGCTGGGCGCGCGTGCAGGTGTGCGTGAGTGCACGCTTGCGTGCGCAGCAAGGCAGCGTGCGGGCAGCGCGTGTCAGGGGCGCAGCGCTGCTACGCCAGGTAGGGAGAATTTTCGCGTAGCGTGTTTTCACTCGTTTCTTATCCGAATTGAGTCCCATTTTTTTCTTTAGCTTCATATGAAGCCACTTGATGAATTTTGACTCTTTGGTGTGCCGTTTCTGAATTTTTTGAATTCCAAACATGATCCGAAGTCCTTGAAAAATATTATACACACTAGTCTAGAAGACGTTGGTATTATCGTGCACGATTGGAATTATGACTTTCAGAGGTACAGTTGGTCTTCTTTTCTGGGCATAAAAACTGAAATGTACTTTTGAAGGCTTGACATACAAATTGAGGGTGTCGAAAACTTGATTGTTGAAGTTACCTTCGATTTCACACATGGAAGCAAATACGGATTCATATCAATACTATTAAGGACAAAAATTTTTATTCTTAAAGTGGTCTTCAGAGTCGATAAAATGTGTTTTCTGGGATGAAATAAAATTATTTGTGACAAATACTAATTTATTTATGGACAAAAATTTTCGTTACAAAATGAATATCCTTTTATGATGAATTTGTATTTTGTCCACAGAGACTAGCTATTACGGACGATTTCTTTTTGTTTGGACATTAACCTTTGGTAACGCAGCTTTCGTAACAAATTGAGTCTTCATTGTGCTTAATTTTTTAGAATGAATTTTTCACTTTCTAGGATGAAAATTTTAGTCACCCTTTATCAAATATGCTGTAGTATGGTACTTCTCAAACTAGAGATTCCTTTGCCATTTACCAAAACATCCAAACTATATTCTTAAAACTATTGCCTTATAGCCATTGCATCGGAGCTTCATGAGGTACATGAAACACACATGTTATAGTAAAACAGTGGCAGGATGGCCAAGCCCATGTATATTTGTTGCTCCAAAAGTGCTGGAAGAAAGGGTTAAGGCAGTCGATTGTAAGGAGTAGAAGAAATATCCTGTGCGAAAAAGTAGTAATGACTAAAATATAATTAAAGTACTAAGTTAAAAGGACATAGCCAAGCTATGGATTCAACAAGTTTGTAACATCTCATTTCATAATGAAGTAACTTATAATCTGTTCAAATTATAATTATAATGTAGAATGTAGAGTAATTCATGGCAAACCAAAGGGTATTGCCTCTAGAGTTACTTTTTGAAACAATCCCAAGACATTATCTTTTGTCTTCAAATTTCCTTGGCAAAATATGCATTCTTCCATTCTTAAAACAATCTGCTTTGGAAGGCATCAATTTACCCTAATGCTCAAATCTGGAAAAGAAAAATGTGGTCAAATATTATTGGGTTTGGGTCCATCTATGATAGGTCACCTAATCTATGTTGTAAATTAAACTACCTTAAGCAGTTAGAGGTAGTTGGGACATATATAATTAGGGTTGGATTGAAGCCAAACCGAATGTAAACAAATATATGTTTGTATTCAGTTCATTCATTGGTGAGTTTGATTCATGTTTGTCAAATTTAACATAATGAAGTTTGGGTTTGGGAGTTTGCTTCATGTTTTGTTAGCAAAATTTATTTATTTATTTATAATAAATATATTTATTATAATTTGTTAAAAACATAAACATATTTATTATAATTTATTAAAAAAACAAACATATTTATTATAATTTATTGGAAAAGTAAACATATTTATAATTTATTAAAAAACTATAATTAAAAAAATTTCAATTTGAGTTTGGGTTTATAATCATGTTTGATTTGTATGGTTCATGTTCAGATTCATTTTAAAGAATTTTCAATACCATAGTTTGGGTTTGTATTTGGGTTTGAGTTTGAGTAGTTCATTTTGGGCTTATTCGAACCTAACTCAAAACAAACCTAAACATATTCAGTTAGAATCTAGTCCTATATATAATGTCCTAAAACTACTGTGAAGTGCACATCTTTCCCAAGAACATGCAAATTCTCATGATTCCTACAAACACACACAAAAATATATACTACAAAATACATGCAAAAAGACAATGATAAGGCAAAGTGTGATGTGGAAAATCCATTTCTTATTATAGATGCTTTTGATCAAACTCATGCAGATTCAACATTGATTCGGGTATGTGATTCATCACTTTTCTAAATTCATAGATTATCTAATTTTTCCAACATTGCTATGAAAGCTTAGGTTGATGTTTGAAATTTTGTGAATTTAATTTTTGGATTGAATTGGGTGTGAATTAATTGAAACCATATGTTGAAATTTAGTTTTGCAATTTTGAAACAATTTGTGTGAATTTCCCAAAATTAATACTTAGAAACTTGTTAAGATGTTATATGGGTATGTTTTATATATAATAGATTCAAGATCTTGTAAAAATTTGAGACTAAACTTGTGATAGTTTTATTGCAATTTTGTTGAATTTTGATGATATTTGGGTTGATCATCAATTCTCCTAAGATTGTTGACATTGAACAAAAGCCCCATAGATTTCAGTCTGATTGATAGTTGAAATCAATGAATTGATGTCAATCGTTTCTAGGGTTTTTCACTGTTATTGAGTCATAATCAAGTTGGAAAAACTCGATTACTTGACCTGTTTAATAAATGGGTGGTTCAAACTCATTGGTAAATAGGTTGATTTGATTGGTCAACTAGGTGACCCACACTGATTATGCTCTCTAGGTTTTCTAAAAGATCAATGATCAATGTTTAGTCAAATGGTCGATAATGGTTAGTCTCCTATTGATGCATGACAACATGTGGAGCATTGTCCTAGTGCATGATGGTGTATAGGACAATATTCTAGCATGTAAGGACTTGTGAGACCTTGTTTTGGTGAGTGAGAGCGTAGGAAACCCTTATACCAATGTGTGATAGCATGTTGTTGCTCAAAACGACATGTGGACTCAAATCCAGTGGGTCTTACAAGACATATAAGCAAGTGTAACCCCTTTTTGACTTATATAAACACATAATAATATTTTCAAGCACATGTTTTAAATCATGCCATGCTAAATAACATGTTAATTTATTTCATTTATATTATTATTAATGATAAGAACATTTTTATCTAATTTCATGTATTGGACCAATATGTTGACTAAGGGCCATTATTTGAAATATAAGATAAGACCATCTGATAGTCTAAGGGTGTATGTTATAACTATGTATAATAGAATTTTGGACTTAAAAGTGAGTCACATGTTCTTAATGAGTAATAAGATGATAACTTATCCACTTGAATCCATGTCTGACCATTGAAAACCCATGATATATGATTTTGTCTAAGATAAGAACATAAAGACCTTTTGGGATTATATGGAAGGATTACAACTTATTGAAGAGCAATATATAGTAATGAATATGAGAAAATCAACTACTTTATCTCTTTTCCTAACTTAATGGAATGTGAGGCATATGAGCCATCATAACCCATTCAAGAACTTTACCATGGATAGAAAAACTCTGAGAATTATATGAGATAATGAAATGGTCTTTTTTAATGTTGAATGGAGAACAAACCATAGACAAATAAAATGCTTTGTTTTAATAACTATGAGTTTTGATATAAGGGTTTTTTTTTGTTTGTTTATTTGTTTATTCAATATTTATTATATTGTTTGTGGGAATTCTAAGATTGGTAGAATTTATGAAATTCTCATCTAAAATTAATATTGGTGTGATTAGATTAAATTTTAAAATATCAAACATTTGAATCATTGAAAGATTATCGAGAACATAGTGAACTTTTGATTCTATGTTTTATGCAAGATATTTTAATTTTTAATGCATGATTATGACAATAGATATGTATGTATGTATGTATGTATATGTATATATGTGTGTGTGTGTGTGTGTGTATGTATAAAATCTACATTAGTTGATGTTGTGTTTAATGTCTCTATAGTATTTAAATCATGGCATTCAAAAACATTATTACCTATTTAAAAAAGGGAGAGAAATTGAATAGGGATAATTATAATGTATGGCATTTAAGGATGCATTATACCCTAAATAAGAAAGAGGTCTTAGACACTGTAAATTAGTTAATTGAAGAGTTTAGGTTGATTGAGGGGTAGAACCCAAATAATGCTTTATAAAAATGTGATTTGTAAGAAGAAATACTCCACTGTGTGGTATCTTGATCAACTTCATAAATGATGATCTAGTATATGCATACTAGTAATATACAACTATAGATGCCATGTGGGTGGATTTGAAAGAAAAGTTTAGAGGAACTAAAGTCTTTAAACTAAAGTAGTTAACCAAGTAGAGCTGAAGTTAGTTAGGTACAAATTGATATGAACAAAAGGTTCAAGCAGTAATATGATCTCTTCTTAAAAACTGGAAACACATAAAGGTAAATATGACCTATAATGATAATAAAAAGATATTCTCTAAGATATTGCGAGCCACATTAAGCTAAGAGATGAATGCCTTGAGACTGTTTGAATAAGTGTTCATGTATATGTTTGTAGAGTCCTATTTTAAGAAAATTTCTGGCTTTATATGCAAGTAGCTCAAGTATAAGGAGGCAAAAGAGATTATACAAGGCCCTAAGAATAAGAATAAGTAATTCCACCAAAAAAGAGGTAAGTGTGCTAAAAAGAAAGACAAAACCAAGATGACCTATTATAATTTGGCAATAAAGGCCATTTCACTCGTGAATGCACAAAGTTGTAAAAGGCATTGTCTTATTCTATCTCAAATTATGAGACTTATGTTTTTAGTATCGTATTATCAATTGAATCTTATTTTATGTGAACTATAGACTCAAGAGCCATAATCCATGTAGCTTGTGACAAAGGAGCTTTTGTGGAAATTTGTTGATTCTTGAGAAAGACAAGATGAATTTATGAAAGTAATGATAGAAAGTTGAAGTGAAAATGATAGGCATATGCAAATTAATTTTATGAGATAGTCAAACCTTACACCTACATGAAGTTCTACGTGCTTTGAACATTCAATGAAATTGGGTCTTTGTCCTTATTCAACTCAAATTAGGATATAATTTAAATTTCTTTGAAAATTCTATCAAAATTTAATCTGGTACTGATTTTTATGGACTTGATTCTATGATAAATGGTTTTATGGTATTGGACTCCATTGTCATTTTTTCATTATTTATGACTTCTAATAATATGGATGTGACATAATAGATTAGGACAGATTGCTTAAGAAAGGAATGAATAGATTGGCCTATGAAGGTTTATTAGGACCTGTTACAAAATTAGACTTACTTGTATGTGAGCATTGCCTAGTACTAGAAAACCATTCGATAAAACTATTAGAATTGAACTTCCTTTGTAACTTATATGCTCAGACATCTATGATCCTATAAATGTTTAGGCAAGGCATGGTGACTCATGTTTCATTCCTTTTACATTAATTAATTATACATGATTCGGTCATGTCTATTTGATCTCCCATAAGTCAAAAGCAATATTTTGCTTTAAACAAAAAATGAATGTGGTTGAGAATTAATCATTTATGCAAAAGGACAAAAGCTTTGAGAGCTAATAGAGGTCATGAATACTTATTTAAAGAGTTCAAGGAACTATCTAATGAAAAAAAAATAGCATGACAACTAATAATCCTAAGAACTTTGTTACAAAATGGTGTGGTTGAGAGGAGAAATAAACCTCTATTAATATTGGCTAGGTCAATGATGACACAAACAAATCTACCAATATAATTTTAGGTCGATGCACTATTAATTGTCAACTATATACATAACCAAGTGCCTCTTAATTTTTCACTTCCACTTATTATGAGTTATGGATAGGTAGAAAACCTGATTTCAATCATTTGCGACCTTGGGGGTTAGTTGCATTTGTCTATAACTTCTCATAAATTTGGAAAAGTAGGACTAAAAGGAAACAAACATATCTTTATAAGATACTCTAAACACTCCAAAACATATGTGTTCATTTGGGAAGATTTTAATAGAAGAATAACTAAAATTGAATATAGAGATGTTACAATAAAAAAAAAGATGTTTTCCCTAATGGGGATTGACAAAAATTTTCATCTATATAAGATGGAATAAGAATAGGGAATAGGTATATCTTAATGACCAATAATTGAGTCCCAAAAGGTAGTACATTTACACGTTCTAGATTGTAAGAGTAATGATAACTTGTCACATCTATCTTAATTAAATGGAGTAATAAGATTGCACTCTTACTTATTTTAAATAGTGAAAGTGATGATTTTCAATTGCATTATAGTAGACGTCTGAAAATACTTAAACAACATTTTTGAAATTGAAAATGAGATTTTTATAACACTCCTCAAGATGATGAAAAATCTAAAAATAATAAAAGAAGCCTTCTTTTCTCCTGATAAGGAAAAAAGTGGCAGGAAACATTGGAAAAAGAAAATAAATCCCTAGAAACAAACCAAGTTTTGAGTTTGGTTGACTTATCGTCATGTTGACAATCGATTGAAACAAGTGGATTCATAAAATCAAACATAAAGAGGGTTGCTCAAGAAATAGATATAAAGCTCGTCTTATGTCAAAGAGTTATACCTAATAGTGGGTTATGTATTATGAAGAAACTTTTTTGCTAGTTAAGAGATTTACTTCAGTTCATTTGATTCTAGCTATAATGGCACATTTAAATTTAAAGTTATATTAAATGGATGTCAAGGCAACGTTCTTTAATGGAGAGCTTGGCAAAGAAATCTACATGGATCAACTTGTATGTTTCATTGTGCAAGGCTAGGAGCACAAAGTCTGCAAACTTGAAGGATTGATATATGACCTAAAATAGTCATCCAAATAGTGAAATTTAAAAGTTCATAAGGCTACAATGTCTTTTGATTTTAAGATGATTGAACAAGACCACTGTGTCTATGTGAAAAAGTTTGATAACAAGTTTCTAATTCTATCTCTTTAAATAGATGATGTGTTAATAGTTGGAAACAATTTGCAATATATGATGACCATTATAGGTTGGTTTGCTATGAGTTTTGACATAAAGGATATGGGTGAGGTAAATTATGTATTAAGAATTAAAATCATGAGAGATCGTTCAAAGAAACCTTTAACTTTACCGTAAGAGCATTATATTTGAAAGATTAAAAAATGATTCAACATGACAAATTGCAAACCTATTGTTACTCTTGTGTCAAAAAATGAATTGTTGAGCCAAGAAATATGTCCCAAGACTTAAGATAAAAGAAATACCTTATTTAAATACTATTGGAAGCCTTATGAATCTTGTGATGTGCACATGCCCAAAAATTTGTTTTGTTGTTGGGTTAGTTATTCGATATCAATTGATACTTAAAAAAGAGCATTAAAAGGCTATCAAGAGTATATTAAGATATTTAAAAGGCACTATGGACTATTGTTTATGTTATTAAGGATCAGATTTATGTTCTGTCGGTTATTCAAATGCCAACTGGAGAGGTGATTAGACCAATACAAATCCACTTCTAGTGATGCATTCTTATTGCAAAAAGCATAATATCTTGGACTAGTATGAAAGCCTTATTCATAATAGAGGTTGAGTTTATAGCTTGTTCAATTGTTAGGCAAGAAACTATTTGGTTAAAAAGATTCTTTATGGATTTTGGTATGCAAGATGACATTTGCTAGATCAATAGTTGTTTATTGTGATAACGAGGCTGTAAGAGTTTTACAAAAGATTCCAAATTTCATAGTTGAACCAAATATATTAACATGAGATAAAATTTTCTAAAATACTTTATCACGAAGAAGAAAAGGAAGTGTACAATATATTTCTACACATCACATGGTTGTTGATCTTTCAACCTAAACCTATTCTAAGAGATGTATATCTTGCACAAGTTAAATCTCTTGGACTACATATATTGTAATTTACAGATAGTTGAGCATATGTATTGTACTTGTAGCATAATATTGAATACGGTAAATTCAAGTTTATTTTATTTTTAGATTTGCATCTACTAATTTTTGGTGTTTCATTATGTACACATTAATTTTGTTTAATAGCTCAAAGAGATTATAATGTTACAAAAATTATAGATTGGCATACTCATATAAGCAATTGTCTTTGGCACTGGGAAAGTGATCAAAGATGAGACATGTCTCTTGAGAAAAAAATATTATTAAACTCAAAATGATGCCTTGATGATTAATTAAGATGAAGTCATGAAAAGAGATATTTGATAGTGACCACTTTGGATGTAATAGCCCAAGGGTAGAACTGTCTTTTTAGGTTTAGAATCCAAGGGTAAAAGAGAGATTTCCTTGTTAGAAAAGAGTTTGAGAGGGTTCACGAGTGAAAAGCCTTTTAGAAGCCTTTTGTGGCTTGTACATGGGTATTCTGGGAAGAATATTTTGTGTATGCACGAAGGTGGGTGGAAATTGAAAATTTTCACTGCACACACGACCGTGTGCCTAGGACACACGATCGTGTGTCTTGCCTTTTAGCCATATATATGTTTTATTTTCAGTCGCGCAGCTCCCAGCTTATTTCTAGTTTCTATTTCTCTTCTTCTTCCCTCAGCTCCAGTGAACCCTAGGGTGATTGAGAGAGATCTCCCAGTAATTCAGTTTTAGATTAGAGATCCAGAAGCTTCTAGAGAGAGAGGTCAAGCTTTTATGGCGCGAGGTAAGTGTTTTTCTTACCTCTTTCACTGTGTTCAGAGAATTGTTTGCTGTTTTCAGCTTATAAGAACTATTGTGTGCTTGTTTAAAATGTTATCAACATGCTTGAGCTTGAGTTGATGAGTTATTGGATGATTGAGTGGCCATTTCCATGTTTATATGTGTATATGTTTATATACATGTGTTATATGCTTTGTGTATGATGTATGACGTATTTGAGATGATGATATGATGAATATATGCATGGTAGCAGTAGTAGAGAGTATGTATGTTTGATGATGTGGAGTGTGGATGTGTTTGGTGTGGTAATTTCTGGGTTTCCAAAGGCCTTCTACAGAATCTGGGTTGAGCACACGCCCATGCACCCGTGATGCACGCTTGTGTGGCCTCAATTCTGCATGGAACACGACCTTACATGTTACTCGTGTACATATGAAAATTCAAACACACGCCCGTGTACCCGAGTGCACACGCCCGTGTGTCTATTCCCAATTTCACACGCCCGTGTAGGCAAGACACAGGAGTATTACGAGGCAGCTACACGCCCATGCAGTGCGATACACGCCCGTATGCCCAGTCATGCATATTCGTGTGTTTACACCACACGCCCGTGTGGCCAACCAAAGTTTGCTAAACAAATTCCAGAAGCTAGCATGCCCAGAGACACGAGAAGCACACGGTCCCATGTGCCTTGACACATGCCCATACACACAGAAACACATGCCCGTGCACTTTAAGAAAAGCAGAAAAAAGAGATTAAAAGAGAAACTAAGCCACTCTAAGCCATTTCTAAGCACACAGAACTCAGTAATAAGATGATAAAACAACATATCATGCATGATTATCAGCATTGAGCATGACATGCCATATCAGATGATTTCAGACTGGATCCATGGATCTAACAGTATGATTTTAAAGAATAAGTATATGATTTTTCATATATCAGATAGGGGTGGATACGATGGGGCACCTGTGAGTTCACACACCCGCTAGAGAGGAAAACCAGTATCCGTTAGAGAGGACATGGTCATTGACCAAGCTCGTTAGAGAGAGTGCTGGTTGTGCATCAGTAGATTCAATAGGACTTGAACTCACAAGGCCAGAGTGTTGAATCCTTGTATTCATCAGTCTGGCCAGCACAACAGATATTTTCAAATATAGTACTTTCTGATACAGTTTCCAGCATATACTATAGGTATATATTTAGGATCTTCGGATCATAGCTTTTATTATCATAAAGAGTTTTCAGAAAAGAAAGGTTTTCAGAAAATCAGGCCTAAGGGTAAGTTTTATGGCTTTTCAGCATACACATGACATCAGTATATACATTTCATGTCATGTACAGTATCTCATGAGATACAGAACAGTAACAGAACAGAATAAGCTAAAGAATAATACAGTAAACAGATATACTTCGGTATATAAAGAGAATCAAATTAAGAAAACAATATAGCAGAATCTCCTACGTGACGAGTCACGTAGTCAGTTTGTTTTGGACCTGCAAGTGTTTGAGTTTGGAAACGCTTGCTGAGTGACTTTGTCACTTACCCCTTCTTTCTAGTTTCCTTTTACAGGTCAGTGAGTAGAGAACGACTGAGCTAGAGCGAGATTGCTACGAGATTTTGAGGATAT
Organism: Anacardium occidentale; assembly: GCA_026122585.1. Classification (NCBI taxonomy): domain Eukaryota; kingdom Viridiplantae; phylum Streptophyta; class Magnoliopsida; order Sapindales; family Anacardiaceae; genus Anacardium; species Anacardium occidentale. The sequence goes on from JAJEJH010000139.1 coordinate 576,002, forward strand.
GGCTCGACAGCAGCAGACAACATGTTGGCTTGCATGCTTTTACTTTTTCTCATGTATATATGTGTGTATTATATATTAGTATACACTGTATGATAGTATGTTTTATACATGAGTAGCCTAGGGCTTTCACGCTTATATTTCAGTATATTTTAATTTACTATTATAGTAAATTATGCTTACAGGTTTTTTTTATAAAGAAAAATTTATTCAACAGCTCTTTTACTGTAGAGATTCCTGTCTTGGTATATTTTATTTATATTTCAGTATATTTTCGCAGCGTACAGTGACATGGGGCGGGGGTCGCTAAAGTGTTTGGTATCAGAGCATTGTTTTGAGCCATTTAGCAGATTTTGAAAAGTATTTTCAGAAAGTGAGTTTTCACATGCATTATTTTCTATATTTGCATGAGCCGAGAGCCAGTATAATCCAACAGCTGTTGCTCGCTTCCTCTCAGCGTAAGTTTTTAAGTGTAATTTTAGTTTATGTTTGATGTTGATCCTCTATGTTATGATTTTCTAGATAGAAGATCCCATTTACCTAGAGATATGAGTGAACAGAGTAGTGCCTCTATTAGATCTATGAACACTAGTGACAGGATCGTCTCCTCTTCAGAGATTCAGTAACACCTTGGGGAGAGCATTAAGATCAGAGGTGTATCTTTAGAGGATGGGTGAATTTAGTAGACCTGCAGAGAGAGGCCTAGATAGCGGTCCTGACAAGGGCAGTGATAGAGGAAAAAGACCCATGCAGTCCAAGAAATCTAACAAAGGAAGGAAGCAGAGGATAGAGCTACCACAATGTAGGACTTGTGGTAGGAGGTATTCAGGTGAGTGCTTAGCAGGGCAGAGTGTGTGCTTCAGATGTAGACAACCTGGTCATAGGGTGTCAGAGTGCCCAGTTATTGGCGATGGTCCTTCAACTAAAGGTTTTATTGGTCCAGCAGGCAGAGGTGTTGGAGCAGGGAGAGGTGGTCCTATTACGCCTAGAGGAGGTGTTGGTCCTTCGGGTGAAGGTAGAGCCAGAGTTTTTATAGTCAGATGGGATCAAGCAGAGGCTACGCCGCATGTAATTACCGGTCAGTTGCTCTTTCTTAATACTCCTATTTATATGTTGATTGATTGTGGTGCCACACATAGCTTCATATCTAGAGAGGTAGTAGAGACTTTAGGGTTAATCCCTAATATGTCAGATAGGAGTATTTGTGTAGAGATACCAGATGGTGGCATGGTTTTGAGTGACCGGATACTATCAGATTAGGAGATTGAGATTATAGGCTGAAGATTGAGGATAAATTTGATCATGTTGGAGTTGGTTGATTTTGACATGATCTTAGACATGGATTTTTTGAGTAATTATGGGGCAGAGATAGACTATAGAAAGAAAAAGGTTAGACTGTAGTTAGACCCTGATTAGTTTGTATTTGGAGAAGGGAGAGTAGAGACCCTACTCATTTCTTGTTTGTAGGCAAGGAGACTTCTGAGTAAAGGTTATGTAGGGTACTTGGCTAATGTGGTCTGTAGAGATGTAGTTGGGCCATGTATCGAGGAAGTGCCTATAGTGAGAGAGTTCCCTGATATGTTTCCAGATGATTTGCCAGGGTTACCTTCTGAGAGAGAGTTGGAGTTTTGTATCGAGTTGCTTCCTAGTACGACTCCTATTTCTAAGGCTTCGTATCGGATGACTCTAACAGAGTTGCAAGAATTGAAGAAACAACTTCAGAAGTTTATTGATAAAAGATTCATCAGGCCGAGTTACTCGCCATAGGGTGCTCCTATCTTATTTGTAAAGAAGAAAGATGATTCCCTGAGAATGTGTATAGATTACAGAGAGCTGAGTAAGGTAACAATGAAGAATAAGTATTCGTTGCCCAGGATTGATGATCTGTTTGATCAGTTGAGCGGAGCTGCAGCGTTCTCTAAGATAAAATTGAGGTTTGGGTATCATCAAGTAAGAGTGATAGAGCAAGATGTACCCAAGATAACTTTCAGGATGAGGTATGGTCACTACAAGTTTGTGGTGATACCTTTTGGGTTGACGAATGCTCCTGCAGTGTTTATGGATTTGATGAACCGAGTTTTCCAAGATTGTCTAGATAGATTTGTTGTTGTATTTATCGACGACATCTTGGTTTACTCGAAAAGTGTAGAGGAGCATGAGGAACAATTGAGATTTGTTCTTCAGAGACTGAGAGATCGTCAGGTTTATGCCAAGTTCAATAAATATGAGTTCTGGTTGATCAGTGTAGCATTTCTCAGGATATAGTTTCAGTAGCTGGCATTTCAATGGATCCGAGCAAGATAGAAGTTATCTTAAGTTGGTCGAGGCCAAGGACACCTAAGGAGGTTAAAAGTTTTCTTGGTTTGGCTGGTTATTACCAGAGATTCATAGAGGGTTTTTCCAGCATAGCGAGACCATTGACAACTTTGACTCGGAGAGAGGTTCCTTTTGTTTGGACCGAGGTATGCGAAGAGAGATTTTAGGAGTTAAAGCAGAGATTGACTAGCGCTCCAGTATTGGCACTGCCTTAGGAGGGTGTTGACTATGAGATTTATTTAGATACTTCCCATCAGGGGATTGGAGCAGTATTGATGCAGCAAGGTAGGGTAATTGCCTATGCCTCTAGGCAATTAAAGGACTATGAGTTGAGATACCCTACGCATGATTTAGAGTTGGCTGTAGTAGTGTTTGCTTTGAAGATCTAGAGACATTACTTGTATGGTGTCAGATGCTACATATATTCAGATCATCAGAGTCTCAAGTATTTCTTCACCCAGAAAGAATTGAATATAAGACAGAGGAGATGGTTAGAGCTAGTAAAAGATTATGATTGCGAGATTCGCTATCATCCGAGTAAAGCTAATGTAATAGTTGATGCCTTGAGCAGGCGAGTAGCTCTATCCATGATTTCAGTGCAGAGTCAGTTGCAACATGATATTGCCAGAGAGGATATTGAGATAGTGACAGCTAGTTTCTCTAGACTTCAAATAGTGTCCACGCTACTAGATGATATTAGAGTTAGTCAAATGTCAAACATATGGATTCAGAGTATGATTCAGAGGGTTTCTGAGGGCACAACATTAGACTTTGGGATCAGAGATAGAGTTTGTGTGCCAGAGGACACAGATTTGAGACAGAGAATCTTGTCAGAGGCTCATAGTACAGTTTATTCAGCACATCCTGGTAGTACCGAGATGCATCAAGATCTCAAGAGAGGATTTTAGTGGTCTAGTATGAAGAAAGATATTTCAGATTTTGTTGCCAGATGTTTGACTTGTCAGCAGCTCAAAGCAGAGCATCAGAGGCCTTCTAAGTTATTACAGCAATTGAGGATTCCTGAATGGAAATAAGAGAGTATCTCTATGGATTTCATTTCAGGACTTCTTAGAGTATAGCGTGAGTACAACAACATATGGGTAATAGTTAACAGATTGAGTAAGTCTACTCACTTCTTACCGATCAAAGAGGGCATGAGTATAGATCAGTTAGGCCGTTTGTATATCAGAGAGGTGGTCAGATTACATGGGATTCCCAGAGACATAGTATCAGACAGAGATTCGAGATTTTTATCCACTTTCTAGGGTAGTCTATAGAGAGCATTGGGAACCAGACTTCATTTTAGTTCAACTTATCACCCGCAGACACTGAGAAAGTTAATCAGATCCTAGAGGACATGTTGAGAGCCTGTTGCATGGATTTTCAGACTAGTTGGACTGATTTGCTACCGTTGATAGAGTTTGCCTACAATAACAACTATCAGTCTACTATTCAGATGGCACCTTTCGAAGCCTTGTATAGTAGGAGGTGCAGATCACCACTGTATTGGGATGACATTGGTGATAGAGATTCATTAGAGTCAGTAGTGGGGCCAGAAATGACTCAGTTGATGATTGAGCAGATCAGAGTTATCAGACAGAGAATTAAACAGGCCTAGGATCGTTAGAAAAGCTATGTAGATATGAGGCGTAGGGACATAAAGTTTAAGATTGGAGACCACGTGTTTCTAAGAATAGCTCCCTACAGACGTGTCTTAAGATTTGGTAAGAAAGACAAGTTAGCTCCAAGATTCATTGGACCCTATGAGGTTCTGGAGAGAGTAGGCAGAGTTACTTACAGGTTAGCTCTTTCAACCAGTTTGGATAGAATCCATAGTGTATTTCATGTGTCTCAACTGAAAAAATATATGAGCGATCCATCTTATGTGTTAGAAGTTTAAGATCTAGAGTTATCAGATGACTTGAGTTACCAAGAAGTCTTAGTTCAAATTTTGGACTACAGAGTTAAGAGACTCAGAAACAAAGAGATTCTCCTAGTTAAAGTTCTGTGGGTAAGTCAGAGAATTGAGGAAGCTACATAGGAAGTTGAGGCTGAGATGAGAGATAGATTCCCTGATTTATTCAGGTAATTTTGGGGATGAAATTTTTATTAGAGGGGGAGGATTGTAATAGCCCAAGGGTAGAATTATCTTTTTAGGTTCGAAATCCAAGGGTAAAAGAGAGATTTCCTTATTAGGAAATAGTTTAAGAGAGTTCAGGGGTAGAAGAGCCTTTTAGAAGCCTTTTATGGCTTGTACATGGGTATTATGGGAGAAATATTTCGTGTATGCGTGAAGGTGGGTGGAAATTGAAAATTTCCACTGCACACACAACCGTGTGCCTAGGACACACGACCGTGTGTCTTGCCTTTTAGCCATATATATGTTTTATTTTCAGTCACGCAGCTCCCAGCTTATTTCTAGTTTTCATTTCTCTTCTTCTTCCCTCAGCTCCAGTGAACCCTAGGGTGATTGAGAGAGATCCCCCAGTAGCTCAGTTCCAGATTAGAGATCCAGAAGCTTTCAGAGAGAGAGGCCAAGCTTCTATGGCGTGAGGTAAGTGTTTTCCTTACCTCTTTCACTGTGTTTAGAGTATGGTTTGCTGTTTTCAGCTTATAAGAACTATTGTGTGCTTGTTTGAAATGTTATCAGCATGCTTGAGCTTGAGTTGATGAGTTATTGGATGATAGAGTGGCCATTTCCATGTTTATATGTGTATATGTTTATATACATGCGTTATATGCTCTGTGTATGATGTATGACGTGTTTGAGATGATGATATGATGAATATATGCATGGTAGCAGTAGTAGAGAGTGTGTATGTTTGATGATGTGGAGTGTGGATGTGTTTGGTGTGGTAATTTCTTTCCAAAGGCCTTCTACAAAATTTGGGTTGAGCATACGCCCGTGCACCCGTGATGCACGCTCGTGTGGCCTCAATTCTACATGGAACACGACCTTACATGTTGCTCGTGTGCTATGAAAATCCAAACACACGCCCATGTACCCGAGTGCATACGCCCGTGTGTCCATTCCCAATTCCACACGCCCGTGTGGGCAAGACACAGAAGCATTGCGAGGCAGCTACACACCCGTGTAGTGCGATACACGCCCATGTGCCCAATCATGCACGCCCGTGTGTTTGCACCATATGCCCGTGTGGCCAGCCAAAGTTTGCTAAACAAATTCCAGAAGCTAGCACGCCCAGAGACACGAGAAGCACACGGTCCCGTGTGCCTTGACACACGCCTGTGCACACAGAAACACACGCCCGTGCACCTTAAGAAAAACATAAAAAAGAGATTAAAAGAGAAACTAAGCCACTCTAAGCCATTTTTAAGCACACAGAACTCAATAATAAGATGATAAAACAACATATCATGCATGATTATCAACATTGAGCACGACATGCCATATCAGATGATTTCAGACTGGATCCAAGGATCCAACAGTATGATTTTAAAGAATAAGTATATGATTTTTCATATATCAGATAGGGGTTATGCATCAGTGAGTTTGCATACCCGTTAGAGAGGAAAACCAGCATCCGTTAGAGAGGACATAGTCATTGACCAAGCTCGTTAGAGAGAGTACTGGTTATGCATCAGTAGATTCAGTAGGACTTGAACTCACAAGGCCAGGGTGTCGAATCCCTGTATTCATCAGTCTGGTCAGCACAACATATATTTTCAGATACAGTACTTTCTGATACAGTTTCCAACATATACTATATGTATATATTCAGGATCTTTGGATCATAACTTTTATTATTAGAAAGAGTTTTCAGAAAAGAAAGTTTTTCAGAAAATCAGGCCTAAGGGTAAGTTTTATGGCCTTTTAGCATACACATGACATCAGCATATACATTTCATGTCATGTACAATATCTCATGAGAAACAGAACAGTAACAGAACAAAATAAGCCAAAGAATAATACAGTAAACAGATATACTTCGGTATATAAAGAGAATCAGATTAAGAAAACAGTATAGCAGAATCTCCTACGTGACGAGTCACGTAGTCAGTTTGTTTCGGACTTACGAGTGTTTGAGTTTGGAAATGCTTACTGAGTGACTTTGTCACTCGCCCCTTCTTCCCTATTTCCTTTTACAGGTTAGTGAGTAGAGAGTGGCTGAGCTGGAGCGAGATTGCTATGAGATTTTAGGGATATGGCTAGACAGTAGCAGACAACATGTTGGCTCGCATGCTTTTACTTTTTCTCATGTATGTATATATGTGTATATTATATATTAGTATACACTGTATGACAGTATGTTTTATACATGAGTAGCCTGGGGCTTTCACGTTTATATTTCAGTATATTTTAATTTACTATTATAGTAAATTATGTTTACAGATTTCTTTTATAAAGAAAAATTTATTCAGCAGCTCTTTTACTGTAGAGATTCCCGTCTCAGGTATATTTTATTTATATTTCAATATATTTCTGCAGCGCATAGTGACTTGGGGCGGGGGTCACTACATTGGACTCCTCACATCCAAAGAACTTTTCTATGCCAAATATGAGTTCTTAATAAATGCTTGTTAGTTTGAAGATATTAAGAGCTTAAGTCAGACACTGTGAATAATGACTAAATTTATATATGTATAGTGTTTGATATGAAATTTCTGGAGAATTTGTACTGTAAAACATGCTTCATACCATATGGGCATAATCAACCAATAAAAGTGGTGAGAGAATGAATCAATGCATTCACATTGTGTGAGACTTTATGGGGGCTTTCCTTTTGTTGGTACCCTTATAACTTTTATTGTTATTCGATATTTATTTTTAATGTTTTGTTATCTTAGCTTGTTGCCTAACTTTGTATGATTCGATCTATGTAACATGATAGAAAAGTAACTAAGTTTGAATTAAGAAATTTGAGTAGAAGTGGAAGACTTATTCGAGACGTGTATCCATTGGTTGGTCGATTTTGTCAATCATATGTGATATATGATTTGAAATAGATACATGAGTAGATAATATAATTATTCTAAGGGATTAAAGAGATTGGTGTTATCAGGAAAGCCTAAGGAACAACGAGACCAACAATTTATTATGTTTTTGGGTTGAAGCGACTATGTTATTTCTAATCGATGCATAGTAACAAGCTTTCAAGTGCAAGTTGCTCATAAGGTTGCATAACACATTTGCCAAGTATTAAATGTATTATTGTATGGGATTTTTGTATTTTAGTGTGAGGTTTCTTTTTCCCCATGTTTGAGTGGGAGATATTAGGTCTGTGTCCACCTATGACGGGTTGACTTAACCTATGTTATAAATCAAACTGCCACATATATAATGTCCCAAAACTGCTACAAAAGTGCGAACTTTTTCCAAGAATATGCAAATTCTCCTACTTCCCTGCAAACACACAAAAATATAGACTACAAAAATACATACAAAAAAGACAATGAGGAGAAAGGCAAACTGTCGTGGAAAATCCTATTTCACATTGCAGATGCTTTTGATCAAACTCAAGCAAATTCAACATCAATCTGGATGTGTGATTCATCACTATCCTAAATTCACAGATTATGTAGTTTTTCCAACAAATTTGAAACATGTAATAGAATTTAATCCCTATAACGACCAAAAAAAAAAAAAAAAAAACCAAAATTTCTTGCCAGGAGCAACCGGATACAGATTTTGTGCTCCCTTGTTTCCTTTTGTAAGCGGCTAAACTTTTTATGAATAATTGATTACCGGTAGCATCTCAGTCAATGCATATTCACCCAGACCATGAAGATCTTCGTGGCTCTAGTAAAGTATTGCAGTTTTCAAAGGCTGTAGGTGAATTAAAGAATAATGTAAGGTGCATATCTAAAAAGTCAGCAGTTCTCTTCGCTGCCATAACAGCAATCTTTGCCAACCGTTATTAACTTAACACCACATTAAAGAAAAATGAATCCTGACACCACGTCTGCAGGACTAAACTGTGCAGCCACCGCTTTAACATGGTATGTTTTAGAGGACCGTCATAAATATATAGTTCAATCATAGTTACATCAATTTGTGATAAATATGTCAAGGTTCAATTTACGGAATTTCAATTTCTGCCAGGAAAACTAGGCAACAACAATAAGAGCCAAAATGTTGACAAGCTGAATAGGATCAAGGCTTATCCTATGAACGATTAATAATCCAACAATCATCACTAGTCAACTCTTCTCATGTAAATGATAAATTGTCTATGAATTAAAATTTTCCAAAAAATGAAAAAGGAAAGTCACAGCTAAAACTCACAAAAGAAGGAGGAAAACGTAATCAAGAGCTTACATACAAGAACTAAAGTTAAATCTTGATCTGATGAGCAGGGCGAGAACTTGAAGATGAGTATACGAGAGAGAAAACCTTGATCTTGTATAAAGCCTAACCTGTTCAAGCCCTCATTTTTATGGGCCTTAATACGGACATTAAAATATCTACTTTTGTTAGTAAATTATATTTGGTTATTTTTTAAATTATTATTTTATTTATAGAAATTACAAACTTTCCTTAAAATATTGTATTTTATTCAGTTCTTTGGGTGTATGACTATTATATTTAAAACTATTGAAAGATATATTAATTTTTATAAAACTTTGAAAAACCCTAAATCTTTTTCATTTTTCCAAAAACACCCTAAAAGTTTTCGTGAATACCAATAACAATTTCAAAAATGATTGTTCACTCCCCAAACACACCACATTTTGTAAAGGAAAATCGAATAGAAAAATCAATGCAAACCATCTTGCCCTTTCAGTTAACAACATGATAATTATGAGAGATGATGACAATAAAATTTCTCAATTGTAGATTTATTTGTCCACTTGATTTGAAATGAAAAATGTGGGTGAGATTGGAAGTTTCCATGGCCTTGAAGTGGAGAAATCAGATTAGGGATATTTTGTATCTCAAAGAAGATATGCTCATAGCCTTTTGGAGCGTTTCAACATGAGGGAGTGAATAATGGCGACTCCTATGGAGCCATATCTCGAGTTGTAGAAAGGGAAGCTACTAAAAGATGCAAGAAGGCTTTGACAATTTGTTGGTAGTTTAATTTATTTAACTATCTCAAGACTAGAAATCACACACTAGGTTGTTGTCCTCACTCAGTTTATACAAAGTCCAACAACTACTCATTTAGATGCTACAAAAGAATCCTACGTTATGTAAAAGATTCTTGTTCTATATAAAAAAGGCAATAATTTCTTGTTGAAAGGATTTGCTAATGCAGATTAGGGAAGTGATGTAATCGATTCTCATCCAACTTTAGAGTACTGTTTCAATACTGGTTTAGTTATTGTTTCATAGTGCATCGAGAAGCTATTGAATATTTCTTTGTGCATATTTTTTTGTGACATTGTGAGTGTAATTAAACTTGCTTCAAATCCAATCTTTCATGGGTGAACAAACCATATTGGGGTTCATCACCACTTTGTTTAAGAAAAACTGTTAAATCAAAAAATTAAGTTGAAAACATTTCCTACAAGTGCTCAAGTTGCAAAGCAAAGACTAAATTTAAAAATTTTAGAGCCACTCTTTGAGTTATTGATTGTAAGTGTGCACTAAGAGGAAGTCTTACAAATTAGTATATCTTACCCACAACTTGTTGTTATTGGTTACTGTTGACTGAGTCAATTTTCTACTCTTATTATTTTGGGTTAAACTAAGTCAATAGTTAGGTGTCAAATAAAAAGAGTATTTTACTCTGTTATGGTAAGATTTCATGCAAGTAGTTGTTGTTTCTTTTAAGAGAATTTGTTATCTTTAATCTAGTTTGACCATAAAATTATAAGATGAGAAGTACTTATGAGTGAGATGAATACGTCATGCTTTCAAGAGATGATGAGATGAGATTAATGAAGCATATTATCATCAAGAGATGGGTCGAGTGGTGAACCTTTATAACATAGTTATGTGTAATAACACGTTGGTAAGATGAGTTCATCAAGAGAAGGGATAATAGAGAATCCCTGATGACATAAGTTGTGTACAAGAATTCCATTGGAATGAAAACAGTGGAATGCTAAGTTATGACATGAGTTGTATGCATGTGAATGTACTTGACAAGTCACCTGTTAACTAAGTGTTTTGTCACTCATACGTTTCCTTTTAATTATTTTACAAGTAAAACGAGGCTATGAGATAAGTGTGAATCAGTGAAGCATGATTGCATGAGGAGGGATTTTGAGTCTATTTGTATTCATGGTATGATATTTATGTATTTAAGTATTACCTTTGTATTTGAATGACTTTATCCACATTTTTATACATAGATGCTGAGCACTTTGATGATTTGAATTGATTATTAGACAACTTTTGCGAACTTTTCTAATAAGTTGTTATTTCATCCTCATTTATTGTTAATATTATTATTGTTGCTGCATTAAATGTTAATTTTGGCATGGTTTTTAAGAAAATTCAAGTTGACGTGCTCTTTTGGATGCATATTCTCATTTGGAGAGAGGTATTATAATGCATAAGGTTTCCATGATTACTTGACATACATTGATCCTCTCGTCATGATTCAATTATTTTAAGGGCATTCATGTAATCTTCCTAAGATTAAAGATATCTTAACGAAAAAAATGACATTTTATTGATAAAAATATGATTAAAATACAATTGGGGAGATAGGATAATTGACTTTAGAATACATATTCCAACAAATTCTCCTCTAGCTTGAAACTTTGTCCATGATTGCCTTCACAACAACATCAAAAAATTCTTTAAGAGTCATCAATTTTGATTGTTGCATATACCAGCTTTAGGATAAGCTTTATAATAGTCTCCCTAATGACTTTCTGATGATGTGGCACTTCTTTACCATGTGTTCTACTCTCTCAGTCCTTTTTTGTTTATATAGCTTTGAAAAGTCAAAGTTTTTATTAAAAAAAGGATGCGGCGTCATTTCTGCTGGAGGAGAAAAAATATATTTTGTATTTGGTTACATAACAAACAAATGCTGCTCTCTTTTCTGTTAAGGTGCGATACTCGACCCTTGTTTCTGTTTTTCTTCTCCTCAACTGAAGATTCTGGACAAGCTTGATCCAGTGGCTGGAAGGGGATTTGCTGATTCCAGGTGGAGGCTGATGCTGAGTCCTATAGCAGTATATATTCACCCTTGATTAACAAAGGGAGTGTGTGTTGACTGTAACAAAAAAGGGGGGAGAGGCTAGGGTTTTTTCAGGTGTGTTCTTTCCTGTATTTTCTGGGGTTTATCAGAGGATATCAAGCTCTATAATCTGAAATACTTTCCGATTTAATGAATTTCAACCTTGCCTTGGGAGAGTGGATGTAGGCCATGAGTGCCGAACCACTATACATGACTGTGTCATCTTGCTTGCTGTGTTTCAGATTATTTTTTATTTCTTCATCATTTTTTTTGGATGCCTATGATATATTCTATTTGCTCATTCAACAGTTAATTTTTGTTTCTGAGTGCATTAAATCTGTCTTCAAGCCTTGAAATCTCTACAAACTGGTATCAGAGCTTGGTTCTGGGCACTTCAATTTAAAACTCAGAGAATTGATTTAGTGTTTATTGGATAAATCGGGGCTTTTTTGTTAAGTGTTGTTCTGGTTGTTTGTTTTTTTTAAAATGTCCACCAAATTTGAGCTTGAAAAATTCACAGGCACTAATGATTTTGGGCTTTGGAAGATGAAGATGGAAGCTGTATTAGTAAAAGAAGGCCTAGTTCTGGCATTAAAAGGTGAATCAGAACTTCCAACATCCATAACAGCAGTGGAAAAGCAGGATATGCTTGATAGAGCTAGAAGTTCCTTGATTCTTGGGCTGGGTGATAAAGTTCTCCGGGAAATAAAAAAGGAGAAGACAGCTGCTGAGATTTGGAGTAAGTTAGACTCTCTTTATCTATCTAAAGCTGTGCCTAATAGATTATATTTGAAACAACAACTGTTTGGTTTTAAGATAGATGAGCAAAAATCCTTAAAAGATAATAAGGATGATTTCTTAAAAATAATACAAGATTTAGAAAGTATTTCTATTGAAATTGCTGAAGAAGATCAAGCTGTAATTCTTCTAAATTCATTACCTAAATCATACTCTAATTTTGTGGAAACCTTGAAATATGGGAGACAAACACTGAAATTAGAAGAGGTAATACAAGCAATTTCAGTAAAGGATAGTGAAAATAGGATGAAAGATAGGCATAATGGAGATGGTGAAGGTCTTAGCATTAGAGGGAGATCAGAAAAGAGAAACTGGAAAAGAGGTAGACATAGTCAGGGTAAAAATAGGTCTAAGTCTAGGCCTGGTGTTAGAAAATGTTTTCATTGTCATAAAGAGGGACACTTCAAGAGAGATTGCCCTGAGAGGAAAAATAAGAAGAAGTTAGATAAAGAGAGTGAAGGTGGGAGTGTAGATGTAGCTGCTGAAAGATATGATAACTCAGAAGTCTTGGTTATTTCTGATAGAAAATTGACTGAAGAGTGGATACTTGACACTGGGTGCACCTATCACATGACACCAAATAGAGAGTGGTTTAGTTCTTTTCAGCCTCTAGATGGTGGTAAGGTTTTGATGGGGAATAATGCTGCCTGACAAATAAAAGGCATAGGCAACATTAGATTAAGTTTAGATAATGGTCAAGTCAAAACACTCACTGATGTAAGATACATTCCTGACCTAAAAAGAAATCTGCTTTCTCTGGGTACTCTTGATGCTAATGGTTTTAGTTACAAAGCAGTGAATAGGAGTTTGAAGGTGATGAAATGGTCTTTAGTAGTTATGAAGGCTGAGAAAAAGAATGGGTTATATGTGTTAAATGGGGAAGTTAGGTGTGGTACAACAGCTGTAACTTTTCCAGAGGCACCAGATAAGGCTATTCTTTGGCACCAAAGACTTGCCCATGTTAGTGAAAAGGGTCTAATAGAATTAAGTAGACAGAATCTGCTTTGTGGGGATAAAATTGAGAGATTAACATTTTGTGATCATTGTGTTTATGGCAAGATGAGAAGAGTCAAGTTTGGTTCTGGTCAACATTACTCAAAGGCTCTACTTGAGTATGTTCATTCAGATGTTTAGGGGCCTTCTAGACATTATTCTCTTGGTGGATGCAGGTATTTCATCAGTTTTATGGATGATTTCTCTAGGTATGTTTGGGTTTATTTCCTGAAGACCAAGGATGAAGCATTTCTAAAGTTTAAGGAATGGAAAACCATGGTGGAGACTCAAACTGGGAAGAGATTGAAGAAGTTCAGAACTGATAATGGCCTGGAATTTGTTAATCAAGAGTTTGATAATTTTTGCAAACTGAGTGGCATTGTGAGGCACAAGACTGTGAGTAATACACCTCAGCAAAATGGCTTATGTGAGCGGATGAACAGGACTATTTTGGAAAAGGTGAGAAGTATACTTTCATGCTCAAAATTACCAGTAAAATTTTAGGCTGAAACTGTACATACTGCAGTCTACCTCATCAATAGGACACCTTCCTCAGCAATAGAATTTAAGGTTCCTTTGGAGAAGTTTACTGGTCATACGATTAAACTAGATAACCTTAAAGTTTTTGGCTGCTTAGCTTATGCTCATGTTAAGGATGACAAACTTAAACCAAGGGCTGTGAAATGCATTTTTCTGGGGTATCCTGAGGGTGTTAAAGGCTACAAACTCTGGAACTTAGAGGCTAAAAAATGCATTGTAAGCAGGGATGTAATTTTCAGAGAGGATGTCTTGCTAGAACTTGAGAAAGAGATTCAGAATTTAAAAAAAATTTCATCTGAGCCAGATAAATTAGAGCTTGAGCTGAATTCTTCTCAATCTAGATAGAATTCAGATCAAGGTGGAGCACCTGATGCTGAAATTCAAGTGGAAGCAGAAGCTGAACCAGAGGAAAATGATTCAGAATTGGGAGACTACCAGTTGGCCAAGGATCGAATTAGGAGGGTAGTTAGACCTCCAAACAGATTTGGGTATGCTAATCTTGTTGCTTATGCATTACAAGTAGAAGAAGATTTGAATGATGAACCTAAAACATATCAAGAAGCTGTGACTGGAAAAGAAAAACTTCAGTGGAGAAAAGCAGTTGATGAAGAGATTAATTCTCTGATGAAAAATGAAACCTGGACACTAGTGGATAGACCCAAAAATTGTAGAGTGGTGAAATGTAAGTGGATTTTTAAAAGAAAATCTGGAGTGAACCCCTTTGAACCCCCAAGATTCAAGGCTCGTTTGGTGGCAAAAGGATTTACACAAGTTGAAGGTATAGACTACAAAGAAATCTTCTCCCCTGTAGTCAAGCATACTTCCATAAGGGTGTTATTGTCACTGGTTGTGCAATATGACCTTGAACTGGAGCAATTGGATGTAAAGACAACATTCTTACATGGAGACCTAGAAGAAAAGATTCTGATAGAGCAACCTGAAGGTTATGAAGAAAAAGGCTGCAAAGGTAAAGTTTGTTTGCTTAAAAAGTCTTTGTATGGCTTGAAACAATCACCACGACAATGGTATAAAAAGTTTGATTCTTTTATGCTTGAAATTGGTTTTTTGAGATGCAATTATGATAGTTGTTTTTATTTTAAGAAAATTTCAGATATGACTCATGTTTATTTACTTTTGTATGTGGATGATATGCTCATTGCTTGCCATAACAAGTCTGAAATAACTTGGCTTAAGAAGATGTTGAATACCAAGTTTGAAATGAAATAGTTAGGTCAAGCACAGAAGATACTTGGCATTTCTATAATCAGAGAAAGAGAAAATGGCAAGTTAAAGTTGTCTCAACAAGAATATGCTGAGAAGATATTGCAAAAGTTCAACATGAGAGAGTCCAAGGCCGTTCAGACTCCACTTGGACAACATTTCAAGCTGTCACATGATCAAAGTCCACAATCAGAAGAAGAGAAAGATAAAATGGCTAAAGTGCCTTATGCTAATGCTCTGGGAAGTCTGATGTACCTGATGATGTGTACAAGACCTGATTTAGTCTATGCTGTGAGTCTTGCAAGCAGATTTATGAGTAATCCAGGGAAGGTACATTGGAATGCTTTGCAGTGGATATTGAGATATGTGAAGGGGACAACTTCTGTTAGTATTGAATACAAAAAGAATCAACTGAATGAATATTGTGTGGAAGGGTTTGTAGATGCTGATTATGCTGGAGATACAGACAGGAGAAAATCCACTACTGGATTTGCATTTTCAGTATGGGGAAATGTGGTGAGCTGGAAATCTAAACTTCAGCACATGGTGACATTGTCTTCTACAGAATCAGAATATGTAGCCATTACTGAAGCTGCAAAAGAAGCTAGATGGTTGAAAGGTCTAGTAGGTGAGTTGGGAATTTTTCAGAAACTGGTGGTGATTCAGAGTGATAGCCAAAGTGCTATTCATTTGTGCGAAAATCAAATTTTCCATGAGCATACTAAGCACATAGATGTACGCCTTCACTTCATCCGGGAACTCATTGAAAATGGTGAGATAAAAGTGGAAAAGGTGGCTGGTTCAAGCAATCCAACAGACATGCTTACCAAGTCAGTTTCTGGTGAAAAACATAGGCTCTGCATGAGCCTATTGCATGTTGAATAAAATGATAAATAGATACCAAGGCAAGGGAAGTATTCTGACATGTCAAAGGAAGTACCAAGGTGGAGAATTGTGATGATGTGGCACTTCTTTGCCATGTGTTCTGCTCTCTCAGTCCTTTTTTGTTTATATAGCTTTGAAAAGTCAAAGTTTTTATTAAAAAAAGGATGCGGCCTCGTTTCTGCTGGAGGAGAAAAAATATATTTTGTATTTGGTTACATAACAAACAAATGCTGCTCTCTTTTCTGTTAAGGTGCGATGCTCGACCCTTGTTTCTGTTTTTCTTCTCCTCAACTAAAGATTCTGGACAAGCTTGATCCAGTGGCTGGAAGGGGATTTACTGATTCCAGGTGGAGGCTGATGCTGAGTCCTGTAGCAGTATATATTCACCCTTGATTAACAAAGGGAGTGTGTGTTGACTGTAACAAAAAAGGGGGGAGAGGCTAGGGTTTTTTCAGGTGTGTTCTTTCCTGTATTTTCTGGGGTTTATCAGAGGATATCAAGCTCTGTAATCTGAAATACTTTCTGATTTAATGAATTTCAACCTTGCCTTGGGAGAGTGGATGTAGGCCATGAGTGCCGAACCACTATACATAATTATGTCATCTTGCTTGCTGTGTTTCAGATTATTTTTTATTTCTTCATCATTTTTTTTGGATGCCTATGATATATTCTATTTGCTCATTCAACAGTTAATATTTTTTTTTGAGTGCATTAAATCTGTCTTCAAGCCTTGAAATCTCTACAGACTTTAATGGCTAGACTTTTTTTGTTCATGGCAAAATATGGGTTTTGTTTGCCTAACAAAATTGATCAAAAGCTTGGTCTAAAATTTCTGAAAAATTAGCTTCAATAATTACATCGAAAATAATTTGACGAAAATGAAATTATTTAAAGCCAATTCAACGGGTAATATGGATGCAATCACTGTCCGGTGAGATGAGATGGTTTTCATTTTCTAAAGGAGAGGAAGAAGATGCTGTAACGCTTACCTACGCTTTTTTGTGTTATCTAAAGGTGAGGAAGAAGATGAAAGGGTAAAGGCGTTTGGTGAGATGGTTTTTGTTTTTGTGTTTTCTGAAGGAGGGGAAGAAAAATGAACAGGTAAAAGAGTTTAGTGAGATGGTTTTTGTTTTTATGTTTTCCGAAGGAGAAAAAAAAAATGAATAGATAAGTCAGTAGTGAAAAAGAAGATGAAATAATGAAAAAAAAAAAAAAGAGAGTGGAAAAGAGAAACAATTGGAAAAGCAGAATTATTATAAAGTCTAGGAAATTTTAATTTAATTAAGGGTACTTTTGTCTTTCTAACCTATCATAAAAAATAAATAAAATTTACTTATAAAATTTAACAAAACGTGACAATGACTTTGGCATGATTATTATACTGATCCTACAGTCAAGTCAAGTCAAGTCTTCTTTAGTGCGCTCCAGAAACAATCAGTCAACAGAGGTCACAAAGATTCTCTCATCAGTCGACGAAGGATCCTGCCAGTTGGCACCAATTTTTGACGGTTGATACTCATAAGCAAATTTTGCAAAATTAAGAAAATATAAACAGATAAAAAAATCATGACAAGCTTTAAAATAAATTATTAAATCATTTAATTTTAACCTTAAAATCTATTTTAAGAAAATTTTTGTGAAGAGATCGAATAGATTTTTGTTGAAAATCACTAAAGCTTATCGATATGTGATTAGATTGTTGATAAAAATAATTCAAATATGGTCAATAATAGTCAAATCTCTTTTATATATAGGATAAATTCGATAAATTCTATATCTTTCCAACTATATTTATACAATAAAAAAATATTAATTGAAACTGTATAAACCATTTTAGTTTAATTTGTATAAAACTTTGAATCACGTATACCAGTTGTGGCATTCAATTATAAATATGTATTTGGGTCCTGACGCATAACACCAAAGATGGACTCATCAACCTTCATGTTCAGTATAACTTTCTCTGTTGTTTTCTTCATCCACCTCTTTGTTTTCTTAAATTTCTCACTTACGGCTGCACACAATTCCACTGAGGAAGCACTTGCTCTTCTCAATTGGAAAACCAGTCTTCAGTATCACAACCAGTCTTCCCTTTCATCCTGGACGCTTCATCCTTCAAACGCCACCAATATTTCTAGCAACCAGAAAGCCAACATAAGTCCATGCTCTTGGTTTGGTATTCATTGTAACCATGCTGGAAGTGTTATTAGTATTAACCTCACCTCCACAAGTTTGAAAGGTACGCTCCAAGATTTCTCATTCTCACTGTTTACCCATCTCGCATACCTTGATCTTAGCGTCAATGACTTCTTTGGTTTCATTCCACCTCAAATCGGTAACCTCTCACAGCTCAAGTACCTTGACTTGTCGATTAATCAGTTTTCTGGTAAAATACCACAGGAAATTTGCCTCCTAACTCGTCTTACTATCCTTGGCCTTAACGAAAATCAGTTAAGTGGTTCCATTCCTGAAGATATCGGTAAGGCAAGTTCGCTCGTCATCCTTGTCCTGTACGAAAACCATCTAGATGGTCCAATTCCAATTTCTTTGGGAAACCTGAGCAACTTGCAAGTTTTATACTTGTACAACAATAGTTTTTCAGGCTCCATCCCTAAGGAGATTGGAAATTTGAATAATCTTTCTGATTTAGATTTATGCATTAACAAATTTCACGGTTCTATTCCTGTCTCCTTCGGTAATTTGAGCAACCTACAAAGTTTATACCTGTTCGAAAACAGTCTTTCCGGCATCATTCCTAAAGAGATAGGAAATTTGAAGTATCTTCTCAATCTACACATGTACGACAATCAATTTTATGGTTCCATTCCAGCCTCATTTAGTAATTTGAGCAACTTACAATACTTATACCTATACAAAAACAATCTTTCTGGCCCTATTCCTAAGGAGATAGGAAACTTGAATTATCTTTTAGATATTGAATTGAGCCGAAATCAATTCAATGGATCAATTCCTGTCTTCTTCAGTAATCTAAGCAACTTACAAGCTTTGTTTCTATCTGAAAATTGGCTTTCAGGGTTCATTCCTAAGGAGATAGGAAACTTGAAATTTCTTTCCATTTTGGAACTATCCGCAAATCAATTTTGTGGTTATGTTCCGCCTTCACTTGGAAATTTAAGCAACTTACAATATTTGTACCTTCGCGAGAATAAGTTATCTGGTTTCTTTCCTGAAGAAATTGGAAATTTAAAGAAGCTGGCTAGTCTTCAACTTGGCACAAACCAATTCACTGGGTATTTGCCCCGTAATATTTGCCAAGGTGGGTTACTTAGAAAATTGTCTGTATTTGACAACCATTTTTATGGTCAAATCCCTGGAAGCTGGAGAAATTGTACAAGTCTAGTAAGGGCGCGCCTTGACAGAAATCAGTTTTTTGGAAAAATTTCAGAAGAGTTTGGCGTCTACCCTGATCTGATTTACTTTGATATCAGTCACAATAATTTTTATGGGGAGATCTCATTGAACTTGAAAAAATTCCCAAAATTAGAATTTTTTAATATTGGCAGCAATAACTTAACTGGGAGAATACTTTTCGAGATCGGAAATTCAACTCAACTTGTAGAACTTGATGTCTCTTCTAATCATTTAGTTGGGGAGATTCCAAAGGAGCTTGGAAACCTAACTTCTCTAATCAAGTTGATTTTGAATGGGAATCAACTTTCTGGTGGTATGCCACTGGAACTTGCTTTTCTCACTGAACTTGAGTACCTTGACTTGTCTTCAAACAGATTGAGCAAGTCAATCCCGAAAGGTATTGGCTTCTTAGTGAAATTGTACTACTTGAATCTGAGTAACAATCTTCTTAGCCAAGAAATTCCAATTGAATTAGGGAAGTTCCGTCAGTTGTCAGACCTAGATTTGAGTCAAAACTTGCTCGAAGGAAAGATACCCTCTGAAATGTGCAATTTGGAAAGCTTGGAAAAGCTTAATCTTTCCCGCAATAAGCTTTCTGGTTTAATTCCAAGCTGTTTTGAAGGCATGCATGGCTTGTCACTTGTTGACATATCTTACAATGAGTTTCGGGGTCCGATTCCGAACAGCAAGGCATTCCAAAATGCCCCTATTGAAGCATTGCAAGGGAACAGAGGGTTGTGTGGTGGTGCCACAGGACTACCATCTTGCAAATCAGTTTCTAGATCACACAAGCGTGCATTAGGAAAAACCTGGGCTATTGTGTTTCCTCTTTTAGGTGGACTTGCACTTTTAACGGCTGTAATTGTAATGTTCTTCGTTAGGCAAGGACGGAAGAGGAAGTTACAAAAGCAGGAAAGCTGCGTGAACACTCATGGATTACTTTCAATATTGAATTTTGAGGGGAAACTTGTGTATGAAGAAATTATAAGAGCTACAAATGATTTTGATTCTGGATATTGCATTGGCAGTGGTGGCCATGGAAGTGTTTATAGAGCAGAACTACCATCGGGGGATGTTTTAGCTGTCAAGAAATTTCACTCTCAAAATCTTGTGGAGATGGAAAATCATAACGTCTTCTCGAACGAAATAAGGGCATTGACAGAGGTACGACACCGTAATATTGTGAAATTTTATGGGTTTTGCTCGCATGCTCGAAATTCATTCTTGATTTATGAATTCCTGGAAAGGAGCAGCTTGGCCACAATCTTAAGCAGTGAAGCGGAAGCAAAAGAACTTGGTTGGAGGAATCGAATGAATATTATAGAAGGTGTAGCCAAAGCTTTGGCTTACTTGCACCACGATTGCTTTCCACCAATTGTCCACCGAGACATATCAAGCAAGAATGTGTTGTTGGATTCGGAATACGAAGCTCATATTTCAGACTTTGGAACTGCAAAATTTCTCAGGCAAGACTCATCCAACTGGTCTCAACTTGCAGGGACATATGGATATGTTGCGCCGGGTATGTAATTCTTCCATTTTCAGCTTCCTTTATCAACTCATTCAAACAATATGGATGCTACATAATCATGATTATCTTTCACTTGCAGAGCTTGCTTATACTTCGATTGTTACTGAAAAATGTGATGTCTATAGCTTCGGAGTATTAACATTGGAAATAATCAAAGGGAATCATCCAAGAGATTTTCTATCCTCATATCCATTCTTGTCCTCCAAAGTGGATTTAGTTCTCACCGATATGTTGGATCCACGACTTGCAACTCCCTCGCGTGATGTCCAGGGCAAACTCATATCCATGATGGAGGTTGCTTTTTCTTGCATAGCTGCCAATCCGGAATCTAGGCCAACGATGCAGATTGTTTGCCAACGATTATGCAACAAAGCTTCTTCGTCAGAGAGATCAAATTCCAGTCAAGCCTGAGGGAGATCTCTGAATACATAATGCTGTCAAAGTTACAATGACGCATGCCCAAGCGCTGAGAGTGAACTTGAAATCACTGTCAAATAAAAGATTAGCTCGGTTTCTCTATTGGAATCGACAACTGAAACCAGTTAAATTTATATGTACTCTTGGCCAGTTATTCTAAATGTTTTTGTAATAGAGTAGAATGGTATACACAAGTTTAGAAAAGCTGAAGTTTTTTTTTTTTCTTAAAAAAAATTTGATCAAGTCAACAAAATTTCCACCAGTTTCTTGAAGAACGACAATTTCGTTGTAGAAATTTCATGGAATATTGGGATTTTCTATCACAATTAAATGTGGAAAAAGTCATCCCCTAGGTGCAACAAGATAACAGCATTCACTACAGTTAAACATTTGCTCCATCAAGAATTGGAATCTTTCGCTGACATGTTGTGTGCTAATCGAATTCTAAATGGGGGTTTATTTGAATTCAGAAAGCACAAATTTAAGAAATGGATTTTCTTGGAGATTTGTGATGGTAGCTTAGTGATTAGGCCGATACCCAACACTAATCTCATACACAAATAACGGGGTTAGGCCCCCATGGAGGTAGGTTATAGTGATCGATATACCCCCTATTGTTATAGGACATTCTATAGTCATTGATACTAATAATTCAACCAATATGATTTAAGATGTAAAAGTGTATCAAGTAATAGCACCACAAATGATCCAAACACTATACTATTACTTGTCTATGTCACATATGCTTTTGTGAGAAGCCTCAAAAAGAAATCCACAAAGTCACAAATAATTATATTATCGTATCTTTGTCACATGTGCTTCAAAAAATGCCTCAAATATAGGATTCATATTCTAAATATTTTATGTTGAATTAGTGTATTCTCATAAACAAAATATTAGAGGTATTGAATAACAACAAAACAAATTAATATGAATTCAATATGGACAAACGACAAGAGAATAACACATAACATATTAAATGAGTCCTACTAATCAAGTAAATGAAAAGATTCTAAGATTTCCATATTAACATGTTGCTGAAATTTCATTGGTCTCAATTCCTTAGTTAACGAATTAGTACTGATGTGCTCAACCACAATATCTCATTTCTTGAGAAAATCTCTCACAATGAGATATTTAATCTCTAAATAATTTGACGCACTAGAGCTTTTATTATTCTTAGTAAAGAAAACAACGACATTATTATCACAATATATGGTTAAAGGCCTCGGAATAGACTCCACAATTTTAAGCTCTGAAATCATATTTTTCAACCAAATGGCATGAGTAGCAGCTCCATAACACGCGACATACTCAGCTTGCTTGGTGAATGAAATTAACAAACTATGTTTAACACTTTTTCAGGAAATTGCTCCATTGGCTAATAGAAAAATATATCCTAAAGTAGATTTCAAATCATCCACCCAACTAGCATAATCATAATCATAATCATAATCATAATCAGTGTAGCCAATCACCTCAAACTGATCAACTCTTCTATATAATAAGATATGGTTCTTAGTTCTTTGCAAGTATTTCAAGACTTTCTCTGCAACAACCCAATGAGCAAGCCTAGGATTAAACAATTATCTCCCCAACACACTAATAGGAAAAGTAATGTTTAATCTAGTATAAACTTGAGCAAACATTAAAACACCCACTGCATTCTAACAGGGTACATTCTTCATTACCTTTTTCTCAATTTTAGTTCTACGACATTGACCCTTAGTGAATTTATCCCTTTTATCATAATTGGTGCAACTGTTGGCTTACAAATTTGCATCCCAAATCTGCTTTAAACACACTTAATATAGGCTTTTTTAAAAATACCTAGAAGGTGACAAGACTTATCTCTATGAATGTCAATGCCTAACACATAAGATGCCTTCCCGAGATCTTTCATGTTAAAATTATTGGACAACAAATCTTTGGTCTCTTGAAGTAAACCTAAGTCACTACTAGGCAAGAAGATATCATCAATATGCAAGACTAGAAAAATGAACTTGCTCCTACTAATCCTTAGATAAGTGCAAAGATCAATTTAGATAACATTGGTGAAAAGCTTGCTTGAGTCCATAAATAACTTTCTAAGTTTTTGAATAAGAGTTTCCTTGCCACTTTCCATGAATCCCTCAGGTTGTTGCATATACACTTCTTTACGAAATTCACCATTCCTTCACATCCATCTGATGTAAATCCAAATGGTAATAAGCTGCCAATGTCATAATAACCCTAAAGGAATCCTTAATGGATGTAATATATATATATATATATATATATATATATATATATATATATATTAATTTTGTTATTATTTTTTTTATAATGTTTAAAACAATCATTTTTAATATTTAATAGTATCACAAACATAGTTACTTAAACATGTGTACTTGATAGAAATTTAAAACATACATTTATTCATATGTTGCGGAAGCTTAAAACATTTATCATAACATATTGAAAAAAAAAATCATATATTATTAATTCATAATAGTGTCTGAAACATAAAGTGAAACCGTAATAAGTGTCTACTCAAAATGCTTATAAAGTACATTGTACAAAGTATATATATAAACTATACATGTCATGCGAACAAAACATGATGATATATAACAACTACACAGGTGATAACCCAATAAAAAATATCCCGTCCATAGCCATCTTACAATACACCTCAATAGCACAAATCCTACCCCTTTGATTCTTTCCCTCCACTCTCTGATGAAGGTTCTTTTGAAAAATCATTAAAATTAGGGTAAAAATATATGAAAAAATAACTAAAGGATGCTTTATATAGCTATGCCAAAACTACACACATGCATAATCATATGTCCTAGGATGCACGATCGTGTGTGATAGAAAGTCTAAATTGCTATGCCTTCCTACATTGTATATGTGGCAACCTCCCAAGGTGACACATGTATAAGTTATACAAAGCTCTTAAATGATTATTTTACCTTTAAACACTCTTAACTTGATTTTTTATTAGAAAATCTTATTTTTCTCATTGATTTTCAACTAAAGTGACAATTCTAACCTTAGGTTGTTACACTCTCCCTTTCTTGTAAAAATTTGGTTCCAAAAATTACTTGAATAACTCTAAAAATCTCTCTTTAAACTCAAACTTTACGTCCCAAGTAGCCTCGTCATATCTCTAATTCCTCAATAACACCTTAACTAACTGTATTTCTTTAGTTCTCAAAGTCTTAACTTTGTGATCCAAAATTTGAACTAATCTCTCCTAATAACTCATATCCTTAACCAACTATAAATCTTCTACCTCTATCATGAAACTTATCCCTTATATACCTCTTTAAAAAAGACTCATGAAAGATATTATAGATTCGATCTATACTAGTAGACAAGGCTAACTTGTAGGCAACACCACCAACTCTTTCTAATACCTCGAATAGACCAATGAAGTAGAAAGCTAGCTTACCATTTCCACCAAATCTCACTATATACTTGTAGAGAGCAACTCTAAAGACTACCTTGCCTCCCACTTAAAACTCTATCTCCCTATGTCTTTAATTACTATAACTCTTTTATCGATCCTCAGTTTGCCTTATCCATTGCCTAATCAACCAAATCTGATCAATTATCCTTTAAGTCATCTTAGGACCTACAGTAGCCTTTAAAGTAACTTAGCCCAACTCGTTTGATTATCTCTAATTAGTCCTCTCAGTTTGCCTATCAATCTGTAGATGATATATAGTACATAAACATAACCTAGTCCCTAAAGATCTTTACAAACTACCCTAAAAACCATAAATATCTTCATGGCTTTAGCGAAGTAATGTAGTTAAAAGGCACTAAGTGAATTAAAGAATAATGTGAGGTGCATATAAAAAAATTAGCAATCCTTTTAGTTGCCATAACAATAATCATAGCCAACTATTATAAACTTAACACCACACTAAACAAAATTGAATCCTGACGCCATATATGTTGGACTAAAATATGCTTTCTCTACTTTAACATGGTATGTTTTAAAAGACCATAACAAATACATCACTCAATCATAATTACATCAATTTGTGATAAATAGGTCAAGGTTAAATTAACAAGATTTCTATTTCCGCCAGGAAACTAAGCAACAATAATAAGATCCAAATGTCGACAAGCTGAATAGGGTTAAGGCTTATCCTACAAATGATTAATCTAACAATCATCATTAATAAACTCTTTTCATGCAAATGATAAGTTGTCTATGAATTAAAAATTGTAAAAAAAAAAAACAGGAAAGTCACAGTAAAAACACACAAAAAATGGAGGAAAACGCAATCAAGAGCTTACAAACAATAACTAAAGTTAAATCTTGATCCGGTGAGCTGGGTGAGAACTTGAAGATGAGTATACAAGAGAGAAAATCTTGATCTTGTATGTAGCCTTGCTTGTTAAGGCCCTCATTTTGTTAGCTTAACACAAACCTTAAAATAACTACTATTAGTAAATTATATTTGGTTATTTTTTAAATTACAATTTTGCAAATTTTATTGAAATTATGAACTTTAAAATATTTAAACTTTAACCAACCATAAAATATTGTAAATCATTCAATTCTTTGGGTGTGCGATTGTCATATTTAAAACTATTGAGAGATATATAAATTTTTTTTTATATTTTCAAAAAAACCCTAAACTTTTTCATTTTTCCAAGAACACCCTAAAAATTTTGAAGAAAACTCGCAACAATTTCAAAAGTTATGATTCATTCCCCAAACACACACCATTTTGAAAATGAAAATCAAATAGGAAAATCAATGCAAACCTTCTTGCCCTTTCACTTAATAAATTTCACTAACAAAAGTGGACGAGGGGTTGGATTTTTGAAACTTAAAGGGTGAGAAATTGCCATTTCATCTTTTGTGGATTTAAATTTTCTAATTTAGATTCTGGTTTACTTATAAAATTAGAATCAAAGATGCATTTTCTAATTTTACTAGATGTGAACAACATGATAATTAAGAGAGATGATGACACTAAAATTTCTCAATTGCAAATTTATTTGTTCATTTGATTTGAAATGAAAATAATATTTTCAACTATTAATATAATCAAAAATAGTTGCATGGTTGAATTAACGGTTGGATGCTATTGATGACAATAGCCTCTTTTTTATTTTTTTATTAATTATTAAAATTTTTATTATTATATGAATATTATTATATATTAAATTTTATATTAATATTACTATTACTTATTTTTTTAGTAGAAGATATTTTGGTTTGCTACATAAAAAGTTAATAAATATTGAAAAAAATTGATCAATCAATAAATATTTAATTTTTAAAAAATTTTTAAATGGGATTTTACTGTTTAAAAAAACCTTAGATGAGAAAAAGTCTTTTCGCTTCTTGATAACATATTTAGCTTCCCTGTTCCGTCTTAGACAATTGGTATAGAGATAATCATATTTATAAAACTGCTTATGCTATTGTATTTTTTTTTATATCATTTCTTTTGCTCAGTTTTTGATTATTTTTTTAAATTTTCACAAGTTGTTTCATGAAAGAAGGGTGAAGCAACAGGGAGCCATCAATAAAAATCTTGGGTCTGTTATTGATTATAATTATCAAATTACCCTAAATATATATTATCCTAAAGATTAATGAACGTAAAAAAATTATATGTTTAAATAAATTGATATATATATATACATAATTATTATGTTTAAGTAATGATAATATAATAATATGTTAAACTAAATTATTTAATTTAATTTATTTAATAAACTAAATTTATTAAATATCAGTAAAATAATAATAAAATTAAAATTAATAAGATAATATTTTAATATCTAAAGAGAAATAAATTACTTCTTATAATATTTATTACATATGTTTGATAATAATAAAAAATTTCGATCATTTTTTATTTTTTAATGAATCAAGATTGATTACCTATCTTTTATCAACTCTACCTGAACCACCCCATGAAAAATTATGTTCGTAAATTTAACTTCTGAAGAACTCAAAACTTCCTTTTTCCTTACAAAATTCAACACTTAACCAGTGAACCATTAATTAAAGATTAATAGTTACAAGCCCCTTATCTAAAGTTTGGCCCAGACCTGGCTTCAGAAAGTGCCATCAAGCGAGCCGGCCGCCAAAATTTCTTGGTCATGCATAGTCAAGTGTACGTGGACATATTCTGAAATGCTTAAACCCTACTCCTTAGGATCTTCTTCTTCAACATTGCATTTATTTTCAAATCATTTTTGTGTAAATATTCCTACTCGTACTCAAGCTAAAATGGCCACCAGGTGCCCACCTCTCATGGCAACATTGTCGACTGTTTCGACTCAGAATGATGCCGTTTTGGAACAAAATGCGTTGACCCAGAACGGCAATCAGCCTATAGGGTGTTTCCAGTTGTTAATCTCTTGATGTTAGTTGGTTTTAAGCTGCTCTAAAGTGGGCTTGACCTAATTTTTAATTTTGTTTGTTAGATTTCACCGTTGCCATAATCTAAGCTTGGTGTTTAGTGTTTCTTTGCTTTTATTTAATATGTTTGTATAAGCATTTATCTTCATGCTTCATTCAATGTGGGCGAGAAGTTATTCTGAATTTAATTAACATAGAAATTCCAAAATGAGTGCTTGTGCTTAAATTAAAGTCATCGTCAAGTCAAGTCTTGCTTAGTGCCCTCCAGAAACAATCAATCAACACAAGTGACAAAGACTTTGGCATCCGTCAATCCTCCGACAAAGGATCCTGCTAGTTGGCACCTATTTTTGACTGTCGAATTCCATCATGTCTTTACTGCACTTTACCTATGCCTCTAAGTATGCCTCTAAGGACACAACATGGGTAGTAGAATTCTTCTTTTTAGCTTCAAGTGTTGATCAATAGAAAAAAATTAAATTTTCAATTAATTAAAATGTTAAAACAAATAAAACATTGTTAGCATTTATCTAGAAAAAATTAACAACCTCCCTTATGAAAAATACCGTAAATTGAATATGTTATTTTACCCCCTATTATAGAAAATATCACAAAGGCAATATGTCATTCATAAACAAATTTTGCAAAGTTCAATCCTGGTCAATAATGGGCAGGTAGTACGTCTTCCAAAATTGATTCTAAGGTCTCACAATTTCTTTCCTAAAATTCCAGTGACAAACAGACATTAAAACATGCAATTTTTTTACAAGTTTAAAGCAATCTTCAACCTAGACTATGCAATCTCCAACTTCACTTCAAAACTCAATAATTTTCCTAAAAGAAAGTAAGAAAATGAAGTTCCAACACAACACAAGCTTGAAAATGCTTTGTAAGTAATTGATTCAAACCTAAAGGACTAGCCACCAATTTGAATACAATCCAACTAGTTTGACAAGTGTTGCAAGAAACGAAGCCTCAAGCCTAAAAGAATTCTTCTACTAACTTGAGGTGGACTAAGGATAAAGGATGAATTCCACCACCAAGATTCTTCCACCACTAACTTCCTCTTACTAGAAAATTGGATAAGGGAAATATAGATTTACATTGGTCACCAAAGCTTCATGGAACTCAAAGAAGGCCAAAACTTTTTCAAAAGTTCATTTCAACAAAAGATCATTTATAATGAAGTTGAGTTGTCTTATTATAGGCAAGTACAAACCATAGTTAAAATATAGCTAACCCTAGTTAATTTAAATACAATTCAAGTTAAATAAAAGAAACATAAAAAGGACAATTATATAAGTTTTCTAAATCTAATTACAAGGTATGATAAAAGTATAAATATATTTAAAGTATCATAATTTGCATGCTTGTATCTTCATGTAAATTTTCCTTGGTTGAATTGGCCTTGTTTGAATCTTCGATTTGAGTGTTCAATCTGGATTGAATACTCAAATCGAAGATTCAAACAAGGCCAATGGATTGATTGCTCGAATTTGATCTAAAGAGTCGTTGGCATTCGAATTTATGTTGGAAGTCATTCAAAATATCAAGGTTGGAGTGCTGGAGCAATTTTGGAATCAAAAGCATGCAAAACTAGTTAAAAAAGGTAGAAAAAATGGAGAGGCAAAACCCAGCCGCTGCAGTGCCATGCTGCGGCATAAGAGCACATGCACTCATGCACGTGGACAGCACACAGGAGTGCATGTGCAAGTGTGTGCATCTTGTACAAGCATGCATGCATCACGTACAAGTGTACTTGCTTGCACTATAAGGCAGCGTGCATGCACATTGCGTAACAGGGCAAGGTATGGGTGCACATAGGCGTATGTGTGGTTGTGCGCAACAAGACATCTCTTCCTTTACATATTTTCAGCCCAATTCTTATCTAATTTGATTCTCATTTTTTCCATTAGCTTCGTATGAAGCCATTTGATGAAATTACACTCTTCGATGTACTTTTTTATCGTTGCCAAGCTCAAGCATGATTCGAAGACTTCAAAAAATATTGTGTGAGATGGTCTAAAATTCTTTTCGAATGTTTTGATCGAAATCGAATAAGCTCGTTTTTCTTGCATTACTGGCTTAAAAAGGCTTTGATTGGATTAAGAGACACTTTGGAGGCATCAAGGCATGGATCAATGATAATGTTTTTGAAATCATACTTGAATTCGAATTTGAACTCATATCAAATCCTAACACCACATCTATAGGACTAAAATATGCTTCCTCCACTTTAACATGGTATGTTTTAGAGGACCATAATAAATACATAGTTCAACCATAATTACATCAATTTGGGATAAATTTGTCAAGGTTCAATTAACAAAATTTCTATTTTTGCCAGGAAAACTAGGCAACAACAAAAAGAGCCAAAATGTCGACAAGCTAAATAGGGTTAAGGCCTATCCTACAAATAATTAATAATCTAACAATCATCACTAATCAACTCTTTTCATGCAAATGATGAATGTCTATGAATTAAAATTTGTAAAGACAAAAAATAAGAAAGTCACACTTAAAACACACAAAAAATGGAGGAAAACGTAATCAAGAGCTTACAAACAAGAACCAAAGTTAAATCTTAATCTGGTGAGTTGGGCGAAAACTTGAAGATGAGCATAGAAGAGAGAAAATCTAGATCTTGTATGCAACCTGGCCTATTAAGGCCCTCATTTTCGAGGGCTTAACATGAACCTTAAAATAACTACTTTTGTTAGTAAATTATATTTTGTTATTTTTTAAATTACTATTTTACGAATTTTATTAAAATTAAAAATTTTAAAATATTTAAACTTTAATTAACCATAAAATATTGTATTTCATTCAATTCTTTAGGTGTGCAACTGTCATATTTAAAACTATTGAGAGATATATTAAATTTTTTTAAATTTTGAAAAAAAAAGCCTAAAGTTTTTCATTTTTCCAGGAAAACCCTAAAAATTTTCATGAACACTTGTAACAATTTCAAAAATTATTATTCATCCCCCAATCACACGCCATTTTGAAAAGGAAAAATCAAATAGAAAAATCAATACAAACCTTCTTGCCGTTTCACTTAACAAAATTCACTAACATAAGGGGATGATGGGTTGGATTTTTGAAACTTAAAGGGTGGGAATTTTCCATGTCATCTTTGATGGATTTAAATTTTCTAATTTATATTCTGATTTATTTATAAAATTAGAATTAAAAATACATGTTCTAATTTTACTAGATGTGAACAACATGATAATTAGGAGAGATGATGACACTAAAATTTCTCAATTGCTGATTTATTTGTCCATTTAATTTGAAATTAAAAATGTGGGTGTGTAACATTTTGAGGTTAAAATGGTCTTTTAGGCCTTAATCAGGGTTAAAAGAGAGATTTCTTTAGTCATAGAATAACCTTAATGAGTTAAGAGGGTAGAACGGTCTTTTTTAAGGTTTCATATGTAGCTTATGGAAAAAGCATGATCGTGTGTCTATAGACACATGTCCGTGCATCCTGTTTCCATCATACATGCCTGCGCATCTTACTGTACCCTTATACATGCCTACTGATATATAAAGTTAGATCTTTTCCTCCGCTCATTTCAACTAGTTTCTCAACCATTTTCTCTTCCTTTCTCTCTAACTAACCCTAACCATTACCAAATTGAGAGAGAGATCAGTTAGCTCTTAGTAGCCCTTTCAACTAGGATTTAGCCAAAGATAGAGAGATTGAACCATTAGCAGTTCTAGGTAAGTATTTCCTTACATTTCTCTCTATTTTCAGAATATATAGTCTCTTAGATATATTATTCAATAATGTAAGCATGTTTCTAGTTTAATAGCATGATTATAAGATGATGATAATGAAATAAAAGAGAAATTTGGAAGGATTTAGAAACATGTTAGGTTGTATTTGGTTGTTATTGATGGGAGAAAATATGTTTATAACTATGTATTTTGCATGAATATATGTTATGATAAGTTTAATTTAAGTTTGATAGAGATTTAGGTTGAGATTGGACATGATTCTACATGTTTCAACCATGATTGCTAAAACAAAGCAGGATGCAAACTTATGTACTTGATGAATACATACCCATGCAGTCTTGTTTCAATAGGGTAACAGTCGTGTACGAGAAGTGTGCACGACTAGATTTTTATAGGGTCGGGATCGTGCGCTTCAGGGTCACGACCGTACGTATGTAGTGAAACAGCTTTTACCCAAAATTTCTAGAAGCTAGCATAATTAGGTTGTACAAATAACACATAACCCATGTGTCTTTATACACGCCTGTGCATGATAAATGTCAACTGCATGTACACTTCCATGGTCAATTTATAGAGTTTTAGAAGGCAATTTGATTATTTTACCCCTATTATGTACATATTTCAATATTACAGGTTTTCATGTTTGGTTTTGTAGGAAATGTTGATTTTAATGGAAATCAAGCCAAAAAGACACTTATAAAGGAGTATATGGTGGTTCAAATTTAATACAAGGAACAAAGAGTGATTGAGGCGTAAAATGGGAAAGAGAGCATTGTGCACTATAAAGGAAAAAACAAGAATTTTCAATATGCTTGAGTTTTATAATGAAAATTTGATTATGATAGTAGAATAGACGTCTTGGCTACCTTCTAACTTAGGGAACAAACATAGTGAAGTAAGAAAAGAAGTGATAGAGTACTAGACCCGAGGATCTAATGATTCATACATTGTTGTATACATATATCCATAGTAATTATGGTAAAGTGTAAGTTAAAGCTTATAAAATAAAGAAGTTTATAGAATAAGAAAGAAGTTAAGCATAGTCTGTCTGTTAAGATAATATAGTCAGTCAAAAGCATAATTTCAGATAAAAACAGTCATATGTCATAGATAGAAATGAAAGAAGAGCTTAGCTAAGAATCTAAAAGGAACTCCAAAGTGTGTTAACTTATAGGGACTGATAAAGAAAGAAAGTAGGATAATGAATATCAGAAAGAGAAGAGAACTAAGTGAGCTAGTTCCGGCTACTCTTTCCATGTTAAATCATATATGTATACTCATATACATACTTATGACGAAGTGTGATGCTGAACCTGAGTAATAAGATAAGCTAGAACAATAGAAGAAACTTACTTAACTAGTTAAGGACTAAGTTAAGTTTGCTAGGTCAATCATGACACTAGTCAAAAGCCAAGTAGAGTCTATTCGACTCAGCGTGTAAGAAAGATAAGAAGCCAAAATAAAAAGATGCCTAAAGCTAAAGTAGAAGAAGCTATTAGACTATCAAGAACTGTAGGACCCACTACTGTATATACCGCTGTTACTAGTCTTTGTGCTCATTTAAGTGAATAATAAACTATTTATTTATGTTATAGTAAGAAAAATACTAAAGATTGATATATACAGTAGGAATCCGACAAAAAAAGGCTGGCTGATTGTATACACATGCAAGCGGAAGCTGGAAATAATGACAAACATAGTGATGGGTTGAAAAGAAACTTATAATAATATATTTTTATATGTACACATGTATACGCATATATATGAAGTCATATATGTACACCTATATCATATAAAATACATGCATGCATCTGTACAACTATTTCAAAAACTGCATGCATAGGAAAACCCTACCAGGCCTTCTAGAACTCAAAAGTGGAGTCTTCTCCCTTCAACCACAGTCCACGCGAGCCTGCACCGGTATGTAATTCTTCCATTTTCATCTAAGATTATGATCTAATTCACACTATATGGGTGCTATAAAATTATATTTATCTTTTGTTTGCAGAGCTTGCTTACACAATGAATATTACTGAGAAATGTGACGTCTATAGCTTCGAAGTATTAACTTTAGAAATAATCAAAGGGAATCATCCTCGAGATTTTCTTTCATCATTTCCATCTTTTTCTTCCAATGTGAATTTAGCTCTCGATGACATGT
This sequence comes from Anacardium occidentale, assembly GCA_026122585.1. Classification (NCBI taxonomy): domain Eukaryota; kingdom Viridiplantae; phylum Streptophyta; class Magnoliopsida; order Sapindales; family Anacardiaceae; genus Anacardium; species Anacardium occidentale. The sequence continues at coordinate 609,463 of JAJEJH010000139.1, forward strand.
TGGATCCACGACTTGCGACTCCCTCACGAGATGTCTAGAACAAACTCATATCCATTATCGAGGTTGCTTTTTCTTGCTTAGGTGCCAACCCAGAATCTAGGCCAACCATGGAGACTGTTTGTCAACAATTACGCAACTAACCTTCCTCTCCAGGTAGTCATCTCCAAATTATAAATATTTAGTTATTTCTATTATAAATTCAATTAGATTTGAAATCTAAACACGCATAGAATATAAAATATTGAATTAATACCTAAACTAAATACAACATTGAATTAAAATGATATAAAATAACCTGATTGAGTCATTCTTTTTGAATTTCTAGAACCCTCTGAATTCACCCTTATGATGACTTTCAATGGGAACCACGGTAAATATATATTAGATTTAGAGTAATTTCAAACTCACACTTAACCGTCTACCCAAATCATAAACTGTATAGTGTAATGAGCTCAACTTTATTAATTATTTTTAGACCTATTTATAATATGTTATTAGACTATTTAAATTATCTCGTTTTATAAATCAAAATATTAATTAATATCAACTTACTTGCGGTAGAATTTTCTAACAATTTCTTATCTTGCTAAGTTCAGCAGACATAAAGAAATTATGATGTCTTGCATTCGATCAGCTTTACAATTGATGAAATGGTATAAGTCAAAACATACAGTTAACAGTATTTATTTTGTTTCCTACTGTGTTAGCCAGGATGTATATTGAACCTGAGAGTGTTGCTCACCCATTTGGCTAGCTTGGAGGTGCCCGACCATACTGTCAGCTAGTGCTCTGTCATGGAATTCAAATTCCATTCTTGGGAGCTCTATTACTTTACTGTAATATTGCTGTCGAAGTCTTGGAGGCGAATTATTTCGTCTGTTATGTACTTGGTTTCTAAATAATGTGTCGATAAATCGGATCTTCCAGGTTTGTTATATTCAATTTCGTTTTTGTCTGATTAATTAGATTAAATTAAATTAATTAGACGTCTGGAACATTTCATTTTCACTCTTCAGGCCTAATGAACTTCAACACTGTAAATGATTCAGGTTGGTTTTATACACAATTTGTGAGCAGAATTAGTAATAATTTAGTTGAATCACAATTTCATGCAACAAAAAATAAAATAGACGTCAAAATGAAGGGAACAATTCAATTTTTATATGATTGAACTATAACTATAGCTTACATCAGGACCAAGTCCAAGAAATCCAAATTCACTATAACACAAGAAACAAAATTGTCAAATACAATAAAAGATCAGCTCATATTCAACAAGTAACAGGTTTGCACAAATGAAAATTAAATCTGAACGACAAATGTTATACAAATTTGAGTTGGATATGAATATCTCACTCGTTATTCTAAGTTTTCCAACTTAGAAAGAGAAGTTACGCTCATGAACCTCTTGAGCATGAGAGTCAAAATGCCTTCAGCTTTGAGAGGTTAAAAACATTTTAACCTCAAGTGATTGTCAATCATCATGATCTGTAGTAAAATGACTGCTTCCCCAAAGAACATAAAGGAGAAATTAATAGAAATGAAAGTTGAAAAGAAGAACCTGAAAAGCAAAAATGTACTTGAGAGAGAGCCAATATCTCAGGTTGTCAAACGATGAAGAACTAAGTAGATTATACTAACCCAAATACACTCGACACACTTGTATCAGATTATGATCCACCTACCCTATTAATTTGTAACATAATACAAAAATATATAAATCATGTTAAGTGTAAACCATAACTAAATAATGTCACGTTTCAAAAGCAAAAGGTTTGTGATCACAGTTATTCATGATTTGTCATATATATCTGCAATCACCATTTTTTTGCCAAACCAACAAACAAAGCCAATATAAAGAAGCATCAATAACGTGTTCATAGTTAAATAGATAAAATAAAATATCTAATCTTGCATTAGATACAAAATAACAAATATAAACATGCACTTAATCAAACGTATTCATCACAAAAAATATCCTAGAAAACTTAAAAACTTCAAGTTAACAGAATCATGCAAATGAAACGAAGTACTAAGTTATCAAAATTCAGGCAAATCAAACAACGGACCAGATCAAAGTAGCAAGTGTTCTCAATACATGTTCAAATAGTTCAACAAAAAATAATTTTTCAAGTCTTCTAATTGATTCCTACAAAAAAAACATAATTCCTTAACTCACTCCCCTTAAACTATTGCTCTCCTTGCTTCCTTTCTTCCATGCAGATAGTTGCCTCCTCTACTGCCCCTCTTTAACATATTATTTGCCAGGATTACTTGTTTTTGTTGATCACTGAACAAAAGTAAAACTGGTGCTAGACTTTTTGGAATAAGAAGCTAGACTTTTTGGAATAAGCATTCCTAGCAATAGCAGTTTTGTACCTTTTTTTAGAAGCCCTTCGAGTGGTGATGATATGTTTTGAAACCACACACTTAACCTTATCTCGATTTGATCATATTAGACTTGATAAACCACCTAGACAATGAACAACCCACTTCAATACATAAATGTACTCAAGCTTAAATGTCTAATTAACTATCAACTTCTTATGAACAAATTCAACGAGTCCCCAAAAGACTCTTCTTACCATTTCTTTGCATCTCTCTCTTTCCTCACATCATATCAATTTGGATATCAAGCCATGTTAAATCTGAACTGCTTGAGACTCCAAATCATCAATCCTAATAAAGACTAAATTCATCTCAAATCTAGTTGCTCAAATTATTCGACTTTAATAAGTGTGACCCATAAGCAATAACCTGACAGCGTATGGTCTTGTACTGAATCATTTTCACCAAGTCGACATCCCACCATACAAGGTACATGAGAGGTTAGCAATGCATCATGGCACCCATCCACTAAAGTGTTAGCATTGATAAGTGTCTTGCATACATATGAGTCTATGGTTAATTTATGGCTTTTTAGGGTGCAATTTTATGATTTTGCCTTTAGCATGTGTGTATTTCTAGATCACAGGTTTGCATGTTGAGTTTTGCAATAATAGTGAAATTTAGGCAAATTTGATAAAAAGAAAAATAAATGACTCTTAGGAGCAACCAAACAAAGTTTTGAGTTAAATCCAAAAAACTAAGCAAATGAATGGAAAAAAAGGAGACAAAGAACAAGTGCATGAAAGTGAAACCACAACAATTGAGTAAATAAAATTCTAGTAATTTATGTTTCTAACCTTTGGTGCTTGTTTTAGGTTTTTCATTTAGTTTGTGCTCCAGAATTTAAAAGTGGTATTTAGCAAAGTTATAGCAAACCTCTCAAGATTTTCATAATGCTATTATGAAAAATCTAAATTTGTTTGGGCCTCTAATCATTATTACAAAGTTAGGTCTTGAAAACCAGTAGAATCTTATTCTTGATAAGATTCTTTATTTCACACTGAGGACTAAAATGAGTATAACTTGATATTTTGAGGTCCAAATTAGGTGATTTGAAATCCAAATTCATCTACACATCTAGGGCTACAACCAAAATTATAGAATGCATCCACCATAGCAGAAGTTCCTTTATTGCCATGGGATAACAAAAAGCACTCCTAATCTTAATAAGATTCCACTTCAATTTTACCTTAGTATAAAAAGGAACTATTATTTTTCATTAAGAACATTTTGGGAGGCTATGCAGAGTTTTAGAAATATTTTTCTAGCCAACTTTGAGAGATTTTAACCAGGATTAATCTAAGTAACTATTTAAAGATTGATCAAGAGAGGATTATGCATCAATTCAAGTTGTTATTCACTAAGTGTTCATTTGTTCTTACTCTAAAATATGTTTTCTTCAAGTTTTGTTGTTAATTCTTCTTGGTTGATCATAAGCTAAATTTCAATTCATTAGGGAAAGGATGTAATCAACTATCATTCCCCTTGTTTTCTTTATATGAATTAATTAATTATCAATTGTATTTCTTGTTGTTTGGATGATTCATGACTATTCAAATTTATATTGGGTTTCATAATAATAACTGAGAAGAAGGTTCTAAGATTGGACCTATTGATAATACCATACATTGAGTAAAATCTAAAGATAGACAAATGCAAGGTGTGGAGTTTTAACAATCTAAACATGATTTACATGGTTAATATGAATTCTTGAACTTTATGCATCCTTTGTTATTGATAGGAACTCAAAGATGAGGTAGTTAGTACAAGGATAAAATAATCTCATGTGATAGCAGTTATTAATAAGTTTGTGAATTCGACTACTAACCTATAAAGATAAATTAGAGATTGAAATATTGAAAACTGAGTTAGTAATTAGGTAAAGCCTTAGCCTTAATGTCTATCATCTGATTAATTTTTCTTATGATTTCCTGTTGCTTTGCTTTCATTTGATTTATTTAATTAATTTGGTTTATTAGATTAGTCGTTAATTAAGTGTCATTAGATTTTGATTGTTCAATTAGTATTAGACATAGGAAGTTTAGGAATTAGCATAGTCCTTATGGGATTGTTATTCAGACTTAACCTTACTATATTTAAATAAACTAGTACACTTGCTAAGATTGAGGTTAGAGTTTTAAAGCTTACTCAACAAGTATCAATTTGCAGTAATAACATCCTAGTTACTCATATAGTGCAAACCTTTTTGTCATCTTGTTTCTCTCAAGGTTAAAGCATAGAAATAATGTCTACTTTAGTTGTTCCTCAACATTAGAAATAATCAATTGAATGATTGGGTGGATCATGTTATGACTTGATCCTATTATAATTACAAATTTAGGTCACCAACATGTGTCAGCATAAGTCTTTCAAAGATAAGGTTTTCCATTGCCTAAAGTGACGAACCCTATATTGAATCACGTTAGCCGACGTACAAATCTTAATATAACTAATCACTACCATTATGATATAATTGTTACGACGGTATGTTGGATGGAGTCTAATAACACCATTTCTTGCACAGAATAGTTTGGTGATCTTTAAGTTGAAAAATCATATGTACCTTCGTCTATTAAAAATGGCATATTACATAAACACCAACAAAATCATCTATATGGAATCCTCTTGGTGGGTTATGTCTAGTGAACATACTTAGTATCAACATACACTCATGTGTTATATCAAGCTATAACTAACAATTTCGATGCATGCAAATTGTTGCCACGTTTAGATGGAATGTTTAGTATTATAGTAGTCTCATTTTACCTGGGCTTATAGTAATATCAGGCTTATGAAAAATTCTAAAATGGCCACCTTAATAAGTTCAAAGAAAGAGCATGATCAGACCATCTGATTCCCCGCCTTCGATCAACCATTCAAAGGGTATTTATCTTGACATAAATGTACTTACAAATAAAGAACATGCCACTTATTGTTTATGTGTATGACATCACTAATGAATTAGTATCCTCGAAGGATGATTATCTCTGAAACATCTACTCCAAACAGATGCATGTCTTTTTGTTTAAGTTATTTTATGAAGAACACATCAATTTCATCTATTAACAGAAACATTTTGAAGACAACAACTATATCACCATTTCTAATCCATGAAATCTATATAAACAAGTGATTTTGAGTTGGAAAACATTGGAGAATATAAGCCAAATAAGTATTCCTGTATTCTTTTCTTCATAGCCATACTTTCCATCTCTCAAGCTTAATTGCATATATTTGAGAGAACCTTGAGTTTAAATCATTGTATTTAGCCTTTGTAAGGGTATTTATACTTTGTAAGATTATCACTCCAAATCGGTGTGGGAAAAATCTTGACAACTATTGTATTAAAGAAAATTTTAGAAAACTATTATAAACTAGATATACTTTTGGATTGCTGGAAGAATTTTAAGTCAATTATTTAAAGAAGTGGATATAAGAGACTTAGGTAAAAAGCTTCGAACTACTATAAATCACTAAGCAATCTTTATCCCTTTTCTCTCTTTTATGTGTGTTTAAAATTATTGCAAATAGATTTTTTATCATTTTAACTTCTTATATTTATGTTATGTTATGTTACATTGCTATAACATTATGTCTTTATGATGTTTCATGTTGCTACACACCTATGTATGAGGATTTGATAACATGATGAGAAATAAGGCTCGACTTGTTGCTCAATTGTCAATAGTGATATGAGAATGGTGAAAAATAGTACAAAAATTATATGGGCATGATACGATCAATGGTGAAAAATATGTTTTTAAAAATACGATAATAAAATTCAGATAAAAAAATAGAATATGTATATATATGGGTTTAATACAATACATTATCAATAATACATTCCAAAAATCTACCAATATCAATCTTAATTTAAGAACTTTTCATGGAACACATAGTTAAAATTAGTATAGCATTTTAAATTAAAATATTTAATTGGTCATAGACTTAATATAACACAATATGTAAATGATATTCAAATTATAGTCTCAATACTCCAAAGCACAATACATAGCTAAGATTCATTTATGGTATCTAAAACAAAACATAACTAATTAATAAGTCTCAATAATTTTTTTTTTCTACTTTACATTAAGAAATTTAACAACAATAAATGATATAGATATCATCCTCAATAATTAAACAAAAAATAAATAAGGCTTTAAAAATAAATATTAATCGAAAACTTTAAACTCTAACTAATCAGAAATTACATTATATGTTTAAAATTTGGATTAAGATTAGGCTCTAGTGCCAAATGAGAGATAAGAAATCTAAATAGTGACCAAACAGCAAACCAAACTCAAAATTAGAGAATATATATATATATTTTTCAACAAATCAAATATTAATGATCATCATTACCTTTAGTGCATACTTTAGTGACCGTGAACCTGAATCCACCTAAAAACTAACTATTAGAAAATAACAAGTAAAAATCAAGACTATGAAACACTATGGTTAAAGGTTCACCTAATTGTTTAACTTAATTACCAACTTTCTAGTTAATCAATTTATTCTTCACCGATTGATGATCAATTTTTTAATTAATCGATATTTTTTCTTAAACAATATTCATCATATCCTTATTAGTAACTACCTAATCTCTTAATACGGTTTAAATAACAAAGATGCATGAACTTCTTGAATTTATCAACGATCACAAATATATCCAAATTCATAACTTAATTTTAGGTCAAAATTATGAACCTGAAATCACTTGAATGGGCACTAGCTTTGGTATCGAGGCACTAAGTTTCTAGAATTCTACATTACCTATGGGCATTGTAACGCCTTCAAACCCTGTCCAGGAGTCGCTTGCATTTCCTTGGCTACTTCTCTTTTTCTTGCTCGTTTCAGTGGCTTTGACTTAGATCTTCGTCAGCCTCTCATAAGTGTCTTTTATTTTGTTTCTATTTTGTTCTTTATGAATTCAACCTTCAGATGCTGCAAAATTTTATATATAAATTCATGATCCTGAAATGTGTACAAATTAAGGATAAAACCGTAAAATTCACTCCTAAAAGTCATAAAATAAACACTAATTTCTAGAAGCACATGAATTCTTTTACTGTATTACAAGTATAGAAAATATTCATACAGCTAGATTTCCTATGTTTTTGGCCTTGAATACAATTCAATCATTACTCATTATAAAAACCACAAGAACAAAAGGCTTTGTGCAAAAAGCTGGTTAACATTTGAGCCATAAAACTTTGCACTCAGCCAAACGAACACTTCATTTTTACCCCTGGAAAAACTGTCAAGCTTTTTCCAATGCTGCCGGATACGTGCCTAGAGTCGAAACTTGTGGTGGGTCAGGTTCTTTAGTGGATTGATGGATTTCTAGTCGGCCTTGGCTAAGATTTCCAGGGAGCTCAATAATCTAAGACTCACCTTTCCATATGTTTCCATAGTAAGGTAGCTTTGCCCGCCTGAGCACTTGTACGTGTAGTTGCTAAACCTGTAAAAGTTTGAAGACCATGTTATCTAATAATAAATCTTGACTTAACTAAATTAATTAAACAAGAACTTAACTAATTATCATTAACTATTTGAACAAGGATTTAAATAAAATTCAAACTCCTAACAGATCTAGAGAAACACCGTGTAATGTGATGATGAATTAAACTATTCCGTTTTGTCAAATTTCCCTTTTTCTCGATTCAACTTATTTGGGGTTACAATGGCATTTTAAAGTTGTCCATAGTTGGACTATGTCAGCCATTTCTAGCACTGTTATAGAGGCTTGTTTGCAATTAAAACAAGGGTTAACTTTTGCGACCACAAATCAGTTTCTTAATTCATGTCTTTTAAGTGTTGACAGATCAATAGTTGTAATTAATCAACAATGATATTGTTTGCTTTAAAAATAAACCTATCCTTTTATTTCCAAATTAAATCACCTAAATCATGATATTATCTAAAACAAGTATTACATATATCTTAAGATACCTGTAAGTCTTAAAAAGTGAAACTAGTTAACTTTAAGCATTGCACAACAAAGGCTAGAAAAATTTCAAACCTAGGGTAGCCAGAAGCTGAACCAGAAGTTGTATTCCATCCACAGTAAGAATAATATTCTTCAAACTCACCGCTGTTTACATCCAGAGCTGAGTAAAATCCCCTGCCATTCACTTCCACATAGTCTGACTGCAATGCGCCAACTATGAGACTGTTATCAAATCATGTTAAGTGGGGATAAGCCTCACTTGCAAGGTTAAACAAGGAAAATAAATTAAAAATCAACGCAACTACTAACTTCTGAAAAACACAAACTTGCTTTGCTAAATTCAATCTTCTAGAGCTCTCCAAATAGAAAGCATAACAAGACACAACCAATGCTTATATGCAATTTCAATGACAATTTTTACAACCAGAGGGGAAAATTAAAAAAGAAAAGAGAGAAATGAAAGCTTACATTCGGTGCTGGAATCTTGCTTTGACCAAGTAGATGGAGGCCTGAATATGTTAGAATAAGAGAAAACTAGAAATGCTATGCACAGCCCAGCATATGATCCTTCAAGTCAAAACTCTCAGCAAGCACTCAGGTAATTGTTATCAATGTTCATAAACATTTTATCAATTAAACAGACACAATTTCCTTTACAAACAAGATAGCACTTTAAGGTAACTACTGTTCCTCCTATCTCTTGCAGTTTCAAAATATGATCTTACTCAAATAAGTTCAAGTTCAACTCCAAGGCTGAATAAAAATTAAGGCAATCCCATCCTGTCAACATGGCTTCAAAAGAAAATCTTCTTCTCTGCAGACTATATAAAGCTGGATCCAGAGTTCTTTCTTAAACATCTCTCTTCCATTAGTTTCCGAATTTTCCAAGCATTGTCCCATTCTCCAGCTGCAGCATATATTCTTGACAAAGCTACATAGTTTACTGACCTCTCTGGCTCCATATTGAAAAGATTCATGGCAGCTAATTCTCCAAGTGACTTACTGCCATAGATACTAGAGGCCCCAAGAATAGCACTCCATACTGATGCACTAGGCTTAATACTCATCTTACATATCATATCATAAGCTGATTCTAAGTTCCCTCCACGTGCAAACAGATCCACCACACAAGAAAGATGCTCATCTCGAGGGATGATTTTGTGTTTTCTAACCATATTATTGAATAATTCCCATCCTTCACTATTCAATCCAGTATGACTACAAGCAAAAAGCAGAGATAAGAAGGTGATATCATTTGGCTTCATTCCTTCATATTCCATTTTCTCATATAGTGCAATTGCTTTATGCCCATAGCCATGCTTCCCATACCCAGTAATCAAGGATGTCCATGAAATTACATTTTTCTCTCCCATCTCATCAAAAGCAAGTCTTGCATCTTCAATTTCTCCAGATTTTGCATACATATCTATGAGAGCATTTCTCATAGCTACATCATAGCTTGGCTGACACTTTAAAGCAAGAGCATGTATTTGCTTTCCCAAACTTAGCAATGCCATGTTGGCACACATGCTAAGCATTAGGCATAATATAACATCATCAATCTCCATTTTCTTCAGAATCATTTCTTTGAAAAGATCCAAAGCCTCTCCACTAAAACTTTTTTCACGAGCAAACCCACTGATCAATGCAGTGCAAGACACTATATCTTTCTTTACCAGATTATTGTATAACTGATAAGCAGTTTTTATGTTTCCACACTTTGAATATGCATCAATTAGTGAACCAATCAACATATTTGACAACCCAAAACTTAGTTTGATGATCAATCCATGAACTTGGCGGACGTTCATAAGACCGATGCCTCCAACAGAGGTTCTTAATACACTCCCCAAGGTGAAGCAATCAGGAACATGCCCTATAAAAGTTAAGCAGTTAAAGCTGACCGATGAAACACACACAGACACATACATTTGTTCCTACAAAAAGGGAAACCATGAATTGAATAGAGCTCTGCAGAGAAAAGTGGCAAGAACAAAAGATGGGGTTATAAGACACTATTAGCAGATATTATTTTAAAAAAAAAATTCCTCACACCATCAGTAATGTCAGTTTTCTCAATAAAGGGGATGTGAGTTGGTGAGAAACTTCAGAGTTGTTAATAACTCCTGCCAGTATAGTGGCAACATATGATCAATATCCTATTTACAATTTGGCAAGAAGGAGATTTTTAATATTGTCTTTTCAGATTTTGTCACGATGAACCAACTTATAAAATTGGGCAATGATTTTCTACACACAAGAATTTTAATGGGATACAATTTTAGACATGTACCCTAACTTCACATGCTTTGAAATGTTTGTGACTTACCGCAATGGTTAAACGCTTTTAAGGTCAGAACTTATACCTCTCATCAAAAAGTATTCGTTTTTAAGTTAAAGCAGCTGGCCACAGTGCATAAGCCACACAAAATTCATAAGGAGCAATACCTACCATCTCTCATCATCAATCGAAACAGCCTGAACGACTCATCAATGAAACCTTGTAAAGCAAATCCACCAATCATAGAATTCCATGAAACCACATCCCTTTCTTTCATCGTCTCAAACAACAACCATGCGTCCTCAACCCTTCCACACTTGGCATGCAAGTCAAGCAGCGCACTCTTCACAAATAAATTCTCCCCAAACCTTCCTTTCTCAACACACCCTTGTATCTGCATCCCAGTCCACATCCACCCCATCCGAATGCATGCCCTCAATGCGCTACCGAAGGTGAATTGATTCGCCCTCACACCACCTCTACACATTCCCTGATACACCAACAAAGCATCCTCATGATATCCACCGTGAGCATACCCAGAAATCATTGCTGTCCATGACACAACATTTCTGTCACGCATTCTATCAAACACTTTGCGTGCCGACACAATGTTACTAACTTTCCCATAAAAAATAACCAATTTGTTGCTCAAATTCAAACTAGAATGATACCCATTTGTTATAATGTGGGTGTGAACCAAATGAGCTTGTTTTTGAGCTTTGTTATCAATGCAAATTTGCAAAAGTGTCATGTACACAGAAGGGTCTAGTTGGGTCGCTGGGGTTGAGGTTATGACTTTTAAAGCTTCATTCACTTGTCTAGTTTTGAGAACCTTCATTGGCCTTTAAGATTAAGGATTTCATGCAATATTGACTTTTGAAGCTTCATTCACTATCTAGTTTTGAGAACTTTCATTGGGTTTTAAGACTAAGGATTTCATGGAATATTATAACCAAAGCGAAAGGAAATATTGATGGTTATTGATTAATGAGTAAATCACCTGTTCCCACCCAAGGTTAGGCGAAAGTACCCGTTTCTGCCCTTAATTAGCATAAATAACACTTTTTCACACAAGATCAAACTATTTAAAAAATAAAAGTGTAAAACTAAAATAGTAGTTTTATTATTCATTAATTTTAAAAAAATTAAAAAATTTTGTTTTATAGGTAAATCCAAATGTTTCAAATAATAATTTAATCTTTAAAAATGTTAAAAAATTCACAAATCAATCTCTAAAATCTTTTCAAATATTCATATATTTTGAAATTACTATATGACTACAATAGTTGTAATATAATATTTACACTCAAATTTTATACGTTTTGTCCAATTCTTTTAGTGTGTTATTGTCTTTTTTTAAAACCATCAAGAGCAGATGATATTTAAAAAAATTTTAAATAACCCCTAAACTTTTTCAATTTTCAATAATCCTCTAAAAATTTTCATAAAAATTTTATTATTTTTAAAAATTATAATTTACCCCTATATATAATTATACGACAAAGACACAACTATCTACAAAAAGAGAGAAAGGAGAGATGTGGAAAAAAAAATCATTAATTTATTATATAATTTAGATATTTGCAAGGTTTATTTTAAATTTTTGTTAATTTGGAATAAAAAAGATGTTATTTATGTTTGATTTTGAATAGAAAATGTTATTTATATCAATGAAGGGTGAAAAAGTACTAAAGGCCAAAGCTTGGGTGGGAAATGTTATTCGTGTTATCCTCTTTGTATTTGGGCCCCAAAGGGGGCGTAAGTGATTACAGATTCTGAGGGACCGAGGATCAGGAATATCAAACAGTGTTCATTCGGTATTATATTATAAATTTATAATAAATAAAAAAGAAATTCAATTTTGTCAAAGTTGTTATTGGGACCAAATTTTCGAAGACACCCATCATTTTAATACTTACAAAGATCAATTCTGTGATTTTTCAGTTCACTTTAACTGCAATTTTTGTCTTCATTTGGTACTTCGGCTTCTTCTTGGGTTTGTCGGGTATAAAGTAAATGAGTAAAAGCTTATTGAAGCTCTTTTTAACCAATCAAGGTCTAAAAATCTTAAGAGTCCAGAGCTTAAAGTTGTAATTCCAAGGAGTCTCCACCATTTGGATTGTATCCAATCATTCTAGCAATTAAGCTTTAAAAACCCAAGAGCAAGAAAATTGAACTACATCTCCATATATTTATTTGTCTAACGACCAAAACAAAAACTTAGTTGCTTATATACACTTTTTCAATTAATATCATACTTACACCTTACATGTCAGAGTTATGAAAATCCAAGAGCTATAGTAAGAGTACAAATTTTGGTCTACCTTCTTCACTTTCCTCGTGTTATTCGTTACCAGCATAGCTTGGTTTGCACCCACATGTGCAATTCTCGAGTTCATGTTGCAGTTTCTGCAATTTCCCAAATGGATTCAAACCATGAATAAATAGACGAGGGGAAAAATCGGTTACAAGTTACGTTAATGATCTATGCAGAAACAAATTAATCACAAACCTGAACGTGATTTTGAAGGCCTTTGATATGCTGCACTGCCAGGTCCAGCATGTCAGCATAGCTCGTTTGCTGTATTCACATTTTAAAGAAAAGTTCAAACATAAAATGTATGAGAAATATGGTATGAACCGAATTTAAGTTCAATCATGACCAGATTGCAATGCAGTAATGTTTTATTACCTTATCCATGTTAGGAACCAGATCTTGCAATTTCTTCAATTTCCCACTTATTCTAGTTCTTCGCTCCTGCATGTTGTCAAAGAATGGCTGCAACTTAGTAACAGTAATCAGCCAAACAAAACTAAAAAAGCCAAAATTTTTCATTTAGAAATGATGCCGCATAATCAACAGCTGGAATCTTCATTTAGAAGAACGCCACGCAATTGACGTGCATAATAGAAATATGGATCTACATAAACAAGAAAGAAGCAATTGAATGTCTATGCTTGTGGAGTCATTACTAACCCTTTCAGCAATGCTCCGGGGATGAGTGGCACAGCCTCGTTTAGCACGGATTTTGCAGGGGACAGAGTCTTCAGGGATCTGGAGTAACTTCTCCACTGTGGCCATCTCAAGAGACGTCTGTGGCAGGCTAAACTGAAATGAACAAGATGTGAATTATATTCAAGTCAAATGGGAAGCATAGTAATCATCAATACTAGACAACATCTAAAAGAAGTCATTGTCGCCTGCTTTTAGTGATGAAAAGTTTGGAAAAATTATAGTACCTGAGTTTCCAAGGCATTGAGACAGTTAAAAATATCACCATCCATAGTTTTAATTCGTTTACTTGGAGGGGCAGAAAACACAATTGAATTGCCATTATCCCAGGGATCTAATCCAAAACTAGTTGTGGCATATGAATGCGGAGGATTTTGTTGACGGTTACCAGAGCTAACTCCGTCAATGCCATTCTCACTTACTTCAGAGATTTGAGAAAGAGAATCTTGTCTAGTAAAACTCAATTGAGACTTTAACCTTGATACATTAAAGCCACCATTAGAACCACCTTGGGAGCCATAGTTTCCAATCTCCCTTGTAACTGAAAAACCTCCTGTCACATTGACCACAATGTCATATGATATTCAAGCACAGTAAAAAAACAATGATCCTTTGTAAGCATTTTTTCAACATGTCAAACTTCTCCTAGCTAGCATATAAACAAGTGAAATTCTGGTTTTGATACAAATTAAAACTAGACCAAAAATAGTACAAACCATCATATTCCATTGTTAAATTAGGTATATCAAAGTGAAAGAAAACATATAGGCCCAGGTTCAAAAAGGAATAAAAAAATGAACTAGGTTAGGGTTGGCACTGAAAGTTGCTTATAATTTGAAAATAGTTAAACGATGACAATCCCTACATCTCAGGAGTTTTAATGATGTCAAACAATCATAACTATCCATGTATTTAATAATAATAGCTTTAGAATCACAGGTCTCATGTCCAGAGACAAACTTATGTGCATATAACTTAAAGGCTTGAATATTTCTATTACCCAAAGGCCAAAATATTATAAACAAATCAACGCATTTAAATAATTGTTGAGATAAAAAACTTAATGGAAATGTGTATTAATATATCTACCATTTCAACCTATATTACATTACAAGATTTCTGGAAAAATGAAGGCCGCAAACTTTCTGGACCTAAATCTAATAGATAATAATTAAAAACTCCATTACTCAAACTCAATTAAGTTTCACTAAACGTGTTGCTTCCCTATTAAAAATCTCCAACCATTCATAACAGTTTCCTTTTATTCACTTGCAAAAATAAACGTAAAATAAAATTTAGATTAGAAGACAGAACCTATACATAGTCATCATGAGTCAACCAATTCATTCATATAAGGAAAAAAATCTTAAATTTTGTTTTGCCCTTGTTCTAAGGAAATAAAAGGCAGCTAATTGGTTTTGTTTGTCCAAAAATTTTCAAATGTGTGAAGGGACTTACTTTTGATTATGTGATTTGTGAAGGGACTAGATATTCACATTGATCTACATGTTAAAAATTTTATAATATCTGTAATGGAGAACCACTAATTGTTCACATATCAAACTAAGTTTAAAGACTGGCCTAAATTAGGATTAACCATAATTATTATTGGATTCATAAAAAAAATTACCCCAATATACTACCTTAAGTTTCCAAAAAATAGAATAGAAAAAGAAAAGCAGAAAAGCCTTGCATGTTTAGTAGTAGGCAAGTTCACAATGAAGATAATGCTATTTAATTTTGTATTATTGAATCTTGTAAAAGACAAGAAGTGGCATTCTCAAAAGTAGATGGGGTCATTTTCATATTCTAAAAAATCATGCACGAGAAAGATACTCCAATAAAGCTAAGAAGCCAACAAAACTTTGGGTGGGCGATGATGTGCATGTGTTACATTATTTAAAGAGAACCTACAAGTTGTATTTTCATATATATTCTGTAGCATAAAATTAAATATATCTTCAAAACAACAATAATATGAAAATGTGCAATATTTTACTAACATATATAATCATTATTTTCCATGTTAAAAAAAGCATGTCATAATTCATTTTTGGTGTTACAAGATAAACTAAAACATAATTAATGGAAGAGTAAGAACAAAATAATGAGATCACAAGATAATGAGTTTAACTTGATTCTAATTTACTGCAAAAGGAATATTACCTATATATAACATTGCTTAATCTTAGTAAACCATTTATTTTATCTTTTTTTTTTTCTTTTATTAGATGGCTCAAAATAGGCCCCGTTGTGTACTTGTTTTTGATTAATTTTTATTATATTCCTAAGAGGAATTATAATTAACCGGTTAATAGTTAAAGATTTAAATTTAAAATTGTACTTAGAGTAAATAAAATTTTCTTAGCAGAATCTTATAGGTAAGGATGGTGAAAATAATATAAAACTTGCCCCCCAACCAGAATTTTCCAAGTACTAAATACCTTAAAAATGTCAAGTAAGAATCTTATCTATAAAATTTGCTCCCTCTAATAATTTGCCAAGTGGGCTTGCTTTCCTATGTGCTTGCCAATGACAGACCAACAACCACCGTTAGATCTACCCACTAAAAACCATTGATGCGTGGAGACATCCAATGGTCGACTAATTTGACTACGCTATCAAAAAGCCTATTTTTTTATTGAAAGAACAAATTACGATTGTAAAACAGGAAATCACAAGAAAGAAGCACGAATAAAGATTCGAGCAATTAGAAAGGAAAAGGTAAATAAATATCAACAAAAATTAAAAAGAAGATTCATCCTCATCCAACTAAATAATAGAATAAATTATTATTAGCATGAAATTCATGTAAATAGAAAATTTTTAATACCAATATTAGCCCTTAAAACTACATTAAAACGTGAACATTTTTGTCATTTCATTCCAAGTCAACGTTATGGCTCACTTTCATAGCATCTTCATGTGACCGAAACAAGGAAGGAGCTGATGCCTACTAAAATCTGACTTTTCCTAACGTTCTCCAAACTTTTGAAGACCTCCTATCATTAAAAATTATCGCTTATGTCCCATACCATGATGGCAAGGCAGGCTAGTGAAATACTTGGGGAAAAATAGAAATAATTCTCAAATAATTGGGGTGGCAGAAAATTATTCTAAAGTTTGGGGAGGTTTAGGATAAAGCCAAACGACAGAAACAGTCCGAAGCCCTAATGCCATTTCAATGCTTACACCTGATAGCGCAAGGACCATAAGAGCGCTAAAGGAAGGGCCTTCAGAAACTGTCTTTAAGATACTGTGATAAGCCGTCATTCTATTTCAGGAAAAACAAAAACAAAATGGAATAAAATAAAATTATGTAAAAACTAATAACTAATTGTGTGAAAAATTTCCCACTCATCTGAAATTCCAATTTTTTTAGTATGTCTCGAATCTACTTTCGGAAAACACTTTTAGAGAGCAAAACGTACCGTTTTCAGCAGCGAGATTGGTGAGAAAGCCAGCGGGAGAGCTTCTCTGTCTGAGCAAAGAGGAGTGAGCGATTTCGTTGACGCCGTAGGATCTTTGGAGTCCGGTTCTGGAGTGTTTAGGATCGTTGGATGAGTTGACTTTGCAGTTGGAGTCGGAGGTGAAGGAAGAGCAAGAAGAGGAGGAATCGTGAGGCGAAGAGAAGTAGTGAGGAGGCGGCACAAGCGACGCTTGAAGTTGAGGCTGATGCGATCCGATGACCGAATCGACGGCCGAAGTCAGAAGCGAGCCTGGAGCTGAGACGTAGCGCGTGAGGTTGGTAGGACCCAGCGGCTTGTGATTTTGCGAGGAAGAGGAGGTCATTGAAGAGGAAGAAGAGGACGAAGAATACATGATTTGCTTGCTAAAGAAAATAATGATGAAGATGAAGAGAGAGGAGACACGCTGGAATGAAATGGGATGGGATGCCCACTGGTGCTGGAGGAAAAGTCAAGAGTTAAAGACTGCGTCACCTGCAGGGGATGTATTTGCGTCACCCGCTTAAGCGGGACACCAACACGGACAAATAGTTTCTTTAAATGGTTCGGTCTGTGATGCAACAACCAGTGCAATTATTTCTTTCGTAAAATTATAAAAATTAATATTGTTATTATTGGGGCATTTTTTAAATGTCGATTAATTTTTTATTTTTCTTGGCAATCTGCAAGAATGTTCTAATTGCCCTAACAATCTTTTCAGTTACTCATTCAAGCAAAAATTTCGTCAAGAAATATTTTTCTCCTCCCAGTCTTTTACTCTTTAAATTAAAAAAAAAAATCTATACACTAAATTTTTTATAAAAATTTTAAAAAAACAAAAAAATTTTATTAAATAATTATTTGTATTCTTGATTTATATTAATTTTAATTAAAAAAATTTATTAATACAAAAATATTTAGGGGTATTAATAATATATAATCATATGTTTGAAATTAATTATGACTTTTAAAAATTAGTGGTGATAATGAAAATTTTAGGGGGTTTTAAAAATTTTTAAAAAGTTTGAGATTTTTTCAAACTTTTTAGATTTAATATGCTTTTCAAAAATTATAATTAAATCCTTAAAGAATTGAATAGAATGTAATATATAAATGTATAAATATCATATTATAAATTATTAGGGTTTTAAAATATTTTTAAAATATATACGATGAATATGATAAATTTAAAAAAACAAGAGATGATATAGACTTGTCTAATTCTACGTCAAAAAGTTAGCTTGCAAAAAGGAGGGTTGTCAACTTGTATATATAACACCCAAGATCACTCCTCACTAGGGGCACAATATTCTCTACCCCTTTAAATTACATGCCCACATGCAAAGAACCGAAATTCATGGCCCACCAACCATACGAGGTTCGGCTTTGATATCATATGATATGCACCTATCAAATTTCATCTCAGAAGCTAGCTCGTAAAGAAAGAGTTGCCAACTCATATATATAACACCCAAAATCACCCTTGCTAACTAATGTGAAACACATCATTTTCGACCCCTTAGACTATACACATAAAGAGAAATGTTCATTTGCCCTATAGTAAGTTTAGAAAAATGACAACTTACAAAAACCATTCACATTTTATATTATTATACTTGGATAAATGACATAAATTTGATCATTAAAACCAATTGCTAATTAGTGAAATTTTGTATTTTTTTTTAAACTTAAAGGGAGGAAATCGTCATTTCATCAAACCTTGGATGGGAAATATTAGTTGTTTGAAAAATTTTATATATAAGAATTCCATCCCATAAATTATTGGCGAAAGAAGAAAACGTTTCTTTTAGCCTTATAGAGATAGTCGTTTTATCATATTAAGATTCAATGTAATTTCGAAGGATGAATTGGATATGATAGAACTAAACCTAATAAGATTTCATTCTTGAACTTTTTTTCTTTTTAATTTATTTCATCTATTCATGGGCAAGGCAATGGGATAAATACTATACCATGATTTTGAATCAAACGAGAGATTTTAAAAATAACAAACCTATTTGCTCTATCAATAATCAAATTGAAAATGATGTATTGATAGGGATTTGTCTTATTCCATGAAATTAAATAAGACTATAATCGAATTGAATCGAGTCAAGCATTGTTCAGTTTGAGTTTAACTCACTTAGATTTATGCAATTGTCAAGTTCAACGAGCTCAAAAGTCGAAAGCTAAAGTTTTAGAAAGAATTAGTTGACTTGGGCTCCACTTAAGAAATTACAATTAAATATCAAAACTTATATATTTATTAATTATTTTCCGTATTCGAAGTTGGGAAAAGAAATTTAGAAATATAAATATAAAATTTTGAACATTTAAGAGATTATTGCTTTATCGTTGAATCACACTTAATTCAATTACAGTCCTAATTATAAGTAACTTTCAATCTAGTAGTCATTTTAAGACTATGAGGAACATAAATTAATTAATCATATTCTATGTTTGAAGTAAATTAAATACTGAAATTTAATAGATGGCCTTAGGGAAGATTTCATAATATTTTTAGAAATTTTCTGAAAATAGAATAAAATATGGATTAATATCATGGTTGGCTTAAGACCAGGGAATTGGTTCAGGTTTGAATTTTGAAATATTGGATATGGAATCCTTGTACTGTTCCCCAATTAAAATAGGAAAAAAAAGTAATTTCCAATATTCAACTGTAGTTTTTTTTTTTGAAAATTTATTTATTTATCTAAATTAATATTATAACTAATTTTTCAAATAAATATTTCTATAACAAATTTAATTATTTCAAAAACAAATTTGCAACACCATGTCACACCCTGAAGATCATTTCGACGGATGACAAAAAATATTTTATTATTGTATTTTGTCATCGATTTATGTATATAATTCAAAATCTTATATAAATTATATTATAGTAATAACGGTAAGGATTGGTTATTCAATTATGTTATTTATCACAATGAGTGATAATTAAAATATAGAAAGAATTAGATACAAAAATTTTAATTTCATTCAATTTGACAGTAAAAAATATATGTCTATAATTATGTTATTAATTATCATAAATATAATAAGAATATGTTTTGAGAATAACTTGATTTTATATAAAGGTCTTAAAATGGATAATTAGATTTGTGTGAGAGCATTCTTATTTATCATAAGATAATTCTTATGCGTAATATTTTTAATGTAGTGATAAACTAAACTTAACCAGACTTACTTTGTATTGGTTTTTCATATTTATGGAATGAAAAGGAAGAGTTACATTTAAATAATAAAACTAAGTTATCCTAATTTAAATATGTTAGACCTTTTGGTGTTTTGATAATAACTGAAATATATTAAAATGATAAAATGACTAATTTATTCGTTGCATGAATTTATTTCATGATAGAAAATATGCAAATATTTGTTTTGTTGGAATCAATACATGACCATGTGTCTTAGATGCATGACCATGCTTAGTTGCTTTGGTAATTAAGTGTGTTAAGACATAACACTTTGTAGGGTTCCCATGTGAAGGTTTATGGTTTAGAGCTTTATGGATTAAGTATTGCATGCTTGTGCAATATTGATACACGTCTGTGTTTGTGAAGATTAATGTCGCACACAACCATGTGTTCATACAGACGACCATGCTATGCTCAAAGAGTGTTCAATGTGAGCAGTTTAGTCGTGCAATCATGTCATGTACGATTAAACTCTACAAAAGTAAAACTTTAAAGGATACATGACCGTATGCATAAACGACAAACATTCATATGTCAAGGAAGATGAAGAGTCATAGAAGATGAAATGTTGCATTACCATTAATCCTGTGTTATATTGTTGTGCTAGGTCAACAAAGTCAACCACATTTAAAGCACGATTATGTATTAGAAACGCACATCTGTACATAGGCACAAATTTGTTCATATGTGTTCTCTATAGGCTCTCATACTGCTTCTCATGTAAACCCTTAGACTTCAAGATGTTTTCAAGTTATAAAGACATACAACCATACGCAGAAAGCACATGATTGTGTATACCTTAATTAGGTAATTGAATTCAACTGTTGAGAGTTTGTTTGAGGTATTAAAAAAAGAAAGTACAACTATACACCTAGGACACATGACTGTGTTTTCAAGTAAATTTATTATAAAGTTATTTTTCTCAACCACCAATGGATTTATTTTGTCTCAAATAGCGTATTTCCATTTCAAGCAAACAAAAACATATAAAAGAGAGTTCATTTGAAGATTAGAGGGTTAGAGAACTTATCAACATCAATGCTTTCATTCTTGATGCTTTTCTTTCACACACTACTTTCTCTTTAAGTTTATTTGTCATTCTTTGAGAGAATCAGTTTTCCTTAAGTTGTGTATCATTCAAGTAGAGGTACAAAAAACTTAAAATTCTTTTGTTCAAACTTATGAGTGAAATCTCGTATCAACTAGTATAAAGGATACAATCATGGATAACTATATGTAATCTTTATGGCAAAGATAATGGAACTCTAAGTCGATTTGGTTGAAGAAGTAGACGTAGGAGGTTTGTGATCAAAGCTCCAAATCACTATAAATTGGCTGAGTAATTTCTGACTATCTTCTCTTTACTTTGGTTAATTGTTTGATTGTTATTGCATATCAAATTTGTATATCATTTTCTCTTGTGCACTTAGAATTGTCTTTTATTATTAAAATCTTTAAAATCCTATTCAACCCCTCTATGATTATTTTTGCCAAAAGATTTTACAATTGGTATTAGATTTTGGGTTTAGTGTTTAAAAATCTAATGATTTTAGAGTGTCTTATAAATGGCTAGTACTTTTGTACCTATTTTTTGTGAAAGACAACGCACCAGTAGACCTCCTCTATATTGTGGTGTAAATTACAACCAATGGAAGATTAGTATGAGGTTACACATTAGGTTTATAGATTTAAGTTATGCAAAACCATAAAATATGGTGACTTGGTACTTAAGAACCCTAGGTCACAACCCTAAAAGTGAATGTGATTTTTATGATGAGGATAAGAAGTGATTGAGCTTAAATCTTAAAGTCATCAATACTTTGTTTTGTGCTTTAGATTCTATCAAATTCAACTAGGTCTCAACTTGTGAGTCAACTAAAAAGGTATGGACTATCTTGTAAACCACTCACAAGGGAACTAATTAAATCATGTAATCAAAGATTGAATTACTCTTTAAGGAATACAAGTCATTTGAGATAAGGTTTGATGAAAACATCACAGACATATATAAGAGATTCTCTAATTTAGTGAATGACTTGAAAGGGCTTGACAAGAAATTTGAGATGGTAAAGTTAGTGAAAAAGTTTTGTAGCGACAATCAAAGAGTCAAAAGATTTGACAAAGATAGGAATAAATGAACTAATTGAAAACCTCTTAACATATGAGATGAAGAGGAAACTGAAAGAAAAAGAGAGTAAGAACAAACAAGGAATTGCCTTAAAAGTTAGTAACGAGAATAAAGATAAGTCTTCAATGGATGAAAAAGACATGAGTTTGTTGGCCAAGAAATTTAACAAGTTTCTATCAAGGACTAAGAAAGGTAAAGGTAAAGGTGTTTTTAGGCCTAAGGGTAAAGAAGAAAATGACAAAGAGGTCATTTGTTATGAGCGCAAGGAACTCAATCACATTAGGCATGATTGCCCTTTCCTAAGGAAGAAGAGGAAGGAACCAAAAAAAAAAAAAAAAAAAAAAAGATTCAAGAAGAAAGTGTTTACTGCCACTTGGAGTAGTAGTGATAACTCAAGTGACGACAATGAGCAAGAAGAAGAAATGACCAACATATGCTTCAAGGCCAAGAATGATGCCAAAGATAAGGTTTGTGATTAAAATCCCTTTTCTTATGATAAACTAAAATATGTATTTGATTCACTTTTAATGGAATTTAAAAATTTTAGTTCAAGAAATATAATGCTAAAGAAAAATATGCAGCACATGAAAAATGAACTAAATAAATTGACATGCAAGTTTGAAAAGAGTAAATTAGAATTAGAAATCATATTAAATGAAACGAATGATATTACAAGTAAAATATCATCATTAAAAAGTGAAAATGATGAACCTAAAGGGAAGGTAAGTAGTTCTAATGAGATATTAGAAAAAATTAAAATAGGAACATAAGTGTTGGATGATATGTTAGCATATCAAAGAAATGGTTTAGCAAAGGAAGACTTTCGATAAAATGGAGGTAACCTCTTTACAAACACATGTAGACCATTAAATAAATCAAATGCATTAAATATGAAATGTACATTTTATTCTTATGTTGGGCATAATATTAGGGGATGTCCAATTAGGAATGAAAAACCTTTTAGAGCTAAAAAGTTTTGGGTTCTTAAAGGGACTATCAAGACTAATTAAGATAGACCCAAAATTATGAGGTTACCAAAGTATACTTAAAATATATTTTTATGTATCTTTGTCTGGATGCAAAGAACAAGAGGTTAAGCAAATAATACTTGGATAGTGAATGTTCAAGGCATATGACTGGAAACAAGTACCTTTTTATCTTTTTGAAGGCCAAGGATGAAGAAAGCATAAACTTTGAGGACAACTCTAAAGGTAAGGTAATTAGCATTGACATTATATGTAATTATTCTATATCTATTAATAATGTCTTATTGGTTGAAGACCTTAAACATAATTTACTTAGTATAAGTCAATTATATGATAAAGGCTTCAAAATATGTTTTCATGCTTTGTGAGGTGAAATTATTTATGTTGGCACGAATATCATTAGATTTATAGGTCATAGGTATTCTAATGTATACATTACAGATTTGCATGATATTTCATCAAAGGAATTATGACTCATGTTATCTAAAGAATAAGACATGTGGTTATGGTATAGAAGATTAGGATGTACAAGTATTATTGTTTTAGAAAAGCTTTCAAAAAGAGATTTGGTTAAAGGTTTAGTAATTTGATTTTAAAAAATAATCAATTTAGTGACTGCAAGAAGCAAAACTTTTAGCACCACCGCTTGAAGGATGACCACTCATATGATTTTCATAATGACTGCACAAGCTAAAATAGGATAAGTGATTTCTTAACTTTCTTAATATCTTAGAGCAATTATATATTAACACCCTTTTTGTAAATGCATTAGAGCAAATGCCCAAACATGTCAAGTTTATGAAGTATATCTTAGCAAGGGAAAAGAAATTAGGAGAAAAAGAGACGGTGACATTAAATAAGGAATGTAACACAATAGTATAAAAGAAACTTTCACCCAAGCTTAAAGATAAAGGAAGTTTCACTGCACCTTGTGCAATAGGAGAGTATTATATTGATAAGGTTTTATGTGATCTGAGAGTAAGTATTAACTTAATACCTTTGTTTATTTATAGGAAATTACATATCAAAGAGATGAAACCCATCAGCATAACACTCTAATTGGTAAAGCATTCATGCGCATAACCATTAGGAATTATTAAGGACTTTCTAATCAAAGTAGACAAATTTATCTTCCCTAAAGATTTATGGTGTTAGACATGCAAGAAGATAGAGAGATTTCACTCATTTTAGAAAGGCTATTTTTAGCAATAGAAAGGGCTCTCATTAATGTCCATAAAAGGGAATTAAAATGGAGAGTTACAGATGAGATAGTCACCTTTAAGGTCTTTGACACCATATATGATCCTAAAGAAAAAAAGAAACTTATCTTAGAGTGGATGGGCTATAAGAAACAGAAAAATGTGCTCAAAAGGAAAAGGATACAAAGACACCATAGGAAAGGTGCCTTAGAAACCTTGAAAAAAGGAAGAGGGACCATCAAGATTAAAACAAAAATTAAACCTCATAGTGATTGACATAATAGGGGAAAAATAAGAGTTAGGCATAAAATGGTGTCACGCAACTCCATATTTCGACTTATTCCTGGGAGGCAAAGATCCAAAACTATTGGTCCATTCCATGTGACAAAATTATACCCCAATGGAGCCATAAAAAATACACCATGATTTAAGGAGACATTCATCTTGAACGAAGAATGGATTAAGCCATATATGGAAAGTGAAATCAAGCATGGAAAAGTCTTGGTCTAGCTAAAAAAACTAAGACGAACACTGAATATGAAATTTGGGCTAACAACAATAAATTAAATGCTTATTAGAAGACAACCCAATTGTTTTAGCTTGATTTTTCATTTCTTCTGTGTTGTATAGTTTCATTGTGGACTAATGTTTTTTTATTTTGTTTTTATTTTGTTGAATTGATTAATTAACCACATTGTTTAAGGTTGTATTTTTAGCATTAATGATGAAAAGTTGTCATTGTATCAAAGGTCGATACACGTGCTTGAATAGACACCTCAAACAATTCAAGAAAATGTTTCTAAATTTTTCATTTTTTTTCCTCATTCGTCACTGAGGACAATATTGATGCTAGGTTGAAGGTAAGCAAAAAATTTAGAACGCTAGAATGGATACTAATAAGTACATCAGTTTGTTATATGCATTAATTTTTATTTCAATTGAAATAAATTTTGTTTGTTTTCTTTTTGTATTGTATTTTAGCTTATATGTCAATGATTAAACTTAATTATGATGAATGGCTAGTATATGATAAATTAACTTCGTTTTGACTCAAAAGTATGAAAGGAGACACACTATGAAATTGAGAGTCTCGTATTTGAGGTACCTATGGATGATATCTTGACTTAAAGATAGTTTTTCATTATTTTCATGAGTGTGAGTGACAATTAAAAATTCTTAGATTGGCATATGATTGTTTGAACTAAGGTTAAGGTTTTGCATTATTTTCATGAGTGCGAATGACAATTAAAAATTCTTAGATTGGCATATGATTGTTTGAACTAAGGTTAAGGGTATATACTACTTAGATTCTTGGATAGAATCAAGTATATATATAGATATAGGGAAAAAGAAAAAAAAATAATAATATGAGCTGAAAAATAAGATAACTACTCTAATGTTCGAGTGGTTTAAGTAGATTGGGGATCTTTACCATGAGTGATCTCTATGTCAAATGGTGACTAAAGATAAGAGTATGCAAAACATCTAAGGTTTGTGACTTGTAGAATAACTAGGTATTGGTATTACAATTATTAGTATTTACACAAAATGATTGGTTTATGACCTTAGAAAACATATGTTGGAGCCTAGAAAAAAATAAAAAAAATAAAAAAATAATTAATTATGATTCTAGTTAAATAGTAATAGTTATAATAAAAATTTCAAAATATATAGCAGTCAAGGTAGTGTCACATATAAATCGAGTGAAATGGTTAAAGAGTTCGTCTAAGGGATGCATGTTTCATAAAATTTGTTTTTTCAATCACTTATACTTGTGAATGAATGCATGAACATTCCTAAAAGTTAGATTATAGGTAATGAAAGAAATAAACGTAGGAGTCAATAAATTAGTGGTATGGCATTTTGAAATACAACTATGTTAGGATTAGGTTGACAAGTTTTTGTACTGATTATTTGTTGTAATTCATGAGGCATTTATATGAGTTAATTTATCAGTTGGTGTAAAATTATATGTCTACTTTTGTTTTTAGGTAAAATAATGTTTTCGCTATAGACACTCACGAGATTATAACTTGTCCACTAGGGCCACTTAGCAGTTTAAACGTTTATTTCATATGCTAAATGCAATCATGAAAACCTACAAAAGCGGTTTAGGGTAATTTAGTTAGATTAGTTTAGAGCTAGGGTAGTTATATTTATGTCATTTCAATTTGGTGTTGTATATTAGTTTAGATCACTTATTTTGCTATGGATTAGCTAAAAGCTAGTTAAGGGTTGTGAAAAGTGTCTCGCATACATACTAATCCATGGTTAAATTAGAGCTTTTTAGGCTATAATTTTATGATTTTGCCTTTAATGCGTACGTACTTTGGGATTATGGGTTTGCATGTTGAGTTTTATAGGAAATGGTGACTATTTAAGCAAATTTGGTAAAGAGCAAAACAAAAGACCCTTAGGAGCAACCATAAAAAGTTTCAAATCGAATCCAAAAAAGTAGAGCAAATAATTGGAATAGAAGAAACCAAGGAACAAGTGCATGAAGGCGGAACCAAAGCGATTGAGCAAAGAAATTTTCAGAAATTTATGCTTCTACCCTTTAATTCTTGTGTCAGGTTTTTTATTAAGTTTAAGCTCCAAAATTTTAAAAATGATCTTTAGCAAAGTTATAATGGACACATTTCAAGCTTTTTAGAATGCTGTTATGGCAAAACTGAGTTTTTTTGTGCCTTCAATCATTGCTATAAGGTATGGTATAGAAACTGGTAGAATCTTATTCTATATAGGATATTTTATTGACCACTAAGAACTAAAATGACCATAACTTGAGATTTCAAAATCCAAATTGGGTGATTCAAAAGTAAAATTCATCAACACATCTAGGGAAGTTGCATAATGCAACTTTCATAGAGACCAAAATTGCATAATGCAACATGAAAAGTGGGAATTTCCTTCACTGTGATTGGACATTGGAAAGCATTCCCAATCCTAGCAGGATTCTACTTGGATTTTGCCCTAGTATAAATAAAACGTGTTATGTAAATAAAATGGGACATTTTAGACGGTTTCTGGAGAATTTTAGAAGGATATTTTTAGCCACTTTTTAAGGAGATGATCAACAAGGATTATGTCAAGCCTACTTTTCAAATATTAAAGAATATCAAGAAGAGATTTTCATCAATTCAAGACATTTTTCACTAAGGGTTTTATTGTTCTTACCCTGGAAAATATGTTTTGCTTGATTTTGATGAATGATCTTTCTTGTATGATCATGAGCTAAATTTATCTTCACTAAAGCAAAGATCTAATCTAATTGTGATACTCGGTTTTTTTAATATAATCAAGTTTCATTTTTTTTTACATGAGTTGAGTGATTATCAATTGTATTTAATTCTTTGGATATTTGATCACCATTCAACTGATTTTAGAGTTCATAATGATAATTGAGAAGTAGGTTATGAATTTGGAATTACTCATAATTGATATGCATTGAGCAAAACCTAGAAATAAGCAAACACAAGGCATGTGGTCATAGCAGTCCATGAATTAAGCAAAAAATAAAGATAGGTAAATACAATTTATGTGGTTGTTATGAATTCTTGAGTTTAATGCATTTTTCATTGTTAACAGGAACTAAGAGATTAGGTGGTTAATAATATGGATAGGATTAATTCTACTCAAGAGAGATTATTAATTAAAATTGTGAATTCAACCATCAACCTAGGAAAAATAAATTAGATACTAAAAGATTGATAATTGTGTTAGTACTTAGATGAAGTTTTAACCCTAGAGTTCATTATCTTATTAGTAATCTAGTACCTGTTACTAATTTAGTTTTGCTAAATTTTAGCTTATAATTAAGTGCCATTGGAATTTGATTATTCAAATAGCATAAGAATTAGGAGGTTCAAGCATTAGCATAGTCTTTGTGGTATTGACATTTAGACTTAACCTAACTTAACCTAACTATACCTAAACAAACTAGTATACTTGCTAGTATATTGTGATTAAGTTCTAAAACAAACATAACAATATTCACCATAAGTGACCTTCCTGTCGAATAGTGAGTTAAGATAAGAGTATGCAAAACATTTTAGGTTTGTGATTGTTAAGTAAACAATCGTTGGCATTACCATCATTAGCATTCACGTAAAAGAGTAAGTTTATAGCTTAAGAAACAAATAAAGCCATGAAAAGAAAAAGAAGAAGAAAAATTGTTTTATTTATATAGTTTATATAAATGTAATAAAGAATTTTAAGAAATCTAAAGCCTCGAGGTAGTGTTGATCAATATTGAATGAGGATGGCTGAAATGTCTGTCTAGAGGATGCATGTTTTGTAAAATTATGTTTTAGTCACTTATTCATATCGATGCATGCATGAATTCTTGTTAAAGATTAAGTTATGCATTAATGGAAGAAATGGATGCAGGAGTCAATAAATCAATGGTGTAGCATTTTGAAATGCAACTAGGTGAAGTTGTACTTATAATATGTTGTAATTCATTAGACAATTTTCTGAGTTGAATTACTTCTCGTTGTATGATTATGTATATGTTTTTGTTTAGGTAAAAGATGTTTGTGGGTAGCATCAATTGAAACTCTCATAAGACTCTAACTTATCCACTAGGGCACCTAAGAGTTTAAAGACTTATTATATATCGTGATAACCTATAGAAGTGGTTTAGAGTAGCTTAGTTAGATTAGTTTAATCAAGTATGTTAAATTAGAGTGGATATAATTTTTATCTTTTCAATTTTGTTTTGTAGATTAGTTTTAGATAACTTATTTTGCTAGAGACTAGTAAATAACTGGTCGGGGTTGTGATAAATATCTTGCATACCTATGAATTTGTACGAGGGCATGGATGTAATCTAGTTGTGAACTCATGTTATCAATTTATATACAATCTTTTTCAATCTTTATTGAGTTGAGTGATTATTGATTGTGCTTAATACTTTGAATGATTAATCACCATTCAATTGATATTGGGTTACATAATGATAATTGAGAAGTAGGTTACGAGACTGAATATATTGATAATTGTTATGAATTAAACGAAAACTAAAGATAAGTAAATATAATTCATATGGGCATGGTAAATTTCAAGGTTTAATACATTTTATGTTATTTAAATCATTATTAAGAAATTAGATGTTAATAAAATGGATATGATTAATACTATTAGAGGAAGATTATTAATTAATGTTTAATTAGACCAGTAACTTATGAAAGATAAATTGATTAACTTAAACATGAATAACTGAGTTAATAATTAAGTGAAACCTTAGCCTAATGTTTTATTCTTTGAATAATTGTTTCATTGTTTATTGTAAATCAGGTTTTCTTGGATAGATTTTAGATTAAGTAGTTTTGATAATTAGTTTAGTTATAATTCATTGTCATTCGAATTTGATTATTCAAATAACATCGTAATTAGAGAATTCAAACATTAGCATAATCTTCATGGGAACAACATCTGAATTCTATTATATTGTACTTAAACGAACTAGTATACTTAATAACTATTAAGGTTAAGGTTTTAACACTACTCAATATTTCTTTCCATAGACTTTACTAATACGAATTTATTTTTGTTTTTTTGTTACTATTTATCATAAGAAAAAATATTCAACGATAATACGAACAAAATGACAATAAGAATATGCAAAAATGTCCACCATTTTTGCGTACATGATTTATTTTCTACTCACAAAAATTTTTGTTTGATTGTTTAACGTTTTCATTCAAGCAAAAACTCAAGCCTTCCCAAATTAAAATCGTGGTTTGGGTTGTGGGGTTCGATGTCCACGTGAAGATTGAACCAAGGTGATGACTGAAAAACAAATGAAAAAAATGATTGGATCGTGAAGATACAAGGAAAGATGTTGTCCCGTGAATTAAGTCTGCCAAATTGCGCATTTATTCCTTGCATCACACTTAACACCCACATGAAAACATAGTGGATAGGATTAAAATACTAGCAAGTGCATGTCTTTGCAGCCTTCGATGTCATGGGTCTAGGTTACGTGAACCTTTCCTTTTCTATACACAACTTGGGCACATTCAATGTATGGCAGGATTTGTTGAGCTGTTTAGGCTTAAATTCTAAGCTCAAATTTGTAAAGAAATGAAGTGCTAATTAATGATTAAATTTATTAAATATTCAATCTTCATTCAATTTAAAATTAAATTATTTTTAATCTAATTTAAGTCTTTTATTCATCAATTCTATTTTTTAATCCGATCTAATCTTTATCTGGGTCCTCATTGGAGCTGTTCAATGCACAATTCTAATTCAATGCATGAGAAACCTTTTATATTCCTTTCCCAGCACACATTTCTGGGGAATCTTGTTGAAAATTTTTTATTATAATAATAATATTATTATTATTATTCGTGTCTCCTCTTTCTTTGCTGCTTCCTTCATTTCAGCTTATTTATGTTAGTAAGAACAGTTCGATACCTGTATTTTATAATATTTTATATTATATCCTACAGTGGGAGAGTCACGAATTCAATAGGTGAAGACTAATTAAGAACATAATTACACTCTAAAAAAATTTAACATGATAAGTATCAAAACTTTAATGTCTCTTCTATTTAATTAGATTCCACTTATCAAGAAACTGTTTTAAAAGATAATTTATTATCTTTCGTCGATCTCTTTTACTCTATGTTCGTTCTCTATATTCGTTCTGAAAATTGAGAGATAATATTGGAACTATTTAAATTTAGTTAAATAGTATAAAATAAATATTAATTAAAATTTTTTTTATTTTTATGCTCCAAATAAAACCCTTAATTAGAAATTCAGACTTGACTATTTGAATTAAATTTCCAAAATTTAAAGTCAAATATCAATTTTTGCATGATTATCCATTTCCAAAAAATTTCGCTTTCACAAATCCAACTACATCATTTTGTAATCAATAAATAATAAATTATTTTCACATGTTTTATAAGAATTAATTAATTAATAATTAATTATTCTTTCTAGATAATGCTTGTGTCACAATCATAAAGCATGCATTGGACTAGAGAAAAATGGGCTAATGGACACACAGCATATTTTTAATAATTAAATTTTGAATTTTGAATACCATAATAATTCAATATATTAATGATTAGCTTTAATTCATTCCATCAAAGAATTAGAGTTTATCTCCTTTTTATGTACCCAATTATGTAGCCTCACAATAATTCAATTATCTTGTCTTAATGTTTCATTATCCAAATTAAAACTCCAATCACATCCAACATGAATGGCAAACCATCATATTATATATAAAAAATAAACTTGGTCTAATATGCTTTTAATATGAGGATCTTTTTAAGTCTTCAGTGGCTTTATTGTTTTTTTCTCTCTAATTTTTTTGGTGACTAAGAATGTTGGTTTTGGGTCTTTAGAAAATGAAAAATCAAATGTTGATTTGTTGCTAGTATTTGTGGGGGCAGGAGCTATGGGTAAATTGTGAGGGTAATTGTGTTATATTATTGTAGCATCCCAGGATTAGAAAAGCTCTTAGGGGTAGAGTTTTGAGGTTAGATGTGAGATTTAGAAATAGATTAGGAGTTTAGAAGAGTTTAGAGGTGAGATAGTAAGTTTCTAAAGTCTGTGTGACGTTCACATGAAGGGCACAGTGTACGGGAGTGTACAAGGAAAAATGAAAACTCTTTATTTTTCGCGTTACGCATGATTAAAACCCCCCTAAGGGAATCATACGAACGCCACACAGACTTTGAAAACTTATTATCTCACCCCTAAACTCTTCTAAACTCACAATCTATTTTTAAATCTCACATCTAACCCCAAAACTCTACCCCTAAAAACTTTTCTAATCCTGAGATGCTACAATTGTGTACCTTTTTTCTTTTATAATAATTTTATTGTTTTCTATCTAGGGCTATTTTATGTGCCAAGCAACAAAATTTTGTTTAAGGTTCAAGGTCTTTGAATGGTAAATTTTTTCTCCACCTGATCTTGTGACTCCATAAACAAATTAATCTGTTTCTCCTTTATAAAAATCTAAAAAGGAGAGAAATTCTCAAGCCCAAAGCCATTCCACAAAATGCAAATCACTTTTTGGACATAAAACCAAGTCAAAAGCCTACAACTCGTTTGGGCTGAGAAACGGCCTATTTGTGAAAAGCCCAAAAATGAGGCCTTCACATTGTCTTCTACAACACGAACCAAGGATTCAATGATTTCTATTTTTATACCTTCATGATAAAATTTGTTTAATTTATTATCTTTTTTCCTTTTTTCTTCTTCATATAATATCTTTTCAATGATATACAAAAAGAATATATGTGCTGTTCTAAAATATTTATCGAGTATTTACTTGGTTCGAGTTTAGTTTAGTTACATTTAGTTAAAGCTCGAGTTTGTATTATCTGAGTTGGGAAGCTTGTGGTTCGAACTGAAGCTCAAGAGAGAAATAATTGATTTAAACTCGACTCAAAAAGTTTAGTAAGGAATTGTATTAATCTTTAAAAGTGTATGAACAAAATAACAAGACAAACTTTGTTTTACCATGGTTATAATTAATGTTTAATGTATTTCCTCTGTTACTCATAAAAATTCTTAACGTAGTTTATAAATTTAGATGTACAATTTTGATATTATTATGATTATTATTATGAGAAGCTCTCTATTAAAACTTTCATTTAATGTCCCGATGAAATAAATACTCATAAAATATGATGGATAATAGTAAGAATTACGTCAGAAAGTTTACATTTTATTTTTACTTTGTAAAGGAAACTTCTATGTTCTTTACGAACAAATTTGTAGTCACATTTTCTTTATAAAAGGCAGTTAGTTTTGTACAAGCTAAGATTACTGTTAAATACAAATATAATCTTAAAACCTATTTTAACAAATACAAGCCAGTAGGTTAGTTTGAATCCACAACAACAACGAATAGTTCTGTAGTCAATAGATAATTTTTCGTATTCTTAGTATACTGTCAACAACAAATAATTTTGTTAACAATAAGTAGTGACGAGTAATTCTCAACGTATATTTTTTTTACAGGGTGATTTCACTTAGTGAATCACTAAAAAATGATGGAAATAATAGGTCAAAATTCAAGCTCTAGTGGTAAACATAGAGATGGTTAGAGCTTCGAAAATCGAAGATTATCGAAAGGAAAAGGCCAAAGGACATATTCCCACCCATAGTTTGAGGTGGGGAAGTTGGTCAGATCTCGCCGGCTCCTCT
Organism: Anacardium occidentale; assembly: GCA_026122585.1. Classification (NCBI taxonomy): domain Eukaryota; kingdom Viridiplantae; phylum Streptophyta; class Magnoliopsida; order Sapindales; family Anacardiaceae; genus Anacardium; species Anacardium occidentale. The sequence goes on from JAJEJH010000139.1 coordinate 643,258, forward strand.
AAAACAGGAGGCGACCAGATTTGACAGCCTCCCCCGAACGAGGAGGTCAGATTTGGCCTTTCTTGAAATCAGATGATCGGATATGGATACCTGGTGCCGTTATCAACGGCCACCGCCACCGGTATAGGCGGCGGTGGCCAGTTTATTTTTTTGAAATTTTTAAAATTTTTAATATATTTTAAAATTTTTATATTTATATAAAATTTATTTTATTATTTTATAAAATTTTAATCATAAAATGACATAATTACCCCTGAAATATTACTGTTTACAATTATATTTAATATTAAATTTGGTCAAAGGGTGGGAGACCAAGTTTTTGAAAACTTGGGGGTGGGACTTTGTCCCTGCCTCAAACTATGGGTGGGAATATGTCCTTTGGCCAAAGGAAAACCATTTAAGAAGTAATTCTAAGATGTCTTGGAGGGTAGATGTGTATGATCTGTATTAGTTTTGGATGTTTGAGTCATGAATTTGGATACAAAATTTAAAATTTTTAATTTATTAGATTTAACCTGGCCCAGATTAAAATTTTCACCTAATACCTCAACTTTCATTGAGACAGGCAATCTGCATTATTTTCGCCAACTTTAACATGTCAAAGATTCCTGCGCCCCACTAATGTATTCTAAAAACGGAAGGATTATTATCTTTTTTGTATAACACTTGAGACTTAATAATGTTTAATTGAGCTTCTTTTATCCCCGTAAAGGCAAAATCTTAGTCAAAAGTTGCTTCAAAGTGATTTTACATAAAGTCCCGCAAACATTTATCACGTTGGATTTTTTTGACACATATCAAAAGGGAATCAAGAAAGTCTCTTTTTTTTTTTTTTTGATAATCTAAAAATTTTTATATATATCAATCAGTCAATCCTAACTGATTGAATAATTTAAACTTAAGAGTCTATAACTACCGAGACCTATAACCTTAAACTGATTAAATCAAAGATTATTAGTTTCATTACAGTTTAAACCTTGACCACTATTTTGAATGACCAAGACACTTACCGTTAGGTTAAACACTAGGGGTCAAGAAAGTTTCTTTAAATAATACTTTTCTCTCAATTTTCTGAAATGATAGGTAAATATACGATTTCATCATTTTCATCAGCACTTTTGTTGTTCCATTTTCACTTTTTAGACTACCTGAAATATTTCCTCTTTAATTTCCGTTGCTATGGTATGCTTTTCAAGGTTTAATTCCTTCACGGAAACCGCTTAAGAGTTCACAATAATAATAACTGGTTTATTTTTCTTTGTTTCAAATTTAACCAAGTTTTTCTAATGGTAGAAGATTGTTGGGCATTTAAACAATTTTCTGATGTTTAAATAGGCTGCTGGAAGATAATGACTATCTGTTAGTTTCATTCCCTCATTCATTAAGCTTGACACTTAAAGACCCCTTTAACAAAACTTCCTGAAGTTATTCTTGCTGAAACCCGTATCATTCGTTGACTATTACACTTTGTGCCCCTCCAAAATCAAAATTATAACTCCAATAAAAACTTGCATTAAAAAGAGTAGATGAACAATAGTTAAGAAATGTTTACCTCTTTATTCAATAAAAACTAGAAAACTTTTCAATGTGAAATCTTTCAACCATCTAGACTTGGCAACCATAAAAAACTAAACTTCTCCTAATACATGTTTATAATACATGACCTTCTCAAACATACAAATCTTCTCATCTTTTTTCAAACATTTGGCAATCATAAAAAACCAATAATGTTACAAGTGCAAAATTGTTTGACACATTTATTAATCATCAAAATGGAGTAGCATGGATGTTTCTATTGAAAGGTAAATCAAAAGTGGGACAAATATTTTAGAATTTGAATAAGCTGATGCAAAGACATAATTTCAAGTGCTTTAAATATATAATGGAGAAGGATACTTATATTCTATAGTCTATACTCGTATCTTTTTGTTTGGAAGAAGGTATTGTACATTATATTTGTGTGTAAAGACTTCATAACATATAGAATCGTTGCAAGAAAAAAAATAGATTTATAAGATCATTCTTGTTCTTAATCAAAGTTTTCTATTTTGTAACACTTCATCTTGAAAGTGCTGCCCTTCAGAGTAAAGTGTCATTAAACTTAAAGTAAATAGGCCATCAATATGAAATAAGCATGTGCAAACAATTCAATCTAACTGGAATGCCTCAATGAATTAACAAACAATCAAAATCATGGAACAGTATCCCAAATGCCAACACAAGCTCCAAAATAACATACATGTTGTGTGTGCAATAAATTCGCTAAATACGTAACATAGTAATAAATTATAAAAAAAAGATCAATAAACTAAAGTCTCATAGCTATTGCCATCGCTTCAAAGCTCACTTGCAAAACAAGAGAAATGATGGTAAGTAATAAAACACTCAATAAATGGTAATACACTCAATGCATAATTAGTCCAAGCTCTTTTCTCTACTATTCATTTCTCTCCTCATAGTCTACAATGTATTACTTTTAAAGGTTGTCTCTACCTTGACTATAAGACACAGCTCAATGCATGTACACATTCTCTTCCAAGGTTATACATAGGGTTCATTGTTATGATCATGTGACCTACCTCTAGGCTATTGAAGTCTTAGTGATCTTATCATGCTTGTTATTCAACAAACTCTTGGTTTTGGCTTGTTCCTCAGTGAACCTCAATCAACAAACTATCATTAAGTCCTAACATGTCCTAAATTAATGACAACCTACATCTTGGCTCGTATATTTATAGACACCAATTGATGGACTACCCTATTTCCTTTGTCAAGGGTATTTTTGGTTAAATCACAAGTCACCCTTGTTATCAGCTTTCTCATTTATATAACCTAACTATTTCATTTGTATACATAACTCTAAATCTTAAGTCTTCTCTTACTCTTACTCTTAGACACTTTTTGGTGTTACATTGTACCCTAATTGTCCCTTAATTCAATAAGGAATAGTTTCTTGCATGGTTGCTTAGTAATCATGAATGGGCAAGCATTATTCATTTTGTGCATGACTAAACACATGATCTTACACAGAAATTCATCAAGTTAAGCATGAATATTAATGACCATGTCTTCATGGCTATTTATACCTCATTGATGTATGATCAAGCATCTTATGTGTTCACATGCATACACCATATGTCACACACCAGTTCTAATCTAATACATAATCGTGACCCCTCTAAGGGTATTATTGTCTTTTTTTAACCATGTATGACTACTCGCCTTACCATGTATAAGTATACAACGTGTACTTATAATATTTATGTCACATGCATGGGATGTACAAACTCAATGCATGAGTAACTTGTAACAAGGTCTCAAATCTTGGGCACTTATGTACACCCATTCATACATTTATGTATAAGGATACACATGCCCAAAATTAGGATATCCCTAACTTATGCACAGTAACACTCGATTTTGTAATCTTGCTAGTATTATAAGATTTATACCTATTCTAAAATGGGATTTAATCACAATAAACAATTCTAAAATCTTAATAAATCATCATCCAAACTACTAGAAAGGTAGAGGTAATTTCTAACTTACCTTAATCTCTAAGCTTTGCTAAATTCAAAGAAATTAGAAAATGTCTACCATGTTAGAGATTGATCACTTGTACCAAGAAACCTCTATTTCTCTCTCTGTCTTTAAACTAGATAAGGATAAAAATTGATCAAAACCCCATTCTCATCCGACATGTCTTTATTAATAGAGATTGATCCTAACAGGTGTCGTAACCATGCACACTTTTATGCACGATCATGCATCTATAATAATAAACCCATGTGGATTTTACCTACTTTTATCCATGTGGCACACTGATGCATAAGCATTCACCTTATATGCACAATCATATACCAAGCTAAAATCATGTCTCTTTACATACTTAACCATAATTCAATCTATAAACATTCCACGATAACCAAAATGATATCTTGCTCCACTTTTTGGGTCATTTTTCTATTCTTTGATTCCTTCAAAAGAATTTCATAAGTGCTATTTGCTTGTTCTAGAACACTTTGACTCATCTATCTTGTATTTGAATATATCATTCCTAGTTAACAAACTCCTAAACAGTTTAAGCTTATTTGTCTTTAATAAGTAGGTAGGATTTTCCATATACTTATGGAACGATAAAACATGGAACATGTTGTAAATGTGATCCATACTTGTTGACAGTGCAAGTTTGTAAGTTGTCTTGTCGATCCTCTTTAAAATCTTAAAAGGACTAATAAATCTAAGAGCTAACTTTCCTTTTCTCTTGAATCTCATCACATTCTTATACGAGGCTATTTTGAAGAATATCTTGTCACCCAAAACAAACTTTAAATCTTTTGTATTCTTTTCAGTATAACTTTTTTGGCTATCTTAGGTAGGTTTCATTTTTTATCTAATAAATGAATATCCTTAATCATTTTCTCTATCATCTTTGACCGAACATGTTGCTCTAAGGTTACTCGCTCACCCAAATCATCCCAAGAGAGAGGGGATATACATCTATGACCATAAAGAGCCTCATAATGCACCATTCTATTTGTCACATGATAACTATTGTTATAGAAAAATTTTATCAATGAGACTCTCTACCTAAGTAGCCTTATGATCTACACAATAAACTCAAAGTATATCTTTAAATGTTCTAATTACTCTTCCTTATGTAGCTATGTGTTTGAGAATGATAGGTTATACTGAATGTCAGATTAGTACCTTAGGATTTCCACAGAATCCACTGGAAAATGAATACAAACCTTGTACCCTAGTTTGACATAATGGTCTTTGATACCCTATGTAGTCTTAATACTTTTCTTATGTAAATATATCTAAACTGATATGTAGAAGTATTATCTCTTACTAATAGAAAATACATTGACTTGATCAGACAATCCATAATCACCTAAAGTGTATTAAATCTTTTGTGTACCTTTGAGAGCCCAACAATAAAATCTATCAATATATACTTCTATTTCCACTTAAGAGTACTATTATAATAAAAATCTAGATGGTCTTTTATACTCAACCTTCACTTGTTTATAGATGTAACTTTCGGACACATACTCACCCATATCTCTTTTAATGTTGGACCATAAAAAAATCTTCTTCAAATCTTGATACATTTTTATGCTCTTGGGATAGGCCATGTAAAGAGAACTATGAGCCTCTGATAAATTTTTTTGTCTCAATTATGAATTCTATGGGAGAGACACTTTAGGTTAGAATCTTATTACATCATCAAATATTTGGAGTTATGTCTCATGACCCTCTACCAGTCTTCGTCTAATTCTCTTACACAAATCATCACCATAAAAAGTTGAATCTTATATAGTAGAGTTAATATAATCTCATGCCTATCTAATGCCTTAAAATAATCTCAGTTTGCTCCCTAACAATTTTCTACTACAATTCTATTTGTACAAAATCTAGGCCAAGGAAACTTTTTAGTTGAGTGCATTAGCCACAACATTGATTTTCTCTAATGGTACTTGATTTCATAATTATACTATTTCACTAATTTTATCTACTTTCTTTGTCTCTTATTCAGTTCCTTTTGAGTGAAAAAATACTACAGACTCTTGTTATATGTTAGACCATTGTGGGTTTTATGTCATGAAAAGTTTAAGTTAAAATATCTAACTTGTCATTACATAAAATGAACTTGATAAAGAGGACAAAGAGTTATATTTTACAAGTTTGACTTAGTACATGACCGTGTGTGTCTTGACAACATGATCGTGTGTGTCTTGACAACATGACCATGTGTGTCCTATAAGGGAACACACAAGGTTACTAAGTCATATAGGTGTTTATGTAAGAAGATATAAGGACGTAAGATTGTATAACTTTTGAGTTTATGATCATGTGTCATAAGCAGTAAAGATCCACTATCAGGCCTTTTATGCATATCAAATAGTGCTCATGTATTGTAATCATCACTAAGTACACACCTGTGTAAAAAAGTTCACTCGCCTATGCAATTAAAAATACTTGATCATGTATTGGTCATGATAGATATCGTGTGTAAGACCATGTGATCCTCTAAAGGTCTAAAGCATTGAAAATATAAAGGCATATGATCGTGTTTGTAAAGCACACACTCGTTTAGGGTTGACGTGATAGGAAAAAATTGACTATTAGATTACATCCACTGATAGAAGTATGACTGTGTATAAGGGGCACACAATTGTGAGTCTACTTAGATTGATTATAATGACTCTTAAATCAACTATAATGATTATTTTCTCTTTAATATTATAAATTAGAATTAATATGAAAAAAAAAAAAGAGAAAGAGAGAAAGGGATAAAAGTTGATGAGAGGAGAAAATTAATGAAAGAAACCTTAAAGCCAATAGAAGGAATGAAGATAAAAAATGACTTTACAAGGTTGAATGCTTATCAATCCAATAAGTAACTTATATGCTTATTTTTCTTGTCATACTTGATTGATGGTGATTGCTATGTTGTGATATCTATGCTTTTGAATGATTATATATAACTACTTGCCATGATTGAGTGATTTCATTAAATTTATGCAAGATGTGTTTATGTTACAACATATGCTTGGTTAGAATTCATGTCAAAATAATTTAAATTTGTGTGTTTTTGTATCAAATGACATGAATTCATATATTGTTGGTCCCCCATGATCAAAATGTGCATGTTTAAGTATATTGTACTATTTTGATTGATCTTGTGCTTAAAATGTTTTCATATTTTCAAAAATTCCCCAAAATTACATAAAAAAGATTTCAAATATGTCAGACTTGTGCAAATTATGTTAATCATGTTTTAACAAGTTTGATCAATGTTTTTAAATTGATAACAAAGGTTAAAAATGATTTTAATATGTTATTTAGTGTTTTTGAAATTGTTATTAAAAGTTCTTATGCATTTTTCTATAGTTTTCTAGGTTTTAAGGTCATATACGAATGTATATTTGCAATACATGACCTTGCATGCATTTTTTCTAGTCACGGTACCATGCCTAAATGTCACATGACAATGTATCTCCCATAACCAAATATAGACGACCATGTATATAGTATACACGATCATGCTTGACATATTTTGTAGAATTTTTTCTAGAATTTTCAATCACTAAATATTCTCTTTGAAATTGTATGAAATAGGGGGAGTATTCATATTTCAAAATTAATTGAAAAAGAGGGAGTCAAAGTGCTTTAAAAAGAGGAAGTTTAAATTGTATTTGAAAGGGGAAATTTTTTTTTTAACTATGTTTAATTTGATAAAATATTCTAATAAAGGGAGAATTTTTTTTCTGCTAAAGTGAAAACCATTTTAACATTCCTTTTTTATTTATAACAAAAAAAGGGAAAACATGTAGACATGTTAAAATGTTGATTTGCAGTTTTTTTTATGCTAATAGAAATTTTTTTTTTTGGTTATGATTATGTGCTTAAATTGCATTTGAATATAAGTTTAATCATCAATCAAAAAGACGAAGATTGTTAGAACCCTGTGGGTTTTGATGTAATGAAAAATTTAAGTAAAAATATCTAACTTGTCCTTACATAAAATGAATATGAAAAAGAGGACAAAGAGTTATATTTTGTAGGCTTGACTAGACATATGACCATTTATGTCTTGGTAGCATGACTGTATGTGTCCTATAAGGGAATACACAAGGTCGTAAAGTCATATAGGCATTCATGCAACAAGATATAAGGATGCATAACTATGTAACTTATGAGTGTAAGATCATGTGTCACATTAAGTGAAGATGCACTATTAGGCCTTCTATACATATCCTGTAATGCTCGTTTGTTACAATCATCACTAGGCCTGTGCAAAAAAGTTTACACACCCATGCAATTGAAAATATTTGATCATATAGTGATCGTGAAATGTATTGTATACAAGACCATGTGGCCCTCTTGAAGAGTAAATCATTAAAGATATAACAACACATGATTGTGTGTAGAGTACACACTCATTCGAGGTTGGCACTACGTATAGAATATGACCGTTAAACTATATTCATTGATATAACCATGATTATGCATAAGGAGCATACAATCATATGTCTATCTAGATTTGTTTCAATGACTCTCAAATCAGTTGTAATGACTCCTTTATCTTTAAGACTATAAATTGGAGTTGATTTGAAAAAAGAGAAGAGAGAGAAAGAAGTATGCCTTAAGTCCGTATCTTTTCCTTCTCTACTCATCTTTATTTTCTCTATCTAGAGCTTTCATTGTATATATTTGTGAGAAACTTTGTGAGCTTAATTCCTTTGTATCAACCTATTAAGAGACAATATTTTACTTTAGTAATCAAACAACCTAAGTGCAAAATACTATGAAACTAATGGTTAGACAAAATTCCTTTGAAACTACTATACGAGTTCAATCTGTTGTATCAAAACTAATGTAAAGAATGAAATCGCTTGAATCAAAACTATTGTAACTTTTGTGTTATTGAAGTTATTAGAAAAAAACTCCAAACTACTATAAAAATTAGTTGAGCACTCTCTTCTTTCTCTCTTTTATATTTGCTTTTATATGCTTGATATTGACTAATATTTGCTTAATATCATTTGGTTGATTTATTGCTTGAGTTGGTTAACTTAAGTATAAACTGATTTTTGGGTGAAAAGTTTTAAGTTGGAAATTGTTTTGGAAAATCTTTTTCACCCTCCCTTTCCCCCTCTAGCATTATTTTAGTCGTTTATTCGGGTTCAACATTATCTATGTAAATATTTCTCACCTTTTATAGATAGTATCTATAGATTTTTTAAGCAAACACCATTGTTGCCAATTCATGGTCATGTGTGGGGTATTTACTCTCATAATCTTTCAACTGTCTCAAAGTATGGGTAATCACTCTACCTTACTGCATCAAAACTACCCTAATACCACTGTGTGAAGCATATGTATAAATATAAAGCTCCACACTATCTTTTGCTAACATTAACATTATACCAAAAGTCAATGTATTCTTCTAACTCTTAGAAGTAAATTTATGTATAATTGTATGATAATAATATTCATTGATTTTGTTTCATATTCATTATTAATTCTAATTAATTTAAATTTGCATTGAATAAAACGTACACGTCCATAGCTTTAAAGTAATTAAATATATGGAGGCAATAAAAGAATATAATTAGGGATATGTAAAATTCGGTATGATGTGGTTTATGTATAACCAGTCATTCCTAACAATGCATTTTGTTTTTATTGTATTGAAGTACTTCATATTGGGAGAAAATCTTATATAATAGACTTATTTTCTTAACAATGATTATATTCTTACTCTTTCTTTGAGTCAAACTAAGAGGTTGAGATACAGAACAATCATAAAGAATTATAATAAGCAATCTAAGCCTAATAAAAAATAGTTGTATGTCATTGATTAAACTTTATTTAAAAATTTAGGGCTCCTTGCACATGTAGGGTTTAATTTTAATGATAGAACAAACAAAACAAAATCATAAGTACTAGTAATTCCAATATAACATATATTTAAAAAAAGGTTTTTGATTATCCAAATTGCAACACAAACTATAAACCATTTTTTAAAATTTTTTTAACATAAGCCAAACCATTTTTACACCCAAACTAAACCAAATTATAAATTTCAAACAATTTGGTTTCAATTTATAGTTTGAACCATTTTACATAGACCCTTAAATATAACTCTTTATTGCAACTATATCCTCGCTTAAAATTGAACATAAGAACTAAAGAAAAATAATGGGTGTTGAAAGCACTTCTTTGGAATAAATAATGAAAAAAAATTAGTTAATCTTACCTAAAAAGCCGAATGAAGCTTATTGAGAATGCAAGTACAAGCCATTGATGATATCCTTACAATAAAATTAGACATTTTTCTTATTAGTGATATGTTTTAATGTGACTGAATAGTTTTAAATTTAAGATAAAATAAATAATTATATCATACAATTACATTCATAATTATCCCATTTAAGATAAGTATGGTTATAAAAAGGATCATATGTAATGTACAATTCTCAAGAAATTTTCGAATTGATGAACACAAGCACCTTTTTTTCTCTTCAATCCAAAAACTAGATTTCATTAATAAGAAATCTAGCAAATTAATTTGAGGATTTTTTTTTTTAAGTCTTTGGCAACTTTAATTTTTTGGTGACTAATGATGTTGGTTTTAGTGTTAGAAAATTCCAATATAGATTGAAATTAATTAATACTTTGATTTATAAAACTTGGTAATTGAAATAGTTCAATGACGGATTATAAATGAGCTTAAAAGTGATCAATAAAGTTGAGCTTATTATACTACACAGTTTATAAATTGAGTGGATGGTTAAATGTGAGCTTTGAATTATTAGACTTTAATAGGAGGTCTAATAATTCACTATAAATTGGCTAGATCCTTACTTTAAAACAAATATACAAACAACTTTTCCCATTGAAAGCCGTTGTCAGAGAGGTTTTAAAAGTAGAAGACCTAATTTTATATCACTAAATTTGTAGGCAAATTTAAAGGGTTTTATAGATTCAAGAAGAATGACTCAATCATATTTTTCTATATCACTGTAGTTCAATTTTATATTTCGTTTAATTGTTAATTTAATGTTCTATATTTTATGTGTAATTAGAATTAAATTAGATCGATTTATAACATGTGGTATCAGAGCAAACATAATAGGATATTATATTTTATCTTAAAATTTAAACATTTTGAATTGAAATTAGGGTTTTAATATGTATTCAATTTTTAGGGGTTTTTTTTTCCAATTGAATGAACAAAGTTGAACTCGATTATGGAACTGTCATATTCATGATATGGGAACTAATTTCGGCATGATCAATCAATCCATTTTATCAAAAAAAATTAATTAATTTTTTTTTTAAACTCAAGTTTACGATGACAGAGACAATAGAATCACTGGCTTTGGCACCGATGTTGGCTATTAGATTACGCTGAAGATTTTCCCCAATGTTAAAAGTTGGACCATTGATGGAAAGGTCGACATTAGCCATTGGAATCATGCTACAAGGCTTGCCTTTGTTGCAACTTTGTGACATGATTTTTATGACATTCTTGATTGAAATGAACCATGTCCTATTAAAAATTCCTCCATGGCACCTAGGTAGAGAAATTGCAACTGGAAAAAGTGATGACAAGTGACGAATGTAAAGAAATCATGAGCTAGGGTTGATTGGAATCACAAGTTACAATTAGGTTTTCCTAACCCAATTGCTTGACCTACGAGTTCTAGCAAACTGATTTAGAATCGTGGGTTGGGCCATTCGACCCATTCCCTAGTTTGGGTTAAATTAACCTTGGTCTAATCCAAGTTTGGCACATGTCTTTCATGCATCAAATTTTTATAGCAATCTATACAGACATGTGTTGGCACTTGTGAGTGTGTCTAGGTGCATGTAGGGACATGGTGGTGCATGCTGGAACCTAAAGGCACGTATGGGTGCGTGGGATATGTTTTTCAAAGCTTGAAAGTGCATGCATTATTGTTAGTATTAGTTGGTGGCACATATAAACTATTTAGAGCGTTTAATTGATGATCTTCCACTATTAAAACTGATCTATATTGAAAGCCCTTTTCTTATATTTTTAGTGTTGAAAATTTCATAAAGATTATTTTAAAATTCCAGCACCAAAAGAAGCCCTAAAATCATAGTATTTCATGCACAATCCATGCTACATTCATCCTAAATTCTATTTACTTCAAGTCCAGCCAAAACTAAGTTCAAATCTCCAACAACAAACCTCCCAAGATCATCAAACAACAACCAAAGAAAGGTAGAAAAATGAAGTTAAAATGTTGCAAGAAAAACCAACCTCAAACATAAAGGATTTCTCCACCAATTTGAGGGTGAACCAAGGATAAAGGAAATTCCACCACCAAGGTTCTTCCACCACCAAATTTCTTCTTACAAATGGAAATTTGGATAAAGGAGAATAAACATTCACATGAGCCACCAAAGCATCATGGAATTCAAAGAAAAGCACAAAGCTTGTTCTATTTTTTTTCAATTCATCAAAAGCTCCCTTACAATAAAGTTAAGTTGCCTTTTTATAGGCAAGTGCAAACCATGATTAAAAATCTAACTACCCCTAGTTAACTTAAATACAATTTAAATAAAATAAAATAAAACATAAAAATACAAATTATATAAATTTCCTAAATTTAATTACAATGCATAATTTAAAATACAAACATATTTTAAAATATTATAATTTTGCATGCATGCATCTTCCCTTGATTAATTGGCCTTGGATTCGAATTTTTGATTTGAGCATTCGATTTGAATTGATTACTGGAATTTGATTTAAAGAGTTGTTGGCATTCGAAGTCATGATGAACATCATTAGAAATCCAAGAATATCAAGATTGGAGCATTGGAAAATTTTTGGAATCAAAAGCATGCAAAACTGGCTTGAGAAGGCTAAAATTGGGAAATTGCGGCAGAATGTAACGGCCGCGGCATTATGTCGTGGCATGAGCATGCTGCGCAGGAGCGTGCACACTGCACACAAGTGCACGCAACGCACGCAGGCTTGCCTGCTTGCTTGCGCTACAAGGCAGCCCGCAGCGCTTGCTTCTTGCGTGCATAGGTGTGCGCGGTCGTGCATGCCAGACAAATTCTTCACTTGCATGTTTTCGGCCCGATTCTCATCCGATTCAACTTCTATTTTTTTCATTGGCTTCGTATGGAGTCGCTTGATAAATAATGAGGCCTTGGATTGCCAAAAACAATGTTGGTGATGCTTGAGATTTATTCGAATATATAACTCAAACCTATGCTCGTTTCTTTCATATGTCTCAATTTTTTCGAATTTGGTAGGTTCGTATTGAGTCGGCCATTGCAAAAGCATGATTGGACTTCCTTGGTTGTCTTGAGCTGGATGAGTGCTACTTGAATATAGATAAAAAACATAAGACTAAGGAAAAATATTATTATTCATAGATTTTTTTAATGCAATAAAATTTGGAAAAATTGTTTGAGATTATAAGGTAACCAATCTAATGAAATCTAAAATTAGAGCAATATAATTTAGTATCATTGAAATAATTTGTGAGTTGTTAGGATGTTAATTACCAAAACGGTACATTATTAAGATGTATAAATTTTTCATTTAGCAATTTTAATGCATATAATTTCCTACCTGAAGGTGGTCATTGTATGAATTAAAATTAAGGTTAACATAAGGACAATTTTGGAATTCACTGGTCATGGATAACTCAATACACCCAAATGTGGTTGATTTTATTCATTTGATATGTGTTTTTCAAGGATGAATAATAATTTAGAAAATTAATCTACCCAAAGTTGATATTTTTTTTGAACATCATATATTTTTCTAGGGTTCTCATAAAGTTGTATTATGACTTTGTGCTTTGGGATCCTAACTGCATTTCATTTTCTTTACCCAAAGGAGAGTTGATGATGATGTACTAGGAGTTTCTATAAAGCATAACGTATCTAGTTTTGTATTTTATAGCCACTTTCATTATTATTGCTTTTTATTTTGATTTGTTGCACTGTTTTCTTTTAGTTTTCATTATTATGAACAATAGCAATACCACCATCGAGGTCTTGATTGGAAGCAATTTCAAGACACAAAAGTAAGATATTGAATTGGTCATTGCGATGGGTGAATTAGATATGGCTCGATGTATGATAAGTCAAAGAATATCACTAATGAAAGTACCATTAAAGAAAAAGAACTTTTTGCTAAGTGGGAGAGGTCAAACTGTTTATGTGTGATGGCTATGAAAAAGATTGTGGCTAAATATTTTCTTAGTGGACTATTAGTTGATGGGACTGCTAAAGAATTCTTTACCGCTATAGGACAGTGATTCTGAATCTTAAATAATGCTAAAGCTTCATCCCTTATAAGCCAATTAAATGGTATTAGATATTTAGAGATGAAAGGGGTTAGGGGTTGCTTTTTTAAACTTATTCATCTTTAAGAAAAACTGAAAAAACATGAAATCCTATTACTTGATAGATACATAACCCACAAATAAATACCTTGCCTTAATCTTTTTCCCATTCAAAATAGCTTATAATACCATGGATTGATCCTGGACATTAGATGACCTTATTATCAAATGTGTAGCCGAGGAAAATAAAATTAAAAGGGAAAAAAGTGAAATGGCCTTATATGTTACATAACCAAAGGATGGTTCTACCAAGAAAATAAACAAGAAAGCAAGTCTAATTCTACTACTCCTAAGAATAACTAAAATAAAAGGCATGGTCAAGGTTAGAAACATAATATTGGAGGGAAAACCACAAATAAAATAGATGGAAAAGATTCTAGGAAATGTTTTTTTTGTAAGAAAAGGGGTCATGTGAAGAAAAATTGTCTAAAGTGTAAGGTTTAGCCAAAAAAGAAAGATAATCTATTTAACCTTGTTTGTTTTGAATCTAATTATATTGATATGTCATCGAATTTCTAGTGGTTAGATAATAATGCAACTGTTCATATTACTTTTACTTTATAGGGATTCAAAAACAAATCGAGACCTCGTGAAAAAGGGAGACATTATTGTATAATATATTAACACTGATGCTATGTTAGCTAATCCCTTAGTTAAAGGCCTTGGACCCATTGTTTTTAAAGGTCATGTTTTGAATATTAGTGTGTTGGAATATTTTGATGTCTTAGGTTAATGGGAGTTTTAAAGTTAATTTTGTTTGACTTAATGATATTTTATTGAGTTGATATTTTCTTTAATTATGATTATTATTATTATTGTTGCACTTATATACTTATATATATATATATATATATATAAGGATAAGGTACAACATGTGCCTTAAAATTCATGTTACTTGAGTATGACAGTTGTATGTGTCTGTTTTTTAATATTTCAAGTAAGGTTGAAACATACGGACTTTATTGGAAACAAAAGAATTTCTCCTGTTTCTCTTGAAACATATAGGTCAAAGAGAAATAATAAAAAAAACTAACAAAGACATAACTTTATTTAGGATCACATAATTATATGTTATTTTGACATACTCCTAAACCATTGATCCGTAACTGATTTGATTATTAGTAATTGTGATAATAGACAAACTTATATCAATCAAGAACATAAGTAATGTCTTGATTCATTAGTGATCATCATATTGATTGAATTGATAATTGTAGTGGTATAAAAGTTTATTTTGTTCTCTTGAAACAGTGACCACTTTAAAATTTAAAAATTGATTACCCAGAAGTCAAAGATTGTTTTTCTTTCTTTATTCAATTAAAATAAAATTAATTAATATTGTTCAAGTGAGAAAATGTTAAAAAATTCTAATGTGAACTGACATTAATTAATATTTTAATTTATAAAACTAGGTAATTATAATAGTTTAATGATAAAATATGAATGAACTTAAAAGTGATCAATAAAGTTGAGTCTATTGCACTAAATAGTTTATGATTTAAGTAGACAGTTAAATGTCGACTTTGAATTATTAACCTTTAATGGGGGTTTTAATAATTCACTACAAATTGGTTGAATTTCTACTTTAAAAGTAATACAAAAACAAGTTTTATTATTGAAAACTGTTATCAGGGAGGTTTTTAGAGTAGAAAACCTAATCATTATATTCGCTGAATCTACAGACAAATTTAAAAGGTTCTATAGATTTAAGAAGAATAGTTCAATTAAATTTTTTTATATCATTCTAATTCAATCTTATATTTAGTTTAATTGTTGATTGAATGTTCTATACTTTATGCATGATCAGAATTAAATTAGATTGATTAATAACATATAGATCTTAAGAAAATGTACAATCATATGTTAATTTTGTTGCTGGTAAGTGTGGTGGTAGGAAATGTGGAGGCGATAGCTTTGGCTCTTAACAAAGGAAAGTTTTATTTATTTGTGAGGCTAATTGGATTTTTTTTGTATACTTTTTTAAATAATATTTTACTTTTTTAATTTTACACCTTCTTCATTTGTTTTTTTTTTTTTAAGTCCCACTAAATCTCTTTATTAAAATCTAAAAAGGAGAGACATTCTCGGCCCAGAGCCATGCCAACAAAATGAAACTCACTTGGTTTTCAGGAATAATACCAAGTTAAATCCCACAACTCTTTAGGGCTTACTAACGGCCTAGTTGTGGAAAGCCCAAAAATGAGGCCTTCAGGTTAAAGCATTATAATTGGCATCGTCTTCTACAACACGTATAAAGGATTCTCTGATTTCTATTTTTATACCCTTCATGATAAAATTTGTTTAATTTACTTTCTTCTTTTCAGTTTTCCTCTCCATATAATAACAGTTCAATACTATACAAAAAGAATATATGTGATGTTCTAAAAATTTCTCATTTCCCCCTACCGTTTTACTAAATAACCCATTCCCGCATACATTTGAAATAACAAACTGAATCCCTTCATTAGTGTATTAATCAAATGACAACTCTACCAAAATGTAATTACTATGAGGTGAACAGTTGCTTTGAATGCTTAAGATGAGATTTGTTATTTTTAAGACTGCAATCAAATCAAATATTTGTTTACCTTAAGCTTAGTTTGGTTACATTTAGTTAAAGCTTTAGCTTGAGTTTTTTGAATTGGGAAGTTTGTGGTTCGAATTGAAGCTTAAGAGAGACACAATTTATTTAAGCTCGACTTAAAAACCCTTTAATAAAATTTCATAACTTAAATATTTATCAATTATCTTCACATTTAAAATTGAGTAGAATTTTATAAGAATTAGTGAAAGATTTTAAATTTTTAAAAGTTTATTGATATTTTATTTAAATCAAACTGTGAGTTTGTGAGCTAATCATAGCAATTACCAATAAGTTTGAGATCAAATTCGATTCATTTATAATCATAGTTATTACATAAAACCTTAACAAAGAATTGTATAAATCTTTAAAAATGTATGAACAAATAACAAGCATTACAAATTGTTAATATAGTTTTTAAATTTAGATGTAAAATTTTACATATATATATATATATATATATATATTGGAAAGGCCTCTGTATAATTTTCGTTTAATGTCTCAATGAAATAGCCATAAGATAATAGAAATAATCAGAATCCAATCAGAAAGTTTACATTCAATCACTTCAAAAAGATTAAAATTAGTAGCAAAATTTTCATTTGTCTGTAAACGACGGATAATATTTCGTTTTCTTAATACTGTCAATGACAGGTATGAGTAGAGGTTAGAGCTTGGAAAATTGAAATTTATCAAAAGAAAAAACCATTTAAGAAACTTGATAGACATTTGTAAGACGACATGTTCACTCAGGCTTTTTCAACTTAGTGGGATTAGGGTTTAAAACTGATTGGACTAATAATTTAAATAGGCCGAAAAAAATATATAAATTGATTGAATGTACAGGCACTAATTTGGATTAACTTTCCGGCTTTTAAAAAAAGTTTAAGAAGTAATTTTAAGATTTATTGGAGGATTAATGTGTAGAATCTCTACCGATTTTGAGTCTTTGAATTAAGAGGCCAAGGGTGGCAAATTTTATGCATGTGGGTATAAAATTTAAATAATTTTTTCCATTAAATTTAACATGGCCCAGATTAAAATTTTCACCTAACACCTCAACTTGCATTGAGACAAGACAACTCGGCATTTCTTGTATGCAACTTCAAAGTGTCAAATGTTCCTCACAACCATTAATATATTCTAAAGTCTGAAACATTATTGTCTTTTTATGAACACTTAAACTCTTAATGTATAACTGATCTTCTTTCCCCTTAAAGGAAAAATCTTAGTCAAAAATTGCTTCAAACTGATTGTACATAAAATCTCGCAATTGTTCGTCATGTAGAAATTTTTCTACACTTGCCGAAAGGGAATCAAGAAAGTCTCATTTAATAACACACTTCTTTTCTCTCAATTATTTTAAAATGATAAGAGAAGATTCGAGCATCATTATTTTCATCAGTACTTTTATTGTTTTATTTGTATTTTTTAGACTACCTAAAAATATATATATTTTTAATTTTTATTGTTATTATATACTTTTCAAGGTTTAATTCCTTCACACAAACCTCTTTAGAGTTCACAATAGTAACAATTCTAAGGTGCTGAAAATCTCATTTATTATTATTATTATTATTATTTTGGTTTTCATATTTAAACCAAGTTTTCTAATGGTAGAAGATTGTTAGACAGACTTTAAATCAAATTTCTTCCTCTAGACAACCAGAGAGGTTTGCACTTTAACAATTTTCTGACGTTTAATTAGGCTGTTGGAGGATAATGACTATATGTTATATTCATCCTCCCTAACAAAATTAATCTTTTTGGCTCCTCTCATTCATTGAACTTGACACTTAAGCCCAATTTAATGCAACTTCCTATATTCATTCTTGCCCATAACCCTACGATTCGTTGCCCATTGCGCTTCGCCTCCCTCCAAAATCAAAGCTTTGACACCAAACTATATGGTTTGACACACTCAACATGCATTAATAAAGAAGGTGCGCCACACATAACACTCATGTTTAGATCAAAATTTTGACACACACAACATGCATTAATTAAGAAAGATAAACAAAGCAGAAGAGTAGCAATGAACAATAGTTGTGCCATGAATGTGGTTAATGAAGTCTTAATTAATTAATCTAAATAAATGAGGGCCAAAGGTGAGTGTTTGATCAAGAAAGAAACCGCTCCACCAAGCAAAGAGATAGAATAATAGTGTAAATTATGGTTTGAAAAGAAGGTGTTTTGTTTGCTATTAAAGTTTGGCGCGCATAAGGGTATGTTCCCAGGAGACAAGAGGGCCTAAATTATGTGGAATTCATAGACAACCCAGTTTGAAACTGCTTGTTAATTTTGACTCTTGAGACACCTTCAGCCTTTCATTAATTTTAAGAGCGAACTTGTTTATCACAATGCTCGATCCCTCAAATTTTGAATTCCCCTTGAGCATGTCGGATAAAGTTGGATCGGCCACTGTCAAAGTAGGCAAGTCTAAGATTGCGATGCTAATAATTAAAATGTTCATCGTTAAAATATGCATAGATTATATATCCTATTATCCTTTGACCAAAAAGAAATTCTTTGAGTACCTGAATTGCCATTTTAGTTGAATAATTACTTCGTTTAAGCAACCAAAAGGACTTCATTTATTTCCATGCTTAATTAATGCTGCCATACGCAAAGCACACATGTTTTCTCTTATTCACATTGCAAGAGAATTTGAAATTCTTATCCTCAGCTTTCTCAATGGTTAGTTGAGATGCTTGCTCTTGTCTTCTTATAACATCTTATATATAATTTAGTCAATCTGTAGATGTTGCCGGATTTCTATGTCCACAACAAATGCACCATCATATAATCTATCAAAGTCTTTAAATTCAATTTCAATAATGTAACAATCCCTAGAACCCTTCTTTGTGGACAAATTGATAAGAACGGGATGCAGATAGAATTGGTTTAGATTTTAACTTAAATGGAACCGCTAGATTAGAGTTATTAATGTTCAGTATTGATATTTTGGTATTTTTTTGAATCAATAAATTGGCAATTATATCTTTTTATTATTTTCCCTCTCCGTCAGAATATTATAGAATTAAGAAACTCAAGAATAATGAATGAATTGTAGCATGTGTAAAATATGTATCATTAGTTTTGTTGATTTATTATTAATATTTTAGAGAGATATGTGCAGTAATGGACATATGAGCAAAAAATAATATTTATGATAGAACGAAAGATTTTATTAAAATCAAAATGAAAGAAATTGACACCTAAAAGAGGGAATACTAAAAATCATAAGAAATAATACATCTTGATTAATTATATAAATATCATAAAATAGATTTAATTTGTAGAGGAAATGGATGAGTTTTTCCATTACTATAATCCAACTGTTAATTGTTTCAGTCATCATCAAGCTTATCTTTCTCGTATGAGATCAGATGGATGCACCAAAATTTCTGCTTTTGAAAACGCAAGTGCAACAAATATATAGTGCCTTAAATTCGCATCCTGGATTCCATATCATTTTCAAAACTCAATCAATGCAGTTCTTGAAGAAATTAACCATGAAAAGACGTATTTGTGGTGAATTAAAAACAAAAGGAAAAATTAATCAAAAAAAGCAACTATGTGATTGAAGTTTTGATTTTTAACTTTATGAATCCCTAAAGTTTTGTTGGGTAAAGATAGTGCTCTATTTTTATATCATTTCAAATTTGTGGTAAGAAAGAGCATGTGCTCAATGCTGAAATTAGGCTAAATATCTACAGCTACATATAGAGATAACTTTAATTTGGCAAGGTCTTTTGTGACAGCAAGGAACTTAAACTTAAATAAAAAAATATGCACTATATCAAAAACAGCGGAAAAATAATAGAAAAACTATAAAATAATAATAATAATGATATAATTCAATTATGACATAAAGTTACAGTTATTATGTCACAATCTAATTATATATTCCATAACCCTTTTGAAAAAACATTGAATCATAAACATTTTTTTATTACTTAAAGTACTTGACGTTTTCTTTGATGGTTTATTTTCCAGGAATTTTTCGATGGTTTATTTTCTAGGAATTTTCTCTGTATCAAATCCTTTACTTTCGAACAGCTTACTTGAAGACATTTGATTTAAATGGAGAATCTATCAACATTCAAAACGTAATAATTCCGAAATACAATGTCATTCTCAGTTTACATCAAACTATGCATTAAATACTTTAGGTGATACACCAGAAAAAGTTTCATTCACCCCGAGGCTTTGGTTAATTATTTTAAACCCTACGTTTTAAAATACTCGAATTTATTGTTTTTGAATTTAACAAACTTTACATTATCGGTTCATTTGAAGACTTTTTGTTGTTAACAAATCATAATATCCCCATTTTTAATTATCCTATTATGAAAAGCCCCCATGATGTTTATTTTCTCTTACTGTTTGTTATAAAATGGGGCATATCCCAATATTTTAAAGGCCAAAGGATATTTTCCCACCCATAGTTTGAGGCAGGGACAAATTTCCACCCGCTTAAGTTTAAAAGCCCGAAGTCCCACCTATTGACTGTTAAATCTAACGGTCAACAGTGAGTCAAGGGGCAAATTTGTCATTTTAGAGTTAAAATTTATAAAAATATAAAATAATATTTAAATATATATAAGAATATATTAAAATTTATAAAAAAATTTATATAAACTTTTAAAAAAAATATTTAATTTTGAAGTGGTCAGAAAACTGTACCACCGTTACCGCGTATTTCAAATTTTTGCGTCGCGAAGCATTAATCCGTAGACGCCAATTGGTGCCCTGCAAGGAGGCCGATTCGCTCGGTCGACGATACGATCCTTGTTTTCAGCGAGCTGCATTCCGCTCTCCCCGGCTGGGCTCCAAATCCATCATGACTGCCTTTTAGTCCCAATCCGCCTCTGCCAAGGTTTCAGCAGGAGGCCGATCCGCTTTCTTTCTGAACGCCACCTCAAGTACATTATTCGGCCATGCTTTAACGCAAGGCTGCGGGTTTGCCTTTTAAATTCAAAATACTTTTATTATCTTTAAGTAAAAATTTTAAGTAAATTTTTAAAAATTTTTAATATATTTAAATATTATTTTATATTTTTATTATAAATTTTTATTAATAAGGGTATTTTTGTCATTTCATCCAATGAGTTAATGAAATTGGATGAAAAATTGGATGAAGGGTGGAACTTTGGGCTTTTAAACTTAAGCGGGTGGGAATTTGTCCCCGCCTCAAACTATGGGTGGAAAAATGTCCTTTGGCCTGTTTTAAACACTAATAGACCTAAACCTCTGGTATTAATGCAATTAATTCAATCATACACCTAATTTACGTAAATTTTTTCAAAAATGAACAAAGATATGGCTTAGTCTTCCAGTCATGATGAAAGATTTCGTAATTGAAAATAGTTTTCTAGGTCATACATTATGGTTCTTAGTGGTCATATTTTGCAGCGGATTTATGAATAATTTGGAATATTTTGCAAAGACTTAATAATTATAATTTATAAAATTCTAATTGGGTTCATGTGATTCTTGCCCTGGTCGCATATTCATGAATCTTGATTAAAAATAAAAGATTAATGTCTCTGCACCTCGTTCCTGCAAAGAGCCAATGACAAAGACCATTCAATTGCCTTCTAATGTATTCATAATCAAAGACAGACTTAAGTTCCATCCTGTCCTAGTGTCTCCTAATTAATAGACTAATGTAATAACACCTGAAAACTGTCTTGCTACATCAATAAAAATAATTGATTGAATGACATTATGGGAAGGTAACCTCTCCACCATGAATTATAATATTACGGTTAACTTTGTGACTTGTCATCTTTGTGTAATATTAATGACTACATTATAAAGAAAAAAATACATAGAGCTTGTGACATTGTATGAACAGAACAGAAGAACCCATGTGCACATTTGGGTCAAAAACTTGATTTATTATTTTATTATAATACGTACGAACCCTTAGATAACTTCCTTAATTCAAGAAGCTCACACTCAAATGATACGATTTTTATAAACAATAGTACGACTTCTTATAAACGTCCACTAGTTGGACCCACGAAGATCGACATCGAAGCTTTAATTATATTATCCAATATCATTAGTTATTATTTAATATGATCTTGAATTGGTCGGAATTTCCCTGGAACAAGATTTGATTTGCTAACGTATATATAAATGGTTACATAATTAATACGAGGCCAAAGGACTTATTTCTATCCATAGTTTGATATTTTCTCCAAGTTTAGTATATCAAGTTTATAAAACTTAAAATTCTATTTATTAATCAAAATCAATGGTTAAATTAAATAATTAATAGTTAAATTTTAATAATCAAGAGATATTTTTTACAAATTAAAATAAAAAAAATTAAAAATAGTCACGTCATTGCTTTTAGCTATCTAATTCTAGGAGAAGCCATTGGTCTCTTTTTGGTTGTATCCACCAAAAACACTATAGAATAAATTATTAATAGTATCGAAAAATTAGCATCGGACTAAATCCAATACTAATTTGTATTGAATTAGCTTAACAATAATATTGAAAATTTAGTTAGCATTGAATTTGCATCGAAAATGAATTCCTAAAATAGTATCGACAATAAACTGATTCTATTTAGAATGGCATAGCTAATCCATTTGTAATCCTATGCTATTTATGTATGCAATTAGCATTGGATTTCCCTGTTCGATGTTAAAAATCAAAATTTAGCACTGGATGAAGAATCGGATTTTAAATTATGATTCCTTATAATCCGTCGACGTTAGCATCAGAGTATGAAGTTTGATGCCAATTATAAGAAATTAGCATTAGACTTTACAATATGATACTAATCGAGAAAAATTAGAATCAAACTATGAAATTCAGTGCTAATATTTATTGATTAGTATCAAACTGAGTAGTCTGATGCTAATTGAAAAATTAGCATCGGATTGAATCCAATAATAATCTGTATCAAATTAGCTTAGGAATAAAATTGAAAATTTAGTTAGCACTGGATTCACATCGATAATGAATTCTTGAAATAGCATCGACAACAATCTGATTCTATGTAGAATGGGATAGCTAATCCGATTGTAATCCTATGCTATTTATGCATTCAATTAGCATCGGATTTCCCTATCTGATACTAAAAATCAAAATTTAACACTAGATAAAGAATTTGATTCTAAATTATGATTCCTTATAATTCGTCGACGTTAGCATCAGACAATGAAGTCTGATGCTAATTATAAGAAATTAGCATCAAACGTTATAATTCGATGCTAATTGAGAAAAATTAGCATCGGAATATGAAATTCAATGCTAACATTTATTGATTAGTATCAAACTGAGTAGTCCGATGCTAATTATTAAAATTAGCCTCGGATTGCAAAATCCAATGCTAATTTTTTTTATAAAAATCGCCACAACCTTTTCTTCGCCAAATTTTACCGCATAAATCCTTGGGTGTAGTGTCCAATTTTGTGTTCTCTTCGTTTGGCCCACTCGGCTAATACTCCAAACAACTTCCATTGCTTTCCTAGCTTGCTTCTAAGTTGCCATTACCCACCCCCCTCCTTTAGCGTGCTTCTAAGGCTATTGTGACTCCACTAAGGTTGCCAGGTAAGTTCCCCTTCTTTAATAATGTCCTTCCATAGGTTCACTGTTTTTTTATGGCTTCCTGCTTCAATATCCTCATCTGAAATTGGTCTCAATATGATTTTATTGATATTCTAGTCCTTTAATCCATCTCTTAGTGCATCCCCCTTTGATTCCTAAGGGTTTAGAAGAAAGTATCCTAAAGCTCAAAATTTTATATTACATAGTTTGTTATATAAAAAATTTAATCAATAAAATGAAGAAGAAAAAAGTAAAAGCACCTCTACAAAATAAATAATATACATATTTCCAAAATAAAATAAATTTCAAGAATTAATTTTATATTTCTTTGGTCTGTATTATGTGTGCGTGTGTTTATATATATTATTTGATATATTAATATATGCATGTATATATTGATATATTAATATATGTGTATATATATATATATATTATGATATATTAATAAATATTGATTTGAATATAAAATAATAATGTGTTTGAGTAAATTCGTATGTATGAATAACTTTTTATTAAGTATAATAAAAAAAATATGCCAATATCATTTTATTTGAATGTCTTTTTTCCGTTAAATTAAATTTATCAAACAAAGACAAAATTATAATAAAAAATACTTTTCTAGATAGTAGCTCGATTTCTAAGAAGAATAATGAGAGTGTATGGAAAGGTAAAATATAGTCATTCGGTAGGACTGGTTTGTATGAATGGTATTTGGAGTGTAATCAAGTTATTTTTGATATATAATGTTTGATTTGTTACAACTCCTGATTGTAATTTTTATTGTTATCCAATCATAGACGTTTTTGAACTGTATGAAAGTTGATTGATGAAAATTTCAAAATCCAATCAATCGGTAAGACTGGTTTGATTGAGTTATATTGGAAGTGTTTTTTTTTTTATTAATGTAATGTCTCACTGTTTGCTCTAACATAATCTAGTCACACACTAAAAAGCATTACCGCAAACTAAGAAAGCTGCGTTCTGACAATTCAGAAGTTCTAGTCTTCTTTCCTTACTGACTTGTTCACACTCACACACACACACACATAAATGTATGTATGTATGTATGTATGTATGTATATACACACATACACACATAAACACACATATACATACACACACATATCTACATATGTATATATTGAAACATATGCATATGTATATGTATTTGTATATGTGCATGTGTATGTATATATATACATATGCATATGTATATTCCATATATAGTACTAGACCACGATCGAGTATCTCCACTCTAAAGACCAATCACCATGAATGAGGTCTACAAGTATTTACACACTAAAGACCATGATCGAGAACAGTGGATAGATGACAAATCAAGACATGTTTATATAAGTAGTTTTTTCCAATGTCTGGTTATAAATTGTAGGACCTGCCGCCCCGAGTACCCCTGCTGCTAAATAATGCTGGGGAGCTTTTATTAATAATCTGAAAACTCGGGTACCCGAGACTGGAATCCTACTAAAATAAAATATGAAACTATACATCTTTGCACATGCGGAAGCTTTACTGAAATATACATTAACTGAAATATACATGTTGTTATGTACAATGGGCCCAATGGCCTTCATCATATACATATACTGTTCATGTACATCTGATTACATAAAGCATTTACAAAAACGACCACACAGGTCCAAAACTGATATATATATATATATATATACATACTGAGATCGTGGTGTGGGCCCTCTCCGTCAGCCTCGATCCAACCGCTCCTCGACCATAGCACGAATCACCTGAAAAGGATGGAAGAAGGAGAGGGATGTGTGATAAAGATCACCCAGTAAGCGCTCCTTACTTCCCTCAAAACCCAAGCAAGCACAAACAATCACAATAGTCAAACATACCTGGGCCTCGACCCTATTCATACATCTATTCGCTTGTTGGAATCTGAAAACTGATTTACTGAATATCTGAATCACCTTTATTTACTGATATCTTATTTATTCATGTCATGATGTGTATGTCATGCCATGCTAACTGATAATATCTCATGGATGCATGTATCTGAATACCTCTCTGTACCCGAAGGTACCTACTGTGCTGATCAGACTTGGTGAACACAAGGATTCGACATCCTGGCCATGTAGGCTGAACATCTAGCTACTGGCTAGAAAGCTGAATCTGTATACTACCGAACGATCTGACTGGTGTTAGAAGGCTGAAACTGTAATGCTGCTGAACATTCTGACTGGTGTCAGAAAGCTGAATCTCATAGATGCCCTCTCGTATTCACCTTATACTCTTATCCGTACATCAGGTTTTGAATACTTAATACTACTGAATTCAGATTTCTTGATCCTCTCTGAAGCTACATGTAATGCCATGGTATGCATATGCAGCTTATTAACTGAATTCGTGCTCATCTGATGCTTATCTGAAGCCTTTATTCTGAATTCGCATGCTTAATTAATCAATTAATAATCATTTTCTGAAAATCTGCAAGTGCATGGGCGTGTGGGCAAAACACACGGGCGTGCAGGTCCTGGACACAAGGGTGTGTGCCTGGACGCACTAGGCCGTGCGCTGGTTGTGCTGTTGACCGTGCAAGCTATTGGAATTTTTGGGTAAATAACTGAAAATGCTTACACACGGGCGTGCATCTCGGAACGCACGAGCGTGTGTCTACAAATCTGGCCGTGCACACAGCGTGCACACGGGCGTGTGTTCTGGAGAACAAAGGCACACGGCCGTGCCATGCAGGCACACGGTCATGCATCTTGTTCTTCAACAAGAACACCAGTCGGAAATTACACGAATTCATCAACCAAATCTCATCCATTCACCAATTCACTTCAAATATGTATTCCCAGCATCCCAAATAACACAATTCAAGCCTCAACTTTCACATGCATCAATCATCAAGCATTTCACCATGGAAGCAAGATCTTTCTCTCACTAAAACATGATCAACCAACATGCAAAGATTCAAGGATGGAAATTCATCATCCAATTCAACATGCAACATCATATAATCATTCTCAACATTCATCAACATGCAAAGAACTCATCCATGGCATCAAAATTCACAAAGCAAGCCGAGAATTCGCAAGGAAAAGTAAGCGAACACTTACTTCTCACCATTGCCTCTGAAAACAAATCTTTCAAACTATTCTCTTGGCTCTCTCACCGGATTGGGAGCTACGGAAGGCTCGATCTCCTCTCTAATGATAGGAGCTGCAAATGGAAGAGAGACACTTTGGCTAAAATGAAAACTAGGTGAGAAAAATGGCTAAGTCTCATGGCTCTCACTTATATACTATGCCATGCACAGGCGTGCATCAAAGGTGCACGGGTGTGCATAAGGGAAAATGAGTATTTCTCATTTTCCACTCACTCGCTTGATCGAATCCTTTTGAAAGGATTCATACGAAGCCATACAGGCTCTAGAAACTTACTAACTC
Organism: Anacardium occidentale; assembly: GCA_026122585.1. Taxonomy (NCBI): domain Eukaryota; kingdom Viridiplantae; phylum Streptophyta; class Magnoliopsida; order Sapindales; family Anacardiaceae; genus Anacardium; species Anacardium occidentale. Next base: position 670,758 of record JAJEJH010000139.1, read on the forward strand.
ACCCCTGAACTCATCTAGACTCCCAATCTCTTTTTGGATTTCATTTCTAACCCCGAAACTCTACCCCTAAGGGCTTTCTGAATCTAGGATGCTACATAAATGTTATGTTAGACATAGATAAAATTTATTTATAAGCATTCAACATTATTGCTTTTATTGTACAAATGTAGGAAGAATTTATTGGTTTAAAGGACCAATTGTCTTAAAACGATAATGAACCCTAAATTGGTGATGAACAAGAGCTCTTCTTCAAGCCAATAGAGGGATGAAAAAAAGCAGAGCGTATGGATTTAGTTTCTAAGCATCTATATACTTTGGGGATTATGAAGGGAGTACTTTAGTTTCAATGCCTACATATGTTCTATATGGTGATGACTACTTAGAAATAATACAAAAAAGGATGGAAAGAAAGTTTGAAAAATGACTTAAAAGGGAAAAAACCACCTTAGCTGCAACCTTAGAGAAGCAATTCCAAAGGCAAATGGATCAAATGCAAGCAAATATGATGAATCAGATACGAGACGAGATAAGACAACAATTTCAAGCTTTGATGGGCTCTCTCGAGGACATACCATTTTTAAAGACTTAAGTCCCATCTCTTAGTTAAAGAAGTCCAAATGGGTCATAAATTAATAATGTATTGTTAACAAAATTCCAATGATTGGTTTTAGAAAACAATAGATAGATTACATAATGATATTGATATACTACTTAATGTATTATTGTTAAATTTCTGTTCAAAATATATATATACTTTTGATTTTGTTGAGTAATGATGATGTTTTGAGTGCTTTTAATTGAAAATATATATAGTTGAATAAACTTTTATTTCTATTGCACAGACTCTTGAAATTGGTTTGACATATATGGAAAATAGGTATAGAGAAAGGGTAAAAAAATATTATTACGGGATTAATATTGGATTAGAATAAGAATATAAACGCATCATAATTTTTAATTAGCATAGAAATAAGTATGAGATTAAATTAGCATCGGATTAGCATAGAAAAATGTAGCATCAGATTAACATTAGCTCTAATTAGTATCATATTAGTATCGGAAAGAAATTTGAGTTTAGAATCAGATTAGCATTAGGCTCGTTATAAATCAGATAACATTCCAATGTTAATCTGACATAAAAATAACATCGGACGCCATTTTTGATGCTAAATCAATTAGCCTTACTGCTTTTAGCATGGGATAGAAATTTGATGCTAATCCGTTACTAAGTCAATATAGCATCCGATTAGCATTGGACTTTGACCAATGTAATAAACAATTTTTTTTTTTTTTTTTGCAGTGAAAAAGTAGTTGAAAATAGTAAAAAAAAGGCCAATTTTAACGTTGTTGGTCATTTCCAACTATGGTTTGTAATAGAGGTGGTTAGATCGGTCACCTTTGCTAAAACAAGAGGCTACCAGATCTAGCCTCTTTTGGAGCTAGTAGCCTCCATTATCAACATCTATCGTCACTGGCAACGATGTCTTTTTTTTTTTTAAATTTAAATATTTTTAAAAATTTTAAAAATAATTTTTGAAAATTTTTATATTTAAATATTATTTTATAATTTTATTATTTTTTTAAGGAGGTATTTTGGTCATTTCATCAAAAATATTAATGAAATTAGATAGAATTTGATCAAAGAGTAAGATTTTGGGTTTTACAAATTTAACATGTGGGACATTGGGAAAAGATCAAATCATGGGTGGGAATAAGTCCTTCAACCTTGATATGATTGCTTGACTTCAATAAGCAGCCACCACATACAATGCAAAGTCTAAGCACAACGCTTTCTATAGTAGTAGGTTGAGAAAATCTCAATAGTCTCCTCAAGAAAATCTAAAAAAATAATTACTATAAGGAGTCATTAATATTTTTCCTCCCAACCAAGGATAGATATAAACCACACCAAAATCAAACATTTGAGAGTTTATATTGACTCTAGGGATAAAAACAAATATAACACAAATATTTGGATTTGATGAACTTTGGTCAAGAAAATTTTGTATTCGTATGATAAGAACATGGACGGTGTTATGTTTGGCCCGCAAATGCTCGTCACTATGCTAACGAGCTCAAACAATGCTCGTATTCAACTATACCAAATATGTTCATTTCATGACAAAATTCCAAAATAATGTCTAAAAGCTTAATTTACTATTGAGAAGAAATACTTAATAATATAAAACCGATTTTATACAACTGTTTTCTAAAGTTGATGTATACCAGTTTTTACATAATTAAATGTAATCATCAACAAAGAAAGTTTAATAAAAATGTCTTGTAAATAATAAGGCTTTGCCTTAGTGATTCATCCAATTCCAATTTCCAAATCATTATTCATTAATAATTTTTAGAAAAAATAAGAAGCAAGCAAACATAGACAGGATAAGAGCACTCCAATCTCCATGTCCAAGTGTTTAACTCAACTCACACAACAACAACTAACAAAGTAGTATGCAACAACAACCTAAGCTAACCAACAATAGTCAACAATGAAAAAATTTAATAAAATAAGAAAAAAAAAGAAACCCCAAAGTAGTTAGTAAGCAATAATATTTAACATTAATGCATCATATATCCTTAAGCATTCACCACAAAGTTTAGCTAAATTAGCGGGAAAATTTAAATGAAAGCATATTGACTCTAGAAGGTAGAAACCAACAATCAGCACATCAATAGAAGTGAACTCCAAAAGCATGAAGGCAACAAAACAGAAAAGATAAACTATTAGCAGAGAGTTAGAGAATGCAGAGTAAGCAACAATAAAAAAAAGCCCATCAACAACAACCAAATAGATGACATAAAAAAAGCATTAACATCAATTTATAGGCCAACCAAAAAAAAAAAAAAAACTTAGTAACCAACATAAGTAAGCTAGCATTCACACAGATAACAACAACCAACCAAAACACCATTGTGATATTGTCCCCTATCCAAAGCAACATTCTAATCAAGTTAGGATATCAATCTTCATAATAATAAATAACCTAAATGAATGTAAAAAAAAACTTTTTATTTGAGTCTATAAAATCAAAAAACTTTTTTAGAGTTCTATAAACTTATAACTAAGTTATAGAACTCTAAAAAAAGTATACTAAAATGAAACTATATTTAGTTGTTACACCATTGAATGTAGGCTTCATTTGTTTGGCAATTCAATTTCAATGTTCAGATCATTCTTTATGATAAGGAAAAAGCACAATTAATTAAATAACAATGAGAAATTAAAGTATATTGTATATGAAGTTATTCATAAGGATCACATACCTTTAAAGGTATTTCAATCCAATGCCAAGTTTGGTTCTGATTCGTGTCATACATAAGCATGCTTATAGTTTTTTGTGTAAGAGATGACATGTAAAGGTCAATTACTTTTGAACTAGCAACAAAAGTTATTTTTGATGCAATCGTTGAGATAGGAATTGCCAAAATTGCTACCACCATATGTGATAATAGTTTGTACTTGCTAGAATTGGCTTGCCACCATTTAAGTGCGTTAAAACTAAATTGGGTCTGAAATATTTATTTCCTCTAATTATTCATCCAGGTCTTGTTGCAATTCAAAATTTTCAATGGTGTGAGATTGTTTCATCCTCATATGCTCTTGCCATAAATGTCAAGTATCTACTGTAAATGTTTCTTCACCTTTATGCTATAAGCTTGTCGTTTATACAATTATGTTTTCAAAATAGCATATGTATCAAATTATCAATATCATCTTAAACTTAACTCTAATTAGATTATTGTTATCATATAATATAAGTGAAAAGTGTATTAGTGGTGGACGAATGTGAGATTGATTTACCAAAGATGGATGAGTTCTTGAAATACCCAACATCATTTTATTTGTTGTACATATCTTCAAGTAATTACCAGACATTGGCAATCTCATCTTTGGCTCTAAATTTGCCATATAATTAGGGGTAAGGATATTTTATAAAATCAAATTTAAACAATTATGTATTGTACCATATGTTATAATAATATAATATGAATGATATATTATTAATAAGAAATACATTCACAAATTCAATGATATTCACCTTGGGTCTAATACAATGGCCAGTGACATCAATAAATTAACTTCACTCTGAATACTTATTCAATTTTGTAGTTATTGCCTCTACCATTAATGCCATATCTTGGTCTTTGTCAGATTGTTAGACTTTAAAAATTTGCTCTATTTGGTATACTTTTATAAAATATAAGTTGGCTATTGGGTAGTGAAAGTTAGACATAATATGGAAACATTATTAAACATAGTTAAAAATTAACATATGACCTAGACTTTATCTTATTGCACTTCAATTAGGCAAAATGGAAGAAGGCTAGTACATTGCATCCATACCTAAGAAACACCTTTGTGAATAGTAATGCAAAGCTAAGCATGTTATATGTGTTGTTCCATCTAGTTAGGTAGTCTATAACCAATTTTCTTTCATTTATGCTACATATCTTGGTAATCTTGACAAACTCTTTTTGTGAGGTCTCACTTGCTTTTAAAAACTTAACTTCATGATTTATTTTATCAGTTAAACTTTTATTGCCTATACTATCTTATACAAGGAGATTGATGATGTAGGCAGTGTAACAGATGTGGAAAAAACAACCCCTTATAACCATAGATTAGTGCACACCAAATTCCCCTTTTAATGATTTTATACATTTATCATTAATCGATGCATTGTCCACCATTATGCTGTGCACCTGCAAACATATTAAATTGATAATATGAATATCAACTCATATAAAATAAAGTATTATGGATAAGAGATTTCATGAAATGTAGCACATTTTTCCTGAAAGTCTAAACTTTAGGAGTTTCTTAGGAAAATTTATACTCTATAATATGGAAGTTATCACATCTTTGAAAAAAAGTAGATCCCCAAAAGCTGTTAACCATGATGTAATTATCTTGAATGAAAGTAGTGCAATATTAGATGACCAAAGTGGTACTGAACATTCACCCGTAAAAGGTGTAATTACTCCTTCAATGGCCATTAAGTCTTTCAAGTCAAATATCTCACTGGTGCACCAAACTAATAACCAATTGAGGATGTCCTTAATTCACTTCCTGAACCACTTGGAAGAAAATTACCATAACATCACATTAGAGGCATTCCTAAACCTTATATGAAGTTTTCCTTTCTAGCAAAATTAAATATCCTATAAGTTTGCATCATGTTACTGTCTTGCAAAATCAAGTAAGTTGTTTATAAATTAATAATCTATTGTAGCTATGCCTAACAATATGTAGGAAGCCTTAGTAGATGCCAGGTGGAAATTTGCTATGAATAAGAAGATGAAGTCTTTTAAAAAAATTGTGAAAGCTTGTTAATGGCCCACTAAGGAAAAAGCAAGTAGGTTTCTAATGGATTTACATTGTGAGGTATAAAGGAAATGCCAAATTGAATGCTTTAAAGTAAGATTTGGTGGCATAAGGATGCACCAAAACTTATAAGATTGACTATATAAAAACTCACACCTGTTGCTAAAATCAGCACAATTATGGATTAGCCATTATAATAATTTGATGTGAAAAATGCCTTTTCAATGGATGAATATCAAAAGAAGTTTACTTAGATCTCTTCCTAAGATATATGGTACCTAAAAACACGTTAAGAAGGTATGCAAATTAAATAAATCATTTTATGGTTTGAAACTATCTCCCAAAGAGTAAGATCACTGCATTTATTGTATATATGGATAATATATTAGACACAAGGGATAATCAAAAATAAAGAGAGGCTTTACAAAGACACTTCTTTGAAGAATTCAAATTGAAAGATCTAGGACCAGTAAAATATTTTTTTGCAATTGAAACTTCTCAGTCAATTGAAGGAATCTTTTATTCCAATGAAAGTATGCCTTAGATCTTTCGGAGGAAACGAGGATATTAATATGTTAACAAGTTAATGCACCAATAAAAGAAGGTTTGAAGTTAAGTGTTGAACCTAATCAAGTTGTTGCTAACAAAGGGAGGTGTTAGAGACTCGTGCGAGACCTATGTATTTGTCTCACATAAAAGTAGATATTACTTATGCATTGGGTGTTGTTAGTCAATATATGCAAAATCCAACAAACTAAGATATGAATGCAATTATGCAAATCCTATGGTATCTAAAGTATGCTCCTTGAAAGAGAAATTTTTTCACTAAGAAAAAAAAATTTCTAGAGCATAAAGGTACATATAAATGTTTACTAGGCTGCATTAGTAGATGTAAATGATCTACTTCAAGTTACTTTACTTTTGTGGGTGGTAATCTAGTTAAATGGTTAAGTTAGAAACATAATGTTGTTGCTTAAACACAATTGGACTTTGTGAAACATTATGGCTATGATCACTCTTGTTGCAAGATGTGAGTTAATCATCTTGGCACGTGATTCAATTGTATTGCAACAATAAAACTATATATGACATTGCATATAATCTCGTACAATATGATTGTACAAAGAATATAAAGGTGGAAAATTTTTTTAATAAGAAGAAACTCAACAGAAAAATTTTAAAGCTACCTAAAATCCAAATGGAAGACCAATTTGATGACATTCTCACCTGAAGCAATCTTAAAACGATTATCCTAGAGTTTTCAAACAATTTGAACAAGAGGGACATTTATGCACCAACTTAAGAGTGGAGTGAATATTCTATATGATTTTGTAAATATTTTCGAATGATTTCTTCTTATTATTATCAAATTTTTTTCTATTATAACTTGACTGATTAGAAACTTAGTAATCATAAATTAATTACATTGGTTGTATACTATATCTATATATTGAATAGAAATCATTAAGTGAATTCCGTATTAAATTTTGAGGAAAAAAACCAAAAAATTAATCAATAATGCCTCAATATGCTTATCAGAACTGTCATATCTAGTGCCATCAAGAGAACTGTAGAAACCAAATCATTGAATTCTTTTCTAATGATGTTGACACCTTGAATTAATGCCGTAGTACCTGTTCAACGTCCTCATCTCTACTGGTTAATTACACAAATTCCTAGTCTCATGTATAACTATTTCATTATAAATTAATTATTAATTTCAATCCATGACCAAAATTTCCAAAGACCGACCGTAAGATACCATGTCTGATCTTTTTCAACTTTCAAACTGTGACCTCTACTGCAATCAAAAATCTGGGAAGGACACGGAGATTGATATCAAGTCATTGATCTGTTGAAAACATTGCTCTTGTTTTAAACCTTATTTTCCTCGTTGATAGTAATGATTTTTATAATTGAAATAACAAATTATATGTATTGTTCAATGAATCCGAGTGGATTTTTTTTAATCAAATATATCGGAATTGGAATTGAAGTATATGCAGTGTCCGTTGAAGAATTTCTAGTACGTCAGCTGTGAGGTAAGAGAACAATAATCATTCGCAGATAATATAAAGGCAAAGTATAACCGGCCAAAAACTTACAACATGAATGAAACATGTGAATTATATCAACATCAGCCACCTATACAGTATATATATATATATGTATATATATATAAAAGCAATATATATAATATTATATATATATATTATGTAATATATATAGAAGTAATATATATAATATTACATATACGTATATATTATAATTGAAATAACAAATTATATGTACTGTTCAATGAATCCAAGCGGATTTATTTTTATGTTATATTACTTCTCTCAATCTATAGGAACTTTGTGACCGGCACATGTATTTTTAGCGCATTGTATTTTATGTGATCTTTATGTCCCAACTTGATGCCTTATCTCTCGTAAAACATGCAATATCATTTTCTCGAAATCAATCTCATAATCATTCATCTATAACATGTTTTTTAAATTGATATTCACAAGCCTATGTAAGTCTCATCTCAAGGATCTATCTAGCTTCCACGACATATTCATAAGAATCTTGCCTTATCATATTCTCTCCCTTAGTCACATCTTAGTACTTTAACATACCTCTAATGTCGTTAAATAACTTATGGGACAACTCTTGTAAAAGATTGTCCATTTATCGTGAACATGTATTTGATTTATCTTTTATGCATGATTGTGCATTATTCATGAACTAACATGTATTCTAACTTAGTATGAATGTTCATGGCTTCCCCTTCATGATCATTCATGCCCTTCCATCATGCATGATCATTTGCCCTCCTTCAACATATTTACATCTCTTTGCCATGGATGGTTCATCTGCTCATATTAATGATCATACCTAACCCTAATGGTATAATCAACATTTCACTGTATGAATGGTCATGCACTCTTCTAAATAGGCATTCTTTGCATCTTATCTAACATGTCATAAATAATCGCGTGGTCCTACGTACGATCATTTGTTGGCTATAACAACTTTATCCTAATTGGTGAACATACATGCATGTCCTATGTAGTAGAGTTTAATCATGATAAACACTCCCTATTGGCCATGGCACATTAGTGTAGACACTTTGTTTTGACTTAACAAGGTTTTCTCTAATGATGATAGTTTATAGGTTTCCATGCGGGCCTACCAAATCGATAAATTATGGCTTGAATATTGTAGACAGATGATTAGACTTGGTGAGTATATCCAAGCCTAGATCTTAGGTCCCCAAGAACACCCTTTGAGTTTAATTCCATTATAAATAACCTTAGAGTTAGGTTTGGGCCTATTTAGAGCCCATATGATATTGTGTGCGAACTACTCACCTGACAAGTTTGTGGGCACTTACGTTGTGAATGACCACAAATAAATCAACATAGTAAGTAGATAATTTCTTATAACCCATATCCATAGATAGTTGATGAGTGATAATAGACACCTATCAAGTATCCACATATAGATCTATTTACCCTTATTTTAACACTAATTGTTTTCTCCTATATTTTTAATAAATATTAAAATTATAAGAATTATTTTTTTGATAATTCTAAGAGATAGAGATAAACTTTTTCAGGAGTTTTATTTAGGATATTTTGAGCCCTATATAAAGGTCTCAAATTTCCTAGTTTAGAAGGGACTTTTGATATTTTTGAGAGGATTTCAGAAATACTTTAGGGAGATTTTTATGGTTGTGTGAAGTTTATGCATGTATTTTGATGTAGTTTGTAGATACATATATAGTATTTTTATATGATACTATATAGTAGATTTTTAGTCTATCTATACCTAATACAAAGTTTTTAACCTACCATCGTGTGATTCATGTTTTTCTACTTCTGCTGCATTATTTTAGTCAGTTTATGTAGGATTTATATTGATGTAATTATAAAAAATTTATCCTAATAGTAATATAATTGATAATAATTACAACTATATTGATGGACAATAATATATACAGTAGCAGGTCATGCGACTAGGCTTGACAATTAGGGCTAAGCAATAGTCTCCTAAAGCTCATATAATCCCACAAAGCCTGTATCTTTTTGGCCCATTACTCTCTTGGACCTTAAAGGTATGGTATCACTGGTGTAAAAGAATAAGAAAAGTCATTTCAATAGAATAAAAGAGTTAGAAAATAAGAAATACAGAATGATAAGAATTATACCTTGTCAATAGTTAAATATATGATTTCAACCCTATAATAAGAGAGTTTACACATGACCCCTACCCTGTTGATAGTCAATTATATGATTTCAACCTTATAGTAAGGAAGTTTATACATGTCCCCTTATGTCATCTTATGCTTAACCTGGTGAGTTATCTTAGAAAACATGACTAGTGTTTTTCTATTCATCATACAAGGGAGAGCATCCAAAGTATGTTGATTTGCGTACTAATACCAAGACAAAGGAATGGTCAAATTATCTCAAACTAAAAATAAAGGGGGATCTAAGTAATGAATAAAAAGGGAAAGAATGTAAGCACTTATATAACTCAAGCAAAACTAATGATCTACCCTACTCTTCAATAAAATCTATCTAATCCAATATAAATACATCAAGGATAGGCAATCCCCAATCATATCTAGCCACCACATCTAAATCATGGAAGGTTGTCAAATATGCCATACTAGTCTTACAAGATGTATTTAGGAATAGAACAATCCCAAATTAGTGAAGCAAAAAACAACACGTATAGTGATCCACCTGTATTAGTGTAAGAATTTCTTTGCCAAAGGATATTATAGTGGTCCTTCTTAACTACTTTGAAGAGAATCTCTGAAGCTTCTAAAAGATAACCATCCTTTACCCTTTTTTCTTTCAGGGTAAAGATTGAGAAATCAAAATATACCAAATCTCTTATGTAATGTATCTCAATAAATACAATTAAATCCATAGGCATAATCATCATCTAACTAAAAGAAAAATGAAAATTATAAATGGCATCCCATTATCTCTCACATAAAGTATGACATAAACAAGTATCTATTTTCACCTTCATTATTAGAATGGAATAATAAAAGAATTAAAGTTAATCATTAAAAGATATTGGCAAACTAGGATTGATAGGTTGCCATACCATTTACAGGCCTTACAAAAGGCATTGTAACATCTCTATCTCCCTCATCAATCTCATTTTAATGAAGAGGGGATTTATACTTCTTACCATACAAAGTCTTGTACAGAGCCATCTTAATAGTAGATTAGTAACTATTATTATATGCAACAACTTAACCCAACTGGATCTATGATCCATACAATAAGCTCTAAAAATATCCTTTATAATATGATTAATTTCTTTGTCTGATCATTTATCTGTAGGTGATATGTCATATTGAATTTCAACTTGGTATATAGTGATCTTTGTAAACTCTTTTAAAATACAAACATGAATCTCGAATCCTTATCTAACACAGTGATCATGTAAACACCATGCAATTTAACAATCTCTCTAACATATAACTAACCCAGCTAATTAATTGACTTACTATCTCTGATAGGCAAAAAGTAAGCTATCTTGGTAAATTGATCCATAAGAATCTCTAAACCATTATACCCTTGTTGCACTCTAAGAAGCCCAATAATGAAATCTATAGAAATACTCCCTTATTTCCACTCAAGAGTACTAAAAGGCTAAAATAACCCTAAGAGTCTTTAATGCTTAACCTTAACCTGCTAATAAGTCAAACACTTAGTAACAAAATCTTCTACATTCTTTTTCATACCAGATTACCAAAACCCTAATTTAAGATCCTAATACATCTTAACAATCCTTAAATAAGCCACATTCATTACATTATGAGCCTTAGATAAAATCCTCTGTCTTAACCTATCACTATTAAGTATGCAAACTTTATCTCTAAAACTCAGAACCTTATCCCTGATATCAAACTTAATATTTTAACCATCTTTGACTTGTTAAACCATTTTCTAAGATCACTCATTCGATGATTAACAAACTCATATATCATCTAACAAAGTTGACTTAATCTATAGTCTAATAAACTTAATTGTCACTATCTCAAACTATTCACTCTAAATATATCTTTGAATCTACTTTTGTATAGATAAACTAGATAATATCACGCTTCTACTTAAAGCATCTACAACCACATTAGCTTTACCTGAATGGTAGCTAATCTCATAATCATAATCCTTAACCAACTTTAGTTATCCCCATTGTCTCATATTAAGCTCTTTTTGTGAAAAAAAGTATCTCAGACTTTTATGAAAGAATAGATATTATATTGAACACCACACAGGTAGAACCTCTATATTTTCAAAGCAAATACCAAAGTAGCTAACTCTAAATCATGTGTAAGATATCTCAGCTCATAATCTTTTATCTATCTCAAAGCATAAGCTATTACCTTACCTTTTTACATCAACACTGTTCCAATACCCTGATGAGATGTATCTGAATAAACATCAGACTCTATTCCTTCCTTCCTCAAGCAACACCAATAGTAGAGCATTATCAATCTTATTTTTAACTTTTAAAATCTCTCCTTACACTCATCAGACCATACAAAAGGAATCTCTCTCCTAGTTAAAGTAGTCAATGGTTTAACTAACTTAGAAAAACCTTTAATGAATTACCTATAATAAATAGCCAACCTTAGAAAACTCTTGACCTTTTTAGTTGCCCTCAATCTTTAGAAATCTAACACAACCTTACTTTACTTGGGTCTATAGAAACACCATAAACTAAAACCATATGTTATACTACTCAACCAAAACTCACAGTTAAAAGACTTAGCAAATAACTATCTCTTTCTTAAATTTTATAATGCAATCCTTAAATGCTCTTCACACTTTTTCTTTTTCAAATACGCCAAAATTGTAATCATTAATAACACTATTATAAATTTATCAAGACAATCTTAGAACACTATATTCAGTAGATTTATAACCACTACTAAAGTATTAGTTAATCTAAATGACATCACTACAAACTTAGAATGACCATACCTTATCCTCAAAATAGTCTTAGGCATATCTTTATCCACGTCTTTGACTTGATGATACAAAGACCTTAGATTAATCTTATAAACACCACAACCCTTCTTAGCTAATCAAACAAATCATCAATCTTTAACAAAGGATACTTATACTTATATGTTACTTTATTTAACTCCTTATAATCAATACAAATTTTTGTTAAGCCTTCTTTCTTTTTTATAAATAGAGTAGGAGTACTCTATGGAAGATAACTAGGCCTAATAAATTTTTTATCTAACTCTTTCAACTATTTTTTTAAATTATTATAACTCAGTTGAGCCATTAGATATAAAGTTTTAGAAATATAAGTTGCATCGAGAACTAATTCAATATAAACATCAATCTCCATTTTTAGAGCTAATCCTAGAAGATCATCTATAAACACATCCATAAACTCTTTAACCATAGCTACATCGTCAATCCTTAAGCTACATTTATCTTTGCATATAATATCAGCCAAAAACCCAATATAACCTTCGCTTAACATTTTCCTCACCTTAACATAAGAAATTATTAAATTTTGAATCTTACCTTTACTAGACATAAACTCATCTCTATCACTCAACTAACATTGAGCGATTTTCCTTTTATAATCGATCTTTATACTACACTAATCCGAAAAATTTATACCCAAAATCATATAAAAAATGGGTATCTTTCTAATAATCAAATCCATCAATAATGATCTTTTTTAAACTGCCATAATCTGTCTCACAAGTATCTAATCACTTATCACTAAATTACCATCTAGCAGCTTTATAAAGATTTTATGATCAACTATAGTAAAATTCAAACTTAACCTGTCTATAATATTCTTAGTGACAAAACATTCTATAACACTATAATTAATTCAAACAAGCAAAGAAATATTATGGAAAAGTAACTGACCAGCCACTGCTATTCAGTTAGCCTCAACTTATTCTTATACCAAAGAGAATACTTGAGCCTTGCTACCTTTGTCACCATTTGTAGCTATTCTAGAAGAAAGGCATTTAAGCACTCTATGACTTGGTTATCTATAAAGAAACACATATTCTATCCTATTAAACGCTCTTTAGAATGTTTCTTATTACACTTTCTACAAATCAACAACTTTACTTGGGCCTTTTTGTTACCCTTACATTCTTTCTTAGCTTGTATTTGCCTCTTACTCTTATCTTTATTATTATCATTATTATTTTGATAAACCTTAATGAACATCCCTATTTTCTTAAGACAAACCTATAATCTCGTAGCTCTATTTAACGCCTTACTAAATCTCTACAAAGGATAGACTTCTATCATAACATCCGTAGCTATAACTAAGTGCAAACTATGCATAAATTTTTTAACACTTCCTTCCTTAGATCTTGCCAAACCTAAGGTATATCTAGTAAAAGAATTGAACCATGTAGCATACTCAACAAAACTACCTTTTTGAGTCAACTCAATAAACTCTTAAGCCCACACATAAGTTACATTTATACTTTTGAACTCTTCATCAAATAGCCTCTAAAAATCTCTTTAACTCAGTTACGACTCTTCAACTAATCCTTAATCAATTGCTACTACACTTTAGCATCTTCTCTTAACAAATACATAATATACTAAACCTTTTATATGTCACTCATCTTGAACAACCCTATAATACTCTTTATAAACTCTATCTACTTCTCTACCATCATGAGATCTTAAGCACCACTAAATTTTTATGGATCATAAACTCTAGGTGGACTATAGATATGGTAAAACCTTTCTTTACTATAATACCTATGGTTTTTCTCATAACTTGACCTAAGCCTTTTATTTAACATAGGCTTCTAATCTCTATCTCTTATAACCTTCTTGATCATCTCCCTAACCATAGAAATACTCATACCAACTAAAGGCCCTAGAGAATCTCTCCTAGAAGCAACTCTCTTTTAACTCTTAAATTTAGTAATCTTTTCTCTCGCACCTAACGCACTTAAACAAGTTTACTTCATTATTTCTAAAATTTTATTAACAACTAGTTAATTAACATAAATTCATATTAAAGAAAGAGAATACTTATAATGAGTAGGCTTATCAAGCACTGGTTATCAAAATCTATCAAACTTATGACTAAATACAATTTTTAAAAATAATGTAATTTTGAAAAAAGTTTTCTTGTAAAAATACTCATAATTCTTGTTTTGAAAATAATTTTTCTAAAATCTTACTTTGATACCAACAATTATAATACTACTATATATATACATACTATATATATACATACATACATACATACATACATATATATATATATATATATATATATATATATATATATATATATATATAGTATCACATTACTTACTTAATCATAACATATACATATGTAAAAAAATGAAATTGCAATCTTACTCGTTTTTGAAAACCTCTTTATTAAACTTTTATTAAACTGTACATAATGTATAAAATACTAAATATACCTTTTTTTTAACATAATGAGAAGTTGAACATATTGACATATGTAAACATATAATTCTTTTGAAAACATGAACTGAGCTAAACATGACACCATATATAATAAAAGCATGAACTTAACATAAACTGCAACATAGTCTTGATAACTATAGCCCTCGAATGTAGCTACCTACAAGCTAAAAATTAAAACCTATAAGAAAGGAAATTCAAATGAGTAACAAATCACTCAGGAAACATATTCTTAAACTTATATAACCCTCTCTTTGAAATCTTCTCTTCATATCTTAATGCTTATGTCTTATCTTAATGTTTGTAATCTTTTTTTGATTTCTTTTAAAACTTATCTTGGATCTTTCCTCTTATACATGAATGTTATGATTTGTATGTCATGCTAAAAACATGCTACAAACCATGCCTTAGCCTAAAGGCTTTTCTTCTTTAAAACTTGCTTATAATCATAAATCTTGAAAACTTTCAAGTTCAATTTGAAGATCTCATCATAAAATGTATCATGGTTGATCTAAATATCTTAATATAAAATCTTATCATGAACTTATCATAAAGCATTAAAGATTTCATACCTTGACCATGTGAGTCTTATTTAAAACATGACTAGCACTCAAATTCTAATGAGCTTAGCCAATGGTAATGTCTAATTTCTAATGGACATTGATTTCCTAATTTTAAATAGGTACACAAACTCATAGGTGCTTCTCTGAGTCTCTCCCTAAAAGATATCCAAAACATCAATTTTTTGTTTTTTGTTTTAAACATGCATATTTGACTTGGAGATTTAGAAACGTGTAAAATATGTTCATATTTATCTTAAAAACATTTTTCTTGGCATGCCATGTCATAAAATGCATAGTATGCATTAAGTCTTATTATTCTTGCTCAACATTAAATTTCTTTATTCTTTATTTTCTTAATTAATTCGTAATTAAATTTTTATTATTTTTCTGAACTAGACATCATACATGGTTATGCAACTTAGGGCTCTATGACCGTGACCTCCTAAATTTTAGTTGATATGAAATTAACATGCACATAACTATCGTCAACTCATGTCTACGACATAACTTGCATCATCATCATATGTTTCATTAGATCTGTATAACATAATAAAAATAGTTATCAAATCACTTCATATAACATATGAATTCCATCAATGTCATACTTGAGGACTAACTTCTAGCTCAAGCAAGAAACACAACCTTACAACACAAAAAACATGCCAAAGATACTTAGATCTAGTTTCTTTCATACATATTAATTTGGATCTGAGTTAAATTCACTTGAAACATCATCAAACAACCTTAATTAAATCTTAATTAATCATGATCTCTCATACTCAATAATTCAAGAACAAAATGCAACATCATTACATAAGAAGTTCAAGAATAAGCTTACTTTAAAAGGCTTATGATCTCTCTCTCTTTTTTTCAAACTCTACTCACTAACTTTGGTCACCATTTTTCTCACTCTCTCAGCTTTCTATAAATTATTCTTTAGAATATTCAAAATTATAACTATGAGAACTATAAAAATTCAAATAATATCTTGCCTTATACAAGCCATGCCAAAATGTAACTTACACGGGTGTGCACATGAAGACACAAAGTCACGCACGACAAGAACTCAAAATCCTTATACTATTCTATGTTACACATGCGCCAACCTTCTAGGTTGACATGTATATGAGCCAAAAAGACCTAAAATGACCTTTTGACTTAATTATACTAAATTAGCCACCTAAAATACCATAAATATCCTTAAATCTCACCTAAAAGTAATTTCTAAAAATATGGGAATATTACAATGTATGCTTGTTTAATGGATGTTTACACATCATTTGATGGTCAATCACTTGTTGATGATTGGAGGATTTTAGGTGAATATATGCTTGTTTAACTGTTTATGAATTTTGATTGATTCTCTTGAATAATCCTTACATGAATCATCATAAATCTATATGATGGAATGCATTGGTAGATGGATGTTAATAAGAGAGTAGATGTAGCAATGTTTCCTTATACATTCTTAATCAATGTACATCCATGTGTATGTTACCTATTAGAATAAATTTGATCTTAGACATCTATTCACTCTATTTAAACTATCCTACTAGCCCCTTTTGTTACAAAACTTTTCATGAAATATTTTAATAGATTTAAGGGTGCATGTGTTTGATTTTAATAGATTTAGGGGAAAATGCATTTAAATTATTATTTAGATTAAGGGTGTATAACATTTAATTTTCTATATTTTGCTAAGGGTGTATGATTTAGTTTTCCCAAACTTGTTTAAGGATTTCAAACAGGTTGTAATTTTTATTTTCTTAGTTAATGTATAAGAATTTGAAATCAGCCTATAATAATAATTTTTTTTTAATTTTTTGTAAGCTAGTTTAGGGGTTTATGGATTTAATTAATGCTTTGTGGACATTTTATCATATTTTATAGATGTTAAATTAAGCATAATGTATTGTATGATCAAATAAGAATTAAATCAAGATTTGTAAATATTTTAAATAAACCACCTAAGTGGAGGTTAGCCTTTGGGCTAGACACTATGGGTGTCTAATACCTTTTCACATCGTATCCAGCTCCTTGAACCCATCCAATAGGGTAGGTGTAAATGGTTGGGTTCTTTACTATAGATCTATAAACTTATCAACTTCATTGATGCATCTTTCCTAAGGTAATCCTTAAGTGGTGACTCTATTTCCAAAAGCTTTACTAGGGAAAAAAACATGTTATATGTGTTGTCTTGGTTCTACTGAGGAAAACTAAATAAAACTAGCATTAATCGAATCAACCTGTCTTGATAGAGCATAAATTGTCATCATAAGATGCTTATTAGACAACAAGCATCCCTAGATACACCCATAATAAATTAATTTTACTTTATGTTATTATCTAATTATATGTTTAACTAACCCTTGTCTTGCAGGTTTATTTAAGACTTGTTTTGGACTAGATTTGTTGAAGGGTGTATGGAAATAAATGTTGTAATTTAATTTTAAAAGCTTTACCATTTTCTGAATGATATATATATGTGTATTATTTATCAAAATAGGAATTAAATAAAACTTAATAACATGCTTTCAAATGAATCATACTAGTGGAGGCTAATCGTTGGGTCAGACAACATGGGTGCCTAACACCTTCTCATGTTTAAACATTCCCATTAGGTAGGTAAGAATGGTTGGGCCCTCTAAAAGGGATTCACTAGTTGTCTGTCTTTATCAACCTATGTTTTCTCAAGGCAACTCTTAAGTGGTAACTCTAAAAGACTTTGTAGTGGGTCAAAAACCTATTATGCACTCTTCTTGGTCATAGGAGGGTGATCAACAAGGATAACAAGTCTATCCTATTATGTCATGAAAAAAACTACCACAATGGTACTCTACGAAAACATATTCCTTTAGCCCAAGATTTGGCAAGAATATATAAGATTTCATAAATTCAACCATTAGCTAAAACGACAATGTTCCTTTATCCTTGGCATTGGCCAAAATGGATACTTCATGAAACCTATTTTAAAATATGTTGAGAATATGTCATTTTAATTTTTTCAATCTTTCTTTAAGTGGTCTTCTTTTTTAAAAGAAACACTTTTAGAAAGACTATTTCATTGAATTGGTCATGACATAACTTGATATACCTTTGAACAAGTGAGATCAAAGTCTACCCTTTTCATAATATGTCTTAAGTTGTGACGTTAAGAATGTTACTGAACTTTCATTAAGTAGTCCTTATCCAATGGGAAAACCTTTTTAAATATTAGATTTGAAATTCTTCATAGCACTTTTATAATGTAATTTGGAATGAGTTTTCAATAAATACAAGGATACCATAGGTCTAAGACAAAAATTAACTAGCCCTCTAATGGCTTGCTCAGTAATAAACCCTGCCTAAAACATATTTTGACCTTTAACCACTCACTTTAGAGCAATAAGGAGGCAAAGGAATGAATACAATGAGAGGAATAAGTTTAGAATTCCTAGGATAGCCTCTAAAGGAAATAAAATGTAAAAAAAAAAAAAAAAAACACATGATATAAGGTCAATACCTATCGATAGATACACAATGACAAACTAATGTTTAGATAAAGAAGGTCATTAGTTTCCATAGATAGGGTATTAGCTTTAGGTTGTCAAAATGTAGGGTTAGAGCAATGAATCAGGTCAAAATTTAAAAGATAAAGAGGTTAGTTAGTGCCTTCAAAAGATGGGTCAATAAAATATAATGTCAGATCTTTAGAGATATAGTGTAGCTCAAGTTTTAGGTTAAAGACAGTATGCACCAAGATGTATCCATTAGGTTAGATATCTGAATTCTAGATTTGGGTATTAGATAAATGAAGTTAGACTATGAATTCCAAGACTTAGGTCAAAGATAAAAAGAAAGGGCATCAAGCTTAAGATCCAATAGGGTTTAGATTTTAAGTAGAGGTCTTGCGTTATATTGCAATGATACATGTGTATTGTAAATAATAAAGATGAAAATAAAAAAAATTAAAATAAAATAAAAGTTCTATTTCAGTTTAAGAATGTGTAAGGGCATGAGCCTATGAAATAGAGACTTTCAAGTTTAGGTTTTAGTAATATCTAACTTACGAAAAATTGTGTATATATTTAAAAGAATAGGAAACAAGTAGAAATACCTTAACAATTAATCAATCTATGGTTTGAATAGAGGTCGATTGCAAAATATAAATCTATTCAAAAAGAAGAAAAAGAAAAAGAAAAAAAAACAACTTGAAAGAAAAATAACGAAACGTGGGAAAAGGAAAAAAATACTTTGATTTCCTAGTGAGAAAATAAATATAGGGGTTAACGTATCCACCATGAGTGACGTAGCATCCCAGGTTAGAAAAGCCCTTAGGGGTAGAGTTTAGGGGTTAGAAATAGAATTCAGGAATAGTTTGGGAGTCTAGAAGAGTTCAGGGGTGAGTTAGAAGTTTTCCAGAGTTGTGTGGCCTTCGTATGATGCCTTTAGGGAGATTTCAATCATGCGAAGCACGGGAAGTGGATTAAATCCATTTTTCCCTTGGTGCACTCCCGTGCATCATCCCTGCATGCTCGTGTAGGTTGGTAGAAAAGGAGAGAGATGAGAGTTTAATGCATTTCTCACCCGTTTCAGCCAAGTTTTCGCCTTTGTTTCAGCAGTTCCCAGCCCTAGGCACGTGGTTCAGCTTCCAACGACTCCCAATCCACCAAGAGATCAGAGAGAATAGCTTGAGTTAGGAATCTCCAGCAGCCATGTCAAGAGGTAAGTGTTTCTTACTTCTTCAAGCATTCCCAGCTTACTTTGATGCTTGTGTGTTGATGTTGGAAACGTGTGTTTCCATTTCCAGCTTGTGATGCTATGTTTGCATATGTGTATGGTGATGATATGATGATTGGATGATAATTTCCACCCAAATGCATGCTTGATTCAGTGTGTGTGTGTTAGTGAGAGAAATCTCAGATTTTGCATGGTGAAATGCTTGACATTGGATAAAGGATGAAATTGAAAATGAAAATGTGTATATTGAAGTGCCTTGGATGTTTGATTTCAGTTAATTCGAATTTGGTTGAGGTTTGGTGTGGTTTCCTGTAGTTTCAGGCGAGCCATGTCTGAGCAGGACAAGACGCACGACCGTGTGCCCGCAAGAGCACGCCTGTGTGCCCTTGTCTCTGCGAAGACACGACCGTGTACATGAAGTGTACATGACCTGAAAAGCAGAGGACACGACCGTGTGTCCTGAGGGACATGGTCGTGTGTCCTTCTTTTACGTGAAATGGCCCAGATTTTCCAATAGCTTGCATGACCAGGCACACGATCGGGGCACGGTCCTGTGTGTCTGGGCACACGCCTGTGTGCCTGTGCTCAGCACGGTCGTGTGTACGCATGCACGACCGTGTGTCTTCTTTGCACGGCCGTGTGTCAGCCAGATTTTTCCAAAATTCCATAAATTAAATGATTAAAGGTTTGGTAATCCATCCAAGGGCTAATAATCATCAGATAATCCAGTATTCAGATAAGAATGGATGCATATGCATATATAGCATAACATATAGCCTGAAAGAGGATCCAGGGATCTGAATTCAGTAGTTTTCAACATTCAGGACCAGATATAGGGTTACAGTTTTAGGTGAACTCGAGGGGGCATCTATGGGACCCAGTTTTCTGACACCAGTCAGACTGCTCAGCACAGTTTTTAGCTTTCTAGCCTGTAGCTAGAATGTTCAGCCCACTTGGCCAGGATGCCGAATCCCTGTGTTCATCAGCCTGATCAGCACAGCAGGTACCTTTGGGTACATTTAGAGATTCGCATGCATGCATATTCAGATTTCAGTTGCCATGTCATGACATTCATTTCATAATTTGACTAATAATGAGAACAGCAATCCAGTAATCAGATTCAGCGCCCGTAAGCGACTAGATGTATGTTTAGGGCCGAGGCCAGGTATGTATGCCCTTGTTTGTTGCTTGCTTGGGTCGAGGGAAGTAAGGAATGCTTACTGGGTGATCTTTATCACTCATCCCTTTCCTTTTTCCTTCCTTTTCAGGTTTTGTTGCTGCTGGCGAGGAGCGGGTGGACCGAGGCTCGCGAGAGAGGACCTACACACACCCTTTCAGCATGTATATGTATTTTCTTTCAGTTTTTGGACCTGCGAGGTCTTGTATGTAAATGTATATGCTCAGAACCATGTAAAGAACAGTGTATTAATGAAAAAGCCAGTTTTGGCTCATTGTATATTTTTGTTCCAGTTTCAGCTTCCGCTTATGTAATCAGTAGCAATAGGTTTCTTTTCATAGGATTCCCGTCGCGGGTACCCTATTTTCAGTTTAATCAATAAAAGAATAGTATCTTTCAGTAGCAGGGGTACTCGTGGCAGCAGGTCTTACATTGTTGGTATCAGAGCATTCCTCTATACCATTTTAGGGGTTATTTGAGTTGTAAGTGTGTGGAGCTTGTTTTCTCTCCTCCGCAGCCATCGTCCAGACCCTCCTCACAACACAGTCATGTATTTTCTTTCCAGCTTTGATTGTTTTATGTTTCTAACCCTCGTTTGCTTGTGATGCTATAGATAGAGAAGAATATGTACCTAGATACATAGATGAGGCCAGCAGTAGTAGTCCTCCTGTTCAGCCTATGAGTGTGAGTGGTAGGAGGCGATCTCAGGGTACCTCCCATGTGTCCATCAGACTAGATCAGCTTAGAGAAATGATAGGGGAAGTTGTCAGAGAGAGTTTACAGCAGGCTGGTGTGGGTATTGTACAAGAGCCAGCCAGAGTTAATCCCCCTCAGTATGAAGCTTATCAGTCTTCAAGGAGAAGACTTTCTCAGCCACAGTCTCAGCCTCAGCCACAGTATTATTCAGTGCCTCCATCAGCCAGAGAGGGTTATCGGTTTCAGCCTCAACCTGTCAGAGAGGGGTATCAATATCCATCTGGGTTTACAGAGTACAGCCAGGCCATGAGTACAGATACAGCTGACACTGGTTCTTCAGAGAGACTGTATCCCATTTATCATCTACCAGGGTCGTATCAGCCAATAAAATTTAGTGGGTCCAGAGATTCAGCAGTGGTAGAAGAATGGATAGAGTCAGTGGAGAGTGTCATGGGCCTCTTCACTTTATCAGAGAGAGAAAAGGTCAGATTTGTGGTGATCCATCTCAGAGGTGACGCCAAGGTTTGGTGGAGCCTAGCTAAGGCTACAGTCAGTGAGCAGCTGATGACTTAGGCAGAGTTCAGACAGCTGTTTGATACCGAGTATCAGGGCACCGAGATGATGTATGCAAAGGCCCAAGAGTTCATTGATTTGGTTCAGGGGCCCAGTTCAGTGAAGGAGTATGCCACAAGGTTCAATGCCTTGGCGAGATTTGTCCCTAGCTTGGCTGGGACGGAGTTGGGACGTGTGTAGAAGTTCATCCATGGCTTGCACCCTGCTATAGCCAAGGATGTCTTGACTGGAGCAGAGCCTCCCCAGCAGTTCAATGATGCGTTGGGGAGAGCCCTCAGATCAGAGGCCGAGATCATCAGAGGATAGGTGTCATGAGCCGAGCAGTTGAGAGGCCAGATGTCAGAGATAAGGGCAAGAGGCTAGTGTCGGCCAAAAGATCAGCCAGGGGTGTCTAGAGACAGAGGACTACACCACAGTTTTCCCTGCCACAGTGTACTCGGTGTGGCAGACGTCATGTGGGCGAGTGCATGGCTGGCCAGATTGTGTGTTACTTATGCCGTCAGCCAGGGCACAGGATGATTGAGTGCCCAGCCAGGGGTGGAGCTGGTGTTGGGCCTAGCAGAGGAGGTGGTGGTTAGCACAGAGGTAGAGGAGGTCCACCCAGAGCAGGAGGTGGAGCTGATCAGGGTAGAGCAGATTTTCTCAGACCTGGAGTTGGAGCACCTGGAGGAGGTGCTGGTCCATCAGGAGGAGATGGAGGCAGAGGCAGAGCCAGAGTGTACGCCGTCCGCTAGGAGCAGACAGATGTCCTACCCCATGCAGTCACTGGTCAGATTCTTTATCTCGGTACTCCTTTGTTTATTTTGGTTGATTGCGGGGTCACACACAACTTCATTTTCAGGGGAGTGGTAGAGAGATTAGGGGTTGACCCTAGTGTGGCCGATAGAAGTATCCTAATTGAGATGCCAGATGAGCGATATGTGGTGAGTGACCGAGTCCTCTTAGATCAACAGATAGAGGTTATGGGTAGACATATGAGGATAGACTTGATTCTGCTGGAGTTGGCAGACTTCGATATGATCTTGGGGATGGACTTCTTGGGAAAGTATGATGCAGAGATAGACTGTGGAAGGAAGAAGGTGAGATTCCACATAGGCCCTGATTACTTCGTGTTTGGTGAGGGGAGAGTCGATAGCTTGATGATCTCGTGCATCCAGGCGAGTAGACTATTGAGGCAGGGATGTGTAGGGTATTTGGCCAATGTCGTATGCAACAGTCCAGTGGGGCCAAGTATCGATGAGGTGCCCGTTGTCAGAGAGTTCAGAGACGTCTTCCCAAATGAGTTACCAGGGCTACCTCCA